>ML677341.1:63993607-64181265 GCA_007922305.1 Dermatemys mawii
GGGGGGCACTTACCTCAGGCAACTCCTGGTTGGTGGCACATCAGCACTTCCTCCCCATCACGAGCCGGACCACCCCCTCACCCTGCCAGCCAGTAGTGCACCACATGGCCATGCTGCTCCCAGAAGGGGGAAATGTATCTCTGTAGATCCTGGTGGGGCACATGGCTCCGTGTGCTGCCCCTCTCTGCAGGCTCCCCATTCCCGGCCAATAGGAGCTGTGGGGACAGTGCTTGCAGGCAGGAGCAGTGCATGGAGACCCCGCTCCCTCCCCACGGTGGTGTGGGGCTGCAGCAGGCAGGGAGCCTCGCTGCGCCGCTGCAGCAGGAGATTGCAGTCGACTGGGAGAGTCTCCAGGACTGACCAGTCGATCACAGTCAACGGGTTGGTGACCACTGAGCTATACAGATTCAGTTGCACAACTGAGGTCTTAATTTGCATTATTTATATGATTTCTATTTTATCTGATGCAAAATACAAGTTCACAATGTAAGCACAAAGCTGCAGAAAGGAAAGACTACTCAATTTTGATTGTAAATTTTACACAACAGATGCTCTGCAACTGCCATTTAATAACTCTAAGAAGATGTAAAGAAACAAAGTAAGTTCCATTTCATAGAGAAGCTGGAATTTCTCTCTCTCTAATGACTGGCAATTCATGTTTACAATAAATCTCCTTTCTGCTTTCTTCTCTTTATTAAAAATAATCAAACCAGCAATATTTACAACACACATCCAACCTTTAAAATGCAAACGAGGAGCCTGACTATAGAGATTTTCACGCTCTTAGGTTCTAATCCTGCATTGGCTTATAGAGGTGCTTAATTTATGTTTCTTTAACTGCTTTTCATTGGACTACTTGTAGTGCATAAAGTTTTGAACTGCATAAGTATTTGGAGGATCAGGGCCTTAAAGGTTTACAGTATGGGGCTAGTTTTACTTTGGTGTTTGGCATTTTTCAAAAATATTAAACTTAATTATGCTTCAATGTTAATCTTAAATAGGAAAATTACATTTTAATGGCATATATAATGAATAGAAATACAACATAAGGCTTACTTACAACTGGATTTGTACAGCTTCAAGTGCTGGATAAAGGCTTAAGTCACTTCATTTTCATATTTGTAATAAAAAATCTGCTTATCCTTAAAAAATGGAATTCCCTAAAATCCCCCTGAAATTTCTTAAGAGTTGGGCAGGTCTTGTCACTTCTCTATGTGTACAATTTCTACCTGCTGTTCTTAAGGCAACTTTATTTTAAATAAGTCTCACCTAAGTTGAAAAAGCTGCATTACTTCCTTTCACAATAAATGCTTTTCATCTAAAATTGCAGTTTGTTGTTCAATGCTTTTAAAAACATTTCTTAGGACTGGGAAAATATTTAAGTATAGGCTGCCAACTGGTAGAATGTAATGAGGATAAAAGGTTGAGAGGTAACAAACAAAATAAAGAGTGAAATTTTCACTCTATGGATGTCAAAGAGTCACCCAAAATTGTTTTAAAATTTTGGGTTTGGGAAGATTGTATTAATCATCTGCTAAACTACATTTTATTAAATATGTTAACCAAATGTTAGTTTGCCACTGATCTTTAAAAGCATGTGCTTTTTCACTTTTTTCTTCTAACAGCAATAGGTTAAAAAAAGAGACAAAATTTTCTTTTTGCTCATTGTGAGACTAAATAAGACATCATTTATTAGTTCCCTGAGAATGTATGAAACATATTCATTAGTACAGATACATTTGTACTTTTTATTCTCCTTGCCTGGCTTGAAGTAACATTTTGTGTTGATTTTCTAAGCATTCTTTCAGTTTATCTTCAGTCAAAGTCAGTCGTTGCTCTAGGATTGAAATAGTCTGCAAGAAGAGGACAATAATGTATTTTTTACATATTTCTGCAATATCATAAATGTGCACAATGCTTTACATACAAAAACAATGGCGTGTACTGAACAACAGAAAATACTATGACTGCAATACTGCTTCAGATAGTCTACTGCTTAAACCCAAAATTAATACTATGGCTTTTTAACTAAGAAGATTGTCAAAAAGCATAAACCTGCCTCACCAAAACTTACTGGAATGTAAGGTATTGTATCCCTGGATAATTATTCATCTATACAAGCTTTAATAAAATAAAATATTATCCATTAATGGAACATATTGTTTGTGTCTCCAGCCACAAAAACGAGCACTGCAGAAACAACCTCAAAAAATATATATTTTTTTGTTAAGTACTAAATAAAAGACATCTTCCAAGAAGTCACATTATTTCTAGAAAGGTAGCTTTCTAGACAGTTCTGCTTTAATCTATATTATTTCACAATTAACTGGTAGCCCTTTTGATTCTTCTGATAAATTAAGCATTTTCTCTTTGCATGTTTTTCCACTACATTTATCTGACTACCCCATTTCAGTTAGGTACACTTTAAATAAAATGAGTTACCTTAAATATAAATTGGCTGGAGCTGAGTTACTGAGAGGAAATATTGAGAATTTTCAACTGAAATAGAAGCCATTGATTAATGTTGGTATTTGCTCTGTTTCACAATGACTTTTAGAATTATGTCAGTGGCTGGACTCCACCTTGACACCTACAACTGAAGCCCACAGGTTGAAAATCTCTATAGTCCTGGAACTACCAAAAGATGGGATTCTCTTCTCTCAGCTGTTCTGCCTTTATCATCTTGTTCATCCTCTGCCAGAGCATGATTGTTCAAGTTGGAATCTAACACTCTCTAGTCAACAGCAGGCTTCTGATAAATCAACATTAGCAGTTACTACTGAAAAATCCCAACTTCCCCAGTCAAAGAGTTACAAATATAATAATAGCCTTTCAAAGTTTTAAAATGCCATTGGCAGTTGCATAACTGGAAAAAGCTTTTTAAATAACCTTCTACGTTGACGTTAATCTAATTCATATGGCCAACATTTCATGAGATTGAAAGAATTCAGCAGGGCTCTAGCCCTCTGTAAAGTCAGCCCACACATTTTAATCCTCTGGGTTAAGAGCGTGGCTCCAGGTTTTTACCCAGTAATGAGGGAATTACCATAGTAATTAAGGGAGTGTTACTAGTCCATTGCATACTCACTAAAGTCAAAACATCCAGCTGCTCCACAATGTGCTCTAAAGCATTACCCAGAGCTGGTGAGACACCTATGCGCTTGTCCACGGTACACACAGCTGGTTCGACCTCATCCTCCAACCTCCTTCTTGAGCTTGTTGGGGAGAACAAAGCAGGACGATACCGCAGATCTTCACTGCTCATATCATCTTTGAATGTGGAAACTCCATTTGAAGAGCCAGTTGTCCTTGACTTTATTTAGTTGGAATCATAGGGAAAGGAAGGTATAAAGATCTATTTTTTTTATGATTCAAAAATATATTGGCACATACAAAAGGATAGTTTTGCTTTCTGTATAAGGTGCAATTTTATATCACATCCATTCATTCTCACCAAGGAAAGAAATTTGGCTGTGGTAGATATATGAGGGAACAAAAGTTCACGGTATACGGAGAAAATTCAGCAATCCTCACAGAGGATGTCAACACCAACTACTACATATGACTGAGGGATCAGAAGCTTTACTACGGGAGATTAAAGTCAACGTAAACCTTTCTTTAATAAAAGAGAAAGGCATCCTATACAATGAAAAACAGCCATAGTTTTTAGTTACTCATTCAGCTACATTTTCCTGGGAAACTTGACTTCCTCAAAGAACAAAAGGAGGAAAAGGTTGAAAGGGTACAGGCAACCTGAAGTGGAGGGAGAGAGAAAAGAGATTAACCTATCACACAATGCTGACATATGAGCGTTGCCTCAAGATCACAGTGACAGTATCAGTTCCTTTCATGCTGTTTTATTTCTGTTTTCCTTTGCACCCTCAGGAGTCCTAATGGCACTGTCTTGCGAGGAGAGGCTGCAAAGTCAGCAGTCACCAGATGGTCACTCACATCAGCTTTACCTGGCTCTATCAAGATGCCAAGGGTCACATTCTTTTAATGCCTCAGATATCTTCCCAAAAAATAAACTGATGGCAGCGCATAGTGGTTTTTTACACAAATTAGCCTGGTAATATCCATTAGATTACAAAAGAAAAGAGAATACAAGAGAAGTTAAAATTGTAACTGCCTCTCTAAAGGTTCTTTAAGTCTTGTGAAACTACTCTATAAACTTAGCAATGGAAAAAGAAAATTCTGAAATTTTACCTAACCTTTCAAAATACTAATAATTTAAAACTGGATATATTTTCAAATTAGAGCTAATAAAATACATCTTAATTCATAAAAAAATCCTTCTCATGACCAATATAACTCCCTAGAACTTAAATCGTTGAACTGATTTAGTGTCCAGTTTTCAAAGTTGGAGTGCTAAGTGTTGATTTAGGCAAATCAATCAGTAGTTAGCTAAAAATTGGATCTAAATCCCATTGAAATCAATAGACATCTTTACACTGACTTCCACAGGAATTAGACCAGATTAGTAAAAGAAGAGATTTAGGCATTTAAATAGAGATTTAGGAGTCCAATGTTAAGCACCAGAGTCTGAGCATTTGGAATATAGTTTATTTTAAAGTTGTTTGCCAGTCAAGATCTTGAACCTTTTACTGTTGGATCTGGTACTGGTTACTGTCACAGAAAGGATACTGGATTAGACCGGCCATGGGTCTGCCATGTTTGCAAGTTTTGCTGTTTGTTTATTTTTTTTTAAAGACATCCTTATAAAGGTATCTAATGAGCTAAAATCATGTGTACTAAAAGAACGGAAAATTGTCTTAAAAGCATGTTTGTTTCCACAGTGAGTATGTAAGAGTCAAGAGTCGGTTGGCTTTCAGGATATTGCTTCTACTTATCTACCCACAAAGGGCATGTCTAATTGCATTTAAAAACTTGTGTCAGCTGACTCAGGCTCACAGGCTGCTCAAATGTGGCATAGACATTTGGGACCCTGTGAGGTGGGAGGTCCCAGTGAGACAATGTCTACACAATTAAATAGCCTTTTAGCCCAAGCCCCTTAGTACAAATCAGTTGGCACAGGCCAGCTGAGGATGTCTAACTGAAGTACAGACATACATCTAAATGCCTCTTTAGGTTATCTGAGAATATCTAATTTTGCATTGCATCAAGAGCCTCATTCTATGTCCTCAGGATTTTCAGTAGTTGCATTTTGAGAAACCCACTCAGGAGACGAAGCTGATGCATAGCACCAGCAATCCTAGCCACTGGAAATAACTGACTACTGATGACACTTCAGGAAATGAGTGATGCAATTAAATTTTAGGTTTTAGCAAATCATTACCATTATGGTAAGATTACAGCTAGAAACATGTCTGATTTGACCTCAGGGTGAATAACTCTCTGCACTGGGATCAGAAGCTTCTCTTGATTTTGAAGAAGTAGTGGTTATGAATCTTTTCCAGCAACAATTCCTTTATGAAGAGGTCTGCTTCTTTCAACAGGGTACTGATGTGCATGTTGTCTGTGCATGGGTATAGGAGTGTAATGTGAGATCTATGCTCTGCTATGACTATAACCAGCCTCTTAAAATTCTGGGTGCAGAGGTGGATCAAAAGGAAGAGTCTGGAATAGGAATTGTGAGCTCTTGTACCCAAATGCTCTTTTTGTCTCTCCGGTGCAGAGGATTTCGTTGGTTTGGAGGGGAAAAAAAAAATCTAGATTTCCTTGGAACCTTTGTTCTAGATTTTTCCATCTGCTAGGGTAATCTTGGATACTTTTGGTGTTAGTAGCAGCCACTGGATTGCTATGGTGGCTTTGACAGTGAGAGTTGAGGCCTCTCTGAAATCTCAGCCACTAATTTCTCTAATATTTCCCCCAATAACTCCACATCAGCAAATCTGCATTCACAGGATATATGTTTAGGATGAGTAATGGCTATTACTGCGTATAAAATGGCTTCCTTGTAGCCAGCAAGTTAGAACCCATTGCTCATCACAAATCACATCAAAGGTTTAACCAAGAGAAAACCTGAGATGTCTCACTCCAAGCAAGGCTCGTACCTCTAGACAATAAGCCACTTGTTTGTCACAACAGAGGCTTTCCTTACTAAATAGATGAAAAAGCTTTCATGTGAAAATCTATTAGGATGACCAAATGTCCCGATTTTATAGAGACAGTCCCAATTTGGGGAGATTTTTCTTATATAGGCACCTATTACCCCCTATCCCCGTTGCGATTTTTTACAATTGCTATCTGTTCACCCTAAAATCAATATCCAAGGCTTTGAAATTGCTGTGCAGTGTGTCATCATTCATATAATCTATAGGGTCCTTTATAAGGAAGTCCCTTTCTGAAGGTATGACTGTCTTTCACTGGTAAAGCTATGGCTGCACCAATTTTAGGCTCCCCAGATGCACACAATTTCTTTGTTTTTACATAAACATTTTAATTAATATTTAGTTTAATCAGATCTTCACATTTGGATCTTATGATACCCTCAAAAGCATTAAAAATTATTACTTTCATGTGTGGGAGGGTGATGCATATGTGGTACTACCTTGCCAGGCTGTTTAATGGGGGAAGGCAGTACTTTATTCATTGTGGCATGGGAACCACACAACAGAGTGATACTGGTAAACATATCTCAACTGGGAAGTAATTTGCTAGATGGCCCTGGGAGCTGAAAGGCAGTCTGCCTGTTCTCAGCAGCTGGCTAACACCCAACAAAGTACTGTAAGTGATGTGGTGTTTTTGTCTCATTTTCCTGTGTGAGTTCATTTGAGAGCATAGTGATTGTCCGGTTTCACTCAGATAGTTGTTATTGAGGCATTTAGTGCACTGGATGAAGAATACCACTTTTTGTGATAGGCATGTGTAGTATCCACGGATCTTGAAAGGTGTGTGGTGTGGGGTGATGATCACTGAAGTAGTGAAGATATATCTTCAGGTTTTGCATTTGTTGTTCTGGCACGGTCTGGAACTGCTTTAAGTTGGTGTCATGATCTATGGAGACCTTGTGACAAAGAGTCCTGTGGCACCTATGGAGACCTTGCTTCTGATGATGAGCTCGGAAAGGTTGGAGAGTTGTTTGAAGGACAAAAGTGGGAGATCAGGAACGATTTCTGTCAGGATGGGGTCCTCATGGAGTATGGGTTGTAGTTATTTGATTATTCTACCATATGGCTTCCAGTGTGGGGTAGTAGGTAACAACTAGGAGTGTGGGCTCAGAGGGTTTTTTTTTCCAGTTAAAATAAGATTTAAAGGTCAGCATTTTGCATCAAAAAACCTTCAAGACCAGACTGCAAAGAGAAACTGCAGAACTGCAATTCATTTGCAAATTTGATACTATCAATCAAGGACTGAACAAAGATTATGAGTGGCTAGCTAATTACAAAAGCAGCTTCTCTTCTCTCGGTGTTCACACCTCTAGATTAGCTGCTAGAAGAGGACCTCATCCTTCCTGATTAGAGATAACAAGCTGGTTCAGCCTTATTGGACTAACCTTGTTATCTCTAGCCTGGCCCCTGCCTCTTATTTATTGCTGCCCCATGATACTTCCACTCCATGCATCCGACGAAGTGGGTATTAGCCCATGAAAGCTTATGCTCTAATACTTTAGTTAGTCTTTAAGGTGCCACAGGACTCTTTGTCACTTCTGCAATTCCAGACTAACACGGATACCTCTCTGATTCTTGACAATAAAAAAAAAGTTACTCTTGGAGTATTTGGGTGGCCTGTTCCATGATGTGATCTACTTCTCTGGTGGCGTGTACTTGTCTGGTGAAGATGGTTTTAAGATGGATATCATAGATTTACTCCTTTGAGAATACTCTGTGTGATCTGAGTGCCTGGCTGCAGAAACCAGATTTCTTGGTGTATTTGGGGTGGTTACTGGATCTATGAAGGTAGATCTGGTGATCTGTGGGTTTCTTGTATATGGTTATTTGTACGTTCTCTCTCTCACCAACAGAAGTTGGTTCAATAAAATTTATTACCTCATCTACCTTGTCTCTCTGATATCCTGGGACCAACATAGCTTCAACTACGCTACACACAAAAATTAAAGATGAAATTCAGTGTTGATAAGTGCAAAGTAATGCACATGGGAAAACATAATCCCAACTATAATACAATGTGATGGGATCTCAATTAGTTGTTTCCACTCAAGAAAGATCCTGAAGTCATTTGGGATACTTCTCTGAAAATATCTGCTCAATATGCGGCAGCAGTCAAAAAAAGCTAAACAAAGTTAAGAACCATTAGGAAAGGTATAGAAAATAAAACAGAAAATATCATAAAGCCACTATAGAAATCCATGGTATACCTACACCTTGAATATCGTATGCAGTTCTGGTCGTCCCATCTCAAAAAAATATAAATTAGCATCACAAAACTTGAAAACAAGGGCAACAAGAATGATTAGGGGTATGAAATGGCTTCTATATGAGAAGAGATTAAAAAGACTGTTCAACTTAGAAGAGACGACTAAGCGGGGATATGATAGAGGCATACAAAATCATTAATGGAATGGAGAAAGTGAATAAGGAAGTGTTATTTACCCCTTCACATAACACAAGAACTAGTGGCCACCCAATGAAATTAACAGGCAGCAGGTTTAAAACAAACTTAAGGAAGTACTATTTCTTCATACATGCACCGTCAGCCTGTGGAACTCAGTGCCAGGGGACATAGTGAACTGGATTAAAAAAGGGAATTGGGTAAATTAATAGAGGATAGGTCCATCGATGATTAGGCAAGAGGTCAGGGATGCAATCCCACGCTCTGTGTGTCCTTAAACCTCCAATTGCCAGACTCTGGAACTGCATGACAAGGGATGGATTACTCAAAATAATTCTATTCTGTTCATTATCTCTGAAGAATCTGGCACTGGCCACTAGACTAGAAAGACCCTTTGGGTGACCCTGTATGTCTGTTCATATGCTTTGAATGTGGAGTCAGCCTGTGGAGTAGGGAAGGGGTGGAGAGAGACAGAGAACCTCATTTCTGCCTTGCAGAGTCTGAAACCCTTTCCCTGGCAGACCAAGGGTTTACGGCTGATGATCAGATGGCACAATTCTCATTCCACTGATGCATGAAATTTGAGCTCCCCCCTTTCCATGGCACAACAAAGGTCCTTGGGCTGAAAGCCAGACAGGCACAATTCCCATTCGGATGCAACCTGAAGTAGGGCTGCGCAGGAAGAAGAGGTTTCTCTGAAGTACAGATTTGCTGCAGGGTGGGCAGTGGTGGTGACAAGATATGGAGCACTGAGAGAACCTCTGTGTAGGAGAAAAGCCCTAGAAAACACTCCCTCAAGTGAGAGGGCAAAGGAGAAGGGTGTTAACCTCTCATTTTCGCCTCACTTGTTCATTAAGAATATTAATTGCTGCCTTAGGAAGGAAACACAAGCTTTTTCCTTTTTGGACCTGGAACATAAGAATGGCCATACTGGGTCGAACCAATGGTTCATCTAGTACCTAGTATCCTGTCCTCTGACAATAAATTTTTATTGCCATTCTCCGTACTCTCTCTAATTCTAATATATCTTTTCTGAGATGGGGTGACCAGAACCGCATTCAGTATTCAAGGTGTAGGCATACTATGGATTTCTATAGTGCCATTATATTTTTTATCTTATTTTCCATCCTTTTCCTAATAGTTCCTAACATTGTTAGCTTTTTAGACTACCGTTGCACAATAAACAGACATCTTTAGAAAATTTTCCCGAACGAGTCCAAGATCTCTTTCTTGAGTGGAAGCAGCTAATTGGGATCCCAATATTTTGTATGTATAGTTGGGATTATATTTTCCAATGTGGATTACTTTTCATTTATCAGCATTGAATTTCATCTGCCATTTAGTTTCCCAGTCAGCCAGTTTTGTGAGATTTCTTTGTAACTCTTCACAGTCAACTTTAGACTTAACTATCTTCAGTAAATTTGTATTATCTGCCACTTTACCACATCACTCTTCACCACTTTTCCAGAATATTTATGAATATTTTGAACAGCGCTAGTCCCAGTACAGATCCTTGGGGAACACAGCTATTTGCCTCTCTCCACTGTAAAAACCGATAATTTATTCCTAACCTTTATTTCCTATATTTTAACCAATTACTGATCCATAAGAGGACCTTCTCTCTTATCCAATGACTGCTTGCTTTGCTTAAGAGCCTTTTGCGGTGGGATTTTGCCACAGACTTTCTAAAAGTCCAAGTACACTATATCCACTGAATCACTCTTGAACGCATGCTTGTTGACCCCCCCTCAAAGAATTCTAATAGATTGCTGATGCATGACTTCAATTTACAAAAGCCATGTTGACTCTTCCCCAACATACCATGTTATTCTGTGTGTCTAATAATTCTGTTATTTACCATAGTTTCAATTAATTTGTCTGGTACTGAAGTTAGGCTTGCCGGCCTTTAATTGCCAGAATCACCCTTGCAACCTTTTCTAAAAATAGGTGTTACATTAGCTATCCTCCAGTCACTTGGTACGGAGGATGATTTAAGCAATATTTGAGTTCCTTCAGAACTCCTGGTGAGTTACTATTGTTAAATTTATCAATTTGTTTCAAAACCTCCTCTATGGACACCACAATCTGGGACAGGTCCTCAGATGTCACCTAAAAAGAATGGCTCAGCTGTGCAAATCTTATTCACATTCTCTGCAGCAAAGCCCGACACAAAAAAATTCATTTAGCTTCTCTGTCTTAGTATTTCTTGAGCGCTCCTTTAGCACCTTGATTGTCTGGTGGACCCACTGATATTTTGTCTTACTTCCTGCTGCTGATATACTTATTTTTTTATTTGCCTAGTTTTTGTTTCTTTTGCTAGTTGTGCTCCAATTCTTTTTAGCTTGTCTAATTATAGTTTTACATTAAAACTTTCCTGAGTTCATGCTCCTTTCTATTTTTCTTAGTAGGATTTGACTTCCAATTTTTCAAGGATGCCTTTTTGTCTTTAACAACCTCTTTTACTTTGTTGTTTAGTTATGGTGGTATATTTTTGCTCCTCGTGCTTTTAAAAAAATAATTTGAGGTATACATTTAGTTTGAACCTCTATTATGGTGTTATTTAAAAGTTTCCATGAGCAGAAGGTTGGAGCTTTGTCCTGAAGTCTCCAGCAACAAAAGTGGACCAGCATAAAATTCCACAGGTGCCAGGTATTAGCCCATCAATAATGAATTCAGAGAAAAGCTGTGCAACAGAATTCAAATCAATATTCAAATGGCTAAGGTTTGGGGTCAAGGAATAATACTGAATGTTATTAAAGTGTTAAGTGAAAACTATTGATTATTAGTCCATATGCATCATTTTTACTCAGTCAAGCGATTTTTTATAAACAAATTTTTCAGTTAGCTGCTTCTACGTAAAACAGTGCTGTTTTTCATGGGATGGTTTATGTAATGAAGTCTGAGTGCCCCCATCCCTTCAAAGCAGCCTCTTTTTTTAAGAGCACACAGAATACTAACAATTCATAAACACTGATAATTCAATTTACTACAAACTAGGTTGGGAAATTAGGTTACTGTTCAAACAACTGACTTCTATGTAAGACTTTAGAGAAATAGCTTGTTTTCAATAAATACAGTAGGACTATCAAAGAATTATCCATATTTTGAATTATTACTTTTAAACAAAGCTAAAAAGAAAATTAAAATAGGTTCAGTATTTCCATTCACTGCCTGTTAAGAGTGAAACTGATTCATATTTGAGCTACTTCATGTAACTGACAAATTAGAAGGACAAGGAGCAGAGATAATGAATCAACAGGAAGCTATTTCTATAGCATTACCAAGCGGATATTTAGCAGGAAATTAAATTTAGACAATGAATGGTGTCATAGTCAGCACATCATAATTGATCATCTTTACTTTTTGTCAAGCAAAATGGCCAAAACTCTGTGGGTGGCACTCTATGAAATCTGTGAAAGGAACTTTCATGTAACCTGATCACCCTTGCATACCCCTGCATGTTTTCCCATGGAGCTTTGGCACTTATCAAGCAGAAACAAATATTGCAAAGACCCTCTTTCCCTCATATAGTATAATAATTGATTAAGATGGATGTATTCATATGTATAGTTGATCAGATCACATCCTTGTTTACTGAAAAATAAACTTTTAAAAAAATATCTTTTGGAGAAAGAATGAGAAAAACACAAATCCAACTTGCACAACTGCAAAACATCTGCTTTTAATCTTCCGTAAAATCTTCACATATAGAAAGCATATTTGATAGCTTCCTGTGGAATATCCCAATCTTCTTATAACAAGGATGGAATTGAAGGTAGAACTTACCAATGTGACATGCTTTCTAATGAATCCCAAAGTTGGCAAGGCCTGTTATTTAATAATCATGCTTTCAGTTATGAGCATATGGTCTACTTGCTTGTTAACATTAAAATAACTAAAACCAATGTGTCATGAACAAGACAAGCCCAAATAGATCAAAGAACAAAAGCACCACAACCTAGCCTTCCATCTCCCACATACAATGAACAACTCATCAATAAAATGGGCTTATAATGAGCAAGAATTTCAGTGTTATTTTTGTTTGTATATTTGGCAGTTTACAAAACTCCCTCCCTCACATTATAAAAAGATCTCATCTATCCTACCCAGCCACATTAATGGCAATCCTGGAGTTTCCAAGATAATGTAAGTCACAATATAACAGTTTTGTTTATTAAAAATTGTCCATAGCTGAATACAACAGAATGGAGGGGCCTGTGGGACCCAGGTAAAGAGCTAGCTAGATGAAGTGCAGCTCAGGGAAGGGAGGTAAGGATAGGAGAATATTTTCACTAACTAGATTCATATTTTGGGGGTCTTTTGTTAGATTTTCAGTTGCTTCTGGATCATCATGTAGTAGTGGCAGCTACATTAAAGGTGCCTGCTTGGCCAGGAAGCTGTGACCTTTCATTTCAAATGAAGATCTTGTCAGCGTTATCCAGGACTTTGTCACTCCAAAATGGATTATTGCAATGTGCTCTGAGTGGGCAAAGCTTAAAAGATTATCAGCTCCTGTAGTGTGAAACGTGTATTCCCATTTCACTGTGTTTCTCACTTAGAATATATTACATCTGCACTGCACAGACTGCACCGGCATCTTTCCAGTTTTCTGTGCCATTCGAGGTGCTGATTTTAATCTTTAAAGCTCAATATGGTTTAGACACAGGTATCTTACAGCTCATGTACAACTTACAGCTCTGAAATGGGGGGAGTGTATCATAAGCCAAAGCACTCCACAAATTGCCCTCTAAAGTTTTTTGTAACATATTATGTGGTTTAGTTCACACAACAGAGACAAACCATGCTGTGTTAACAGCAAGTTCAAAGCATCGTTATGTTAAAACAATCCTTTAGTATGGTCAATTTGGCTCTTAGACTGTGTCTTACTTTATGTTCTGTCCAGACATTTGAGACCAGCTACATGGCTCTCACTGGCAGTCGCTAGATTTGTATGTCTGAAGCTGGAGACAGAGCAGCCTTTGAGGAGGGTCCTTTTTTCTGGAACTTGTTTTCCTCAGTCACTGGACAAAGCCAGAGAATCTGTTAATCTCCAAAGAAGTGATGCAAGCTGTATCTATTTACCCAGGCTTCTGCTTGACAACATGGCTTAGGAGAAGTTTGAGTTTCTGTTACTGAAGAATTATTTAATTTTTCTATAGTTGAGTCAATATCGTTAAGTTTTAATTTATTTGGCTTTAGTGATTACATATGCACACCTAGAGAATTTGACAGATGCTTTCCTATTTAAAATGATAAATAATTCAAAATTATGTTGGGCAACACTGGTATGGTCTTGTGGTCTTTCAAGATCCTATAGAACTTGTATAAAGTCTGAGGGTGACCCAAGTACCCTAATCAGAATCCATATTAAGTATATTCTGTTGACCTAAACTTCTCTGTAGTTTCATTCTCACTTCTTTCTCCGTGTTCAATTTAGAGACGGCTGCATTTCACAGGTTGGTGAGGCAGTTCATATATTTAGTTTGTGTAATCAAATCAGTTATTAGAGTTTGTAGTCATACCAATAAAACACAGGTGGGCTAAATAGTTTGCCCAAAATCTAGCTAGATATTCCTAGTCTAAGCAAAACTCTCTTGGTACCAGATCATAATACAGAAATTCAGGTCAAAAAATTACATGCATCTTACCTATGTTAGGCCTGGTCTACAGTATGCGATTATTTCAGAATTAGCTGGGTTAATTCGAATCAAAATGGATTCCATCCACATGACCAATCCGGTTGTGTCGATTTAAAGGGCTCTTAAAGCCGGTTTCCGTACTCCACCTCGGCAAGGGGAGTAGTGCTAAAACTGACATCGCAGTTCCAGATTAGAGGTACTGTGGATGCAATTCAACGTTATTGGCCTCCAGCAGCTATCCCAGAATACTCCATTGTGACAGCTCTGGACAACACTTTCAGCTCTGATGCACTAGCCAGGAAAACCCCCGGGAACTTTGAATTTCATTTCCTGTTTGGCCAGTGTGGTGAGCTCATCAGCCATGCGGTGAGGGTGGGGTAATCTTTTCATCCAGGGGTGTCTGCGTTGGTCCTAAAGGGCACAGGGGAGGGTGGGGGGACGGGCGGGAGGTTGTGTGAAGCGATCATCCCAGAGAGACTGCAGGCCAGGCCAGGCCCTCCTTTTAAATGGCAAACCTACCATGCATTGCTTGGTATGGGAAAGGGGGGCACTGCAGTCCAAAAGCATTGAAATGAATACAGAAGAAGCAGAACCCCGCATGTCCCAGGACTTACCATTGCTGCCTGAAAGCTGAATTCTGTTGCCCAGCCACATGTGATGCCTTGGTCACACCAAACTGGCAGGCACTCAGTATAAAAGGCAAAATGCGATCTTGTACAGAAAACACACACTTGGGATGACATGTGCACTGAGCTTATGCAGTCCTCCCGCACTGACAGGGCCCAGCTGAATGTGTGTAGGCAAATAATTGAGGAGTCCCATAAAGCGTGCAATTAACACAAAGAGAGGAGGGACACACACGCGTGATGAGAGGAGGCAGGAAGCTGATGGGGGACCAAACTGACATGCTTCAATGTCTGGTGGATCTTATGCAGGAAAGGCAGCAAGACCACAGACCACCGCTGCATTCCCTGTATAACTGCCCTCCCTCCTCTCCAAGTTCCATAGCCTCCTCAACCAGACACCCAAGAACACGGGGGTGGGGAAGGCTCTGGGGACCCACATACTTAACCCCAGAGGATTGTCCTACCTGCAGAAGGCTGACATACCTGAAATTTTGATTTGTTTTCTGGACTTGTCCTTCCCTCCTCCTCCATCCACCTAAACCTTCCTAACCCACAACACCCCAGCCCACATCCGACCCCCAGCTACCTTCTGATTTCACTCAATGTGTTGTTCACCAAATAATAAGAATGGTTTTTAAACAATGATTTTATTTCCTTTAATTATATATATATATATGAGGGTGGGTAACTTGAAGGAGAAACACACACAACTGTCATACGGTACTCTGGTCGTGAAACTGGCATTCAAAGCTTTTCTGATGCACAGCGCACTCTGCTATTCTCTTCTAATCACCCTGTTATCTGGCTGCATGAAATTGGCTGCCAGGCGATTTCCCTCAATCTCCCCCTTACACTCCCAGATACCATGGAACACACAGCAAGCAGCAATTACAATTGGAATATTGGTTTTGCTGAGATCTAACCTAGTCAGCAAACAGCACCAGCGAGCTTTCAAACATACAAATGCACATTCTACCACCATTCTGCACTTGCTCAATTTATAGTTGAACTGCTCCTTAGTACTGTCCAGACTGCCAGTATACGGCTTCATGAGCCATGGCATTAAGGGGTAGGCTGGGTCCCCGAGGATAACTATAGGCATTTCAACATCCCCAACAGTAATTTTCTGGTCTGGGAAGTAAGTCCCTTCCGGCAGCTGTTCAAACAGTCAGAGTTCCTGAAGATGAGTGCGTCATGCACTTTTCCCGGCCATCGCATGTTGATGTCAGTGAAACATCCTTTGTGATCCACCAGTGTTTGCAGTACCATGGAAAAGTACCCCTTGCGGTTTATGTACTGGCCACCCTGGTGTTCCAGTGCCAAGCTAGACAGAACACATATCCCTATCACCCCAGCACAGTTAGGGAACTCCATCGCATTAAATCCATCCACAATGTTCTGCACATTTCCCAAGGTCACTACCCTTGATAGCAGCTGATCAGTGATTGTGTTAGCTACTTGCAGCACAGAACTCCCCCTTCCCCACCCATTCACTCCAAACTGATTTCTGACTGACCAGTAGCTGTCTGGCGTTGCAAGCTTCCACTTGCAACTGACCATGGCTATGGCCACTCGCTTCTCAACTGTGAGGGCTGCTCTTATTTTGGTGTCTTTGTGCTTCAGGGCAGGGGACAAGAAGTCACAAAGTTCCATGAAAGTGGCCCTATGCATGTGAAAGTTTCGCAGCCACTAGGAATCATCCCATACCTGCAACATTATGCTGTCCCACAAGTCTGTGCTTGTTTCCCGGGCCTAGAATTGGCATTCCACAGCATGAACCTGGCCTATCACCACCATGATGTCCCAATCGCCACATAGCTTTCTTATAAGAATATCTGTGTCCATGCCCTCATCACTATCATGATCGTGCTATCACTGCTTCCTCAGCTGATTTTGCAGGTTCTGCACACACTGCTGGATAATATGAGATGTATTTACAATGGTCACAACTGCATTGGTGAGCTGAGTGGGCTCCATGCTTGCCGTGATATGGCGCAAAATGACTGTCTGCTGTACCTTGCACAGAGGGAGGGGCAACTGACGAGATGCGCCCAGGAAAACCCGCGAGAATGTTTTTGCCCCATCATCCACTGGGAGCTAAACCCAGAATTCCAATGGGCAGTGGAGACTGCAGGAACTGTGGGATAGCTACTGTGATGGAGTCAGACCAGAAGGATATAGGAGAGTGCTGGAAGGCAGGTATATTAGTCTGAGGATGTGCAGGTCCCTGTTCCCTGGATAGCCAAACAAAGGCTACTCCAGGCCAATCAAGACACCTGGGGCCAATTAAGAACCTTCTAGAAAGGAGTAGAAACAGCTAGCCTAATTGGGACACCTGAAGCCCATCAGGGACTGGCTGAAACCAGATAAAAACCTCCCAGTTAGTCAGGTGGGTGTGGGTGTCAGGAGCTGTGGAAGGAAGTTATGCTGTTGGTGAGACTGAGTGTAGGACAACATATCATACTGAAGGAAGGAGGCCCTGAGGTAAGGGTGAAGTGGAGTTTGAAGAAGCAGGGACTGCTGTGGGGAAGTAGCCCAGGGAATTGTATTGTGTTTTGTGCCTAAAAGGTTAGCCATCTTAGCTGATACTATTAGGGTCCCTGGGCTGGAGTCCGGAGTAGAGGGTGGGCCCGGGCTCCCCACTTTTCCATCTTCCATACTGGCCTGTGATGAAGATAAACTCACTAGGTGGTGACTCTTTCCAATTATACTCAGAAAGGGAGGTCACTCTGGGGCCTAGATGAGTTTCTGAGGCCCCTCAATCTGCCAGGAAGCGCAGGACCCACAAGTACAGACTTGGAGCTTTGTCACACTACCCACAGTGCACCGCTCCGAGAGTCGATGGTAGCCTCGGTACTGTGAGCTCACTCTGCCGACTTAGCAAGTTTAGTGGGGACACACACAATCAAATGTATACAATCTGTGCAGAAAAATTGACTTCAATAAATTTGATATAATTTTGTACTGTAGAAATACCCTTAGTCATCTCCAAATCTTAAGAGAGCTCCTGAATTAAGTAAGTTATAAGAATCAAAAGAAATCTGAAGTGTAGATATATCTCATATTACCCATGCAAAGGGTAAACATTTGGCCTCTTTCACTCCAGTGAGGCAAACAGCATTGAAAGTAGTACATGTGTTAATATAGAGCCCAACTCTGAGTGGCAGTACCAGAACCCACTTTCACAGTCAATAAACCGAAAAGGGTTAAACTACTTTCCTTAGTAAAGCAGAGAGTTTCATCTAAAATGGCTGAGCACTTTATTATTCATTCAACTAACAAATTCAGCCTTAAGCGGACTGAACTTCTAGAGGTGACTGGGTTATTGGAGAACAAGAAAAACCCGTGGCTTGGTAGTATTAAAAAGTAGCTATGCAAAACAAACTTAAGTCCTTGTCGCATCTGCAGCTGTGCTCTGATCAGCTATTTATTTATTTATTTAGCCAGGATTACAGCTGTGTTAAATTTAGCACAGCTGTGACAGCATCAAATAGCAAGTACCTCTGAGCTATGTTCACAGCAATAAGCAGATCTGGGAGTATTCTGAATGGATGTAGTTGCATGGCACAGGGATTGACCCTTCTTATATGTCTGAAAAGTGCACAGGACATTGTGAATATTATTGAAAACAAGCATTAAAAATAACTTGTTTTATTGCTAATTTCTCCACAATTGGACTATACTCAATACTTATCCACTGAGAAGATACAATATGCTTGCTTGTAATCAGTGCACTGTATATTGTACAATTCCATGCCTGGAGAGGTTACTGCAGAATCCATCAAATGCCATAGAATTTTGCTCTAGCTTCCAAGCTTTCATTACAAAAAATATATGTATAGCCATTATGATTACGAAACCTTCCAAACGTTAACCAAGTGTAAACAACGTTCTCTTCCTAAGACTGCAGGGTATTCACTCCAAAGGCAAGTAAGGACAAAATGTTAGCATTGTTAAGTATTCAACTGACAGAAACATCAAGTTGTACTTATCCCATAAACCCAAACTGCATCTCATCTTTCTAATGCCAAGTCCCCAAGTGTTCCCTGTACTCAACTATTAAAATCTCCAGCTTCTCACTGACGACTTTACAATGCAGTTTTATCAATACAAGACCTGGAAGCATATTGAAAAATCAAAATTTTGCAGGGAGAGTAAAACAAATTGCATTTAACATCAAAATAACCAAAAGGTATTTTCATATTTAACTCAGTAAAACTGTCCATTTTTAAAGTTTTGCTGAAATAGACTGCTGGAGAAACCAGGGGCCTTATGGCAATGTTTACGTTTTGCTCACTGTGGAGTGCATGAAGTCCAGGTTGTAATAGATACACTAGTACAGTGTAGGTGTAGGTAATCAAGTATATATAATTTATGTCCCATATCAAAAGAAATTCAGCTTTGCTTGCAAATGACAAAAACGTCTGTAGTCCCTGACTTCTGTATGATTTTATATTTAAAAACTATATGATATACATTAGGGATCAAAGTCAACTTAAAAACAAATCACTTATGTCTGAAGTTTTCTTTTTTTTTAAACCTCCTTTAGTTAGCACTAACACCCACAATCTATGTATGACTAACACCCACAATATCTATGACAATTTCTGTCAGATAGAGTCTCTTTTCTCCCCACTGTTTGTTCACTTTGTTCAACTGACAGCACTTTGTCTACAGCTTGAGTCACAGTTTTTCCTGTATATTCAGGATCCAGTGCTGCAAATGGACCCACATGCATGGACTCGCATGCTTCATATCAGTGGAATTCCCTGGATGAATACAGATTTACACATGTAAATCCCATCGCAGGATCAGGGACCTAGTTAGTTTCTTTTGTTATTTGACTCCATTTCCTTAATATTCTTATTTTCTTGATTCATTCTACAACTAAATTTTGATAAAGTTACTGCAAGTATACAAGTGCTATGTAAACAAAGCATTATCGGAATTAGTAGCAGAAAAAAACCTACCATTTTAATCAGATTTCACCATTAACTTAAGTGTTTAGAGAAAAAACAAATTGGATAAGGTTCAGTTTTCTTCCACCAACAAAGCAACACAGGTAAAAAAAATAAAAAAAATAATCAAACAAAAAATGCAACCACCACACAGGAGACTGAAACCATTCAAGGTTCCATTTCCAAAAGTGAGAAATTCCTTACCAGACAGTTAATTAATTCAGGAAGAAGCATATTGAAATACTTTCATAAATTACTAAAATACTTATGCAGACCTCCGGGATTAAAAATAACAATGTGAACACCATGGTAAAAATGGTAAACACTGGTCCTCAATTTCTCTGTAAATAGCTACAGCAGCAAGCTCTTAAAACTGAGGACAGATAACATGAAACCACTGATACATTCCCACTATTTACAGGCAAAATAAACTAGCCAATTTTAGTTTACAGCAAATTACTTCAGACTATATATGTACACATTCAAAGAAACATCTTATAGGTAGAATTAACAGTAAAGCTTTATATGATGAGTTGGCTTTGTCTATGTATTGAATGCTGTTTTAAAAAGTGCTCTGACATAGCGCACTCAGCTTACAGAACTTTCTCTCTGCTGTGTAAGAAAAAGAATGTTCTTTTTCCAGTAACTGGCAACATAAGAAAAATATCTGAGTCAGAAAATTATATCTACTTGGCATCAGATCCTGATTTCCAGTACTGGGAGAAGTATTTTGTCCTATCTTGGATATTAGAAAAGGATAAGCTAAAAATAACCAACTACTTAGACCAACTACTACACAGACCTAACTAGACTCTGCAAGGAAACAGTGGCTGTTGAGCCAATGATTCATTATGAAGAGACAAGCCTCTATGTAAAATGTCAACTAATGAAGGGCCCCACTTTGATAACTAGCTAACACTACAGAAGAAAAGCCAGATACAATTCATTCAGCTTTATGTCACAAAGCAAAATCACATAGAAATTCATTTTTAAAAAATGAACTCTTGGAGTTAAGCTCATAACCTTTTGATTTCAGGTAGCTGGGAAAAAACGGGTCTTATCTAGTTTGCACTGTACTTAGTGGGAGGAGCTAATTAAATACGTATGTGTCTGGAGCACGAAACCTCAGTGGGGAAAAAAGGTAGGAGAAAATAATTGAAGGTCAATTTCAGCCTTGCCTTTATGTGGGTGAGCAAGGGTAGAAGAAGAAGAGGGCATGAAGAACCTACCATCACTTTGCACTGCATGCATAAAGGAGCCAAGCAGAACTGCATCCCCTCTACTCCAGGGAGAACAAGAGCTTCTCCTGCTCTGCGATCTGTGGAGGGGTATGGTACTCCAAATTGCGTGGGGAAGAGCTCCAATCCCTGTGCTCCTTATAAACACACCAACAGAACTGGCCAGCTTCATAGGAGAAGACTAAGTTGCACCCCTCAAAGGGCCATCAGCAGGTGCAAAGCCACTGTACAGCCACTCCAAGTACCCATTCTACCTCCCTAGGGCAAAATGCCTCCTGGTGCTGCTCCCCTGGCCAAGACCAGGCTGTGTCTAAATTTCATAAACTGAGCTATTATCACGCATATTCAATACACAGCTTTCCCTTTACACTTTATTATTTCTAAGGACATTTCCTAAAAACATAGCAAGTATGACTCATCCTTGTCATCCTTTAGCTTCCCTGCACCGCCAACTGAGCAGGAAATTCACAGTTCAGTTTCTCTCTCTCTGGGGTGCTTGACAGTAGTTGTGCCCTAGCTATTAGTCTACACAACAAATACACAAGTAGTTCCAGTTATCTTAAATAAAAGTAGTTTACTTGGTTTAGGGTAGAAAGCAAAGAGAAAAATTAAACACATTATATAGCATAAAAACCAGCTAGATTAAAAATACTTCAGAAGTCTAGCTAGCAAGACCCCAAGCTTAGTAACAGAATTTTGGACGTTTTCTGCAGACTATATATTACTCATGCGTGTCTTTTCTTTTGTAGCCAACAAATTGAGTTCCAATATTTCCTTGAAAGAAAGAGCTTTTGGTCTCTAGCCAGCGTGTCTCTCTCTCTAGTTCCACTTCTCCCGGGTGTATCTTTAAGATTATGTCCACGCTAAGAAAAAGCATTGTGTTTTAAAATTAAGTAAGTAGCCATGATTTAGCACCTAGTATGTTCTTTTAAGAACATTCCTGGTCTACACTAAGAACCAAATTGTGTTTAATATAATATTAATTAGCACTTTTAAAACATAATGCTTTTTTCTTGCATAAACATGGCCAATGAGTCCAAGTGTTAGTGTTTATTAACATGTTATATACAAACTTATCCATGGGCCAAGTAACAGTACATAAGTACAGTGATATTTCCAACTTATTGGATTCATATTTTCTCCAGATATGCAATGTCTTCCCTTCCTTTAATTTGTATGGGTTTGCAGCTTCATTTCCAGTCTTTCACCAGTTTTCAAAGATGTCTTAGAATCTGTTTAAGTAGTGATTCCTTTAAATTGGGTACACAAATGTTCTGTGTAAAAATGAATCCACTAGTTCATATGATTTAACTTCAGTACCTGGGAGCACTTCAAAGTATACTCCATGCCTCTTGTGTGTCTGAGGACACAACTTCATTGGAGCAGTTTGCTAGCATGCTAATGAACATTTTCACCCTAGGGATTCTCCCTGTTCCCTTGGTTCCTAGAGTTTGGAAAGTAAACGTTCACAAAAAAAATAAATTTTATTCTTATAATGGTATATAATTGTATCTGCTAGAGCAGTTCATTATATTATCATATATACAAAAACTGAATTAAAAGAACAAGAAGGTGGCAAAAAAGTTAACTAAAAAGTTAGAAAATGCCAGAATCAAGTCTGTCTGTGAAACCTTAATTCAGCCACTTGTGTGTATGCAGGAGACAGTCTTCATTTACATTACCACGTACCATTCTTTCCCACAGGACCGATGCTTCATTCAGTACACAGGATGGAGCTGCTCTGGAGATCAATCAGGGTTATGCAGTGAATGAGACTGTTGTCTCCTCTGTGCTCGCCTGGCTCCGAGTTCCTATGTTACAATGGCTCCAGAAGAAGCAACTGTTGGCAAAACCCTGCTCAGCCCCACATTGCTCAGTTGCTCTACAGGACAGGAGTCCTGTAGAGCAGGACTCCCATCCTGCTCTACAGGACAGGAGAGTCACAGACAGGAGTTCACAGGACAGGACAGCAGAGTCACAGACAGAAGTTCACTGCAGATGGAGTCTTCAGAAAATTTATCAGACAAAAATCTAGCAAGTCTCTACTGATAACATGCAAACACTGATTTTCAGAGGCTTATAAGTTCAGGCACATTCAGGAAATTTTCAAAGGGATGGCAAAAGGCACATCCTGACACCAGGGGAAACCCCTGGCTAAATTTCAAGGATAGAAGCGTTAGAATTTCTCAGTGAAATGGCTCTAAGCATTTTTAAAACCTAGGCAAAACACATTTTCCCCTAATTGTGTGCTCAGAAATGGCAGAACTGTCTAAGCTGAAACATAAAAAAAACAAAAATAAAAAACATAATACTCTGCCTGCAGTTTAAAATGGTTTAAGTTTGGCAAAATTATAAATACAGCTGGGTGAATAATGGATTTTTGTATATATTGGCAATAAAATAATAATAATAAAAGGTTAGCTTTGGGTTGAACCAAAAATGAAATTTTTCAATTTTCTCTGGGCAAATCAGAGTAAAAAATAAATTCATTTCTGGTCAAAACATTCTGTTCCAGCTGCAACAAAAAGTGTTTTGTTTTGATTTCAAGCATATTTTGGTTTTATAATGTTTTTAAATAAAATTTAAGAAAAGTTTTTGAAACAAAGTTGTTTGAATAAAAAAATCAAAACATTTCATTTCAAAAATGTCAAAATAAAACATTTCATTTTTTTCAGATTTAAGGCTGATTCTTCTCCTAGCCAAAATAAGTTAGCAAAATCAACAGGAATTTGCTACATGTTTCAGTGTCACCAAATGTGTATTTTTCATAAAAAAAAAGTTTTGGTGGAAAAACGTCATTCAGCTCTAGTTATATGCAAATAAAAAGAGGGTTAATAAGAAACTTAACAGGGTTTTATAACTTTAATTATAGGTAGCTCTACTTGCGTTGCTTATCAAATATACATACACATAGTGCTATAGCAGCTGCAATGACACAGAACAACAAAGCATTGATTATCAGAAAAAAGTACGACTTATCATTTGAGGTTGAAGTCCATAGAAAGACTGACATTTCAAAAAGAAGCCTTTTGTCATACGTCAGAGTACAAAAAGAACACAAGAAAAGGTATAAGTGAGAAAAAACTCCTTTTTCACTTGCTTAGAAAACGTTATGATTGATGGTTTAAGAGAATTTTATCAGGCTCTATGAGCAAGTTCACATTTGGGCTAAGAACCAGAAAAAATGGTTGCAAACCTCTTCTGTAACCGTTTTGAGATGTGTTGTACATGGCCAGTCCACTTGAACTGTCTGCATGCCAGTGCACTGGAAATGGAGAACTTTTTCCCATAGCAGTACCCTTTGGGGAAGAGGATACACCCCCCAGGTGCTTGTGCTCTCTGCTAGGAGCATAAAGGGCAGGCTGCCCCAACCACTCACTTCCTTCGCATATTGGAAGACCATATGTGTGATATCTCAGCTGAAGAGGAGGAGGAGGATGGGCTGTAGAATGGATGTGTGCAACACATCTGAAAGAACAGCAATAATGGAACAGATTTATAAATATTCTGCCTTCCTCAAGTGATTGCACATGTCCATTCCACTTGAGTGAATCACAAGCAGTTTCTGACGGAGGAAGGCAACAGAGTCTGTAAAAAAGGACTGCAACACTACTGTCCCAAATTAGCATGGTCTCTAGATAGTCCCAGTTGGGAAACAGCATCTAAAAGTTTAGTGTCACATTAGTATCAAGGATGGTAGGACTGGATGGCACTGGCAGGACAATCTCATTGTCCAGTGCCAACAAGAAGAGGACCTCAAATCTGGAAGAACTCCCCATACCTTCCAGGAGGACCAATTTCCTACAGTATAACTGAAAAACATTATTGAATTAAGTTTATGTATCTTTGGGATCCATTGTAATAAATGGAAAATGTATTTATTATTGTGAACTAGGATCATATGTAACCTCTCTAGAGGAGAAAAGTGATGTGAGGCCTGGAAGTTCAGAGGACTATATGGAAAATGTGCTAGAAAAAGAATGGATTTTTGGGACAATTATGTGAAATGGATTCCCTGGGGAATACCTGGGGAAAGGTTAATGCAAATCCTCCAGCTCTGGCTATGCTAAACCCCAGCCTTCTGAAGCTATGTCTTGAGGAGTGAGTCATTGTCTGCTGATTACGTGATCCCTGAGACAAAATCCAAGGCCCGAGCTGTATGAAGAAACAGCTGAACTGCCCAATCTAAATTCTAGTTCTAAATCTGAGACAGTTGTGAACTTGCAACCATGGGGAAAACCCAGTTGCAGGGGGTTCAGGCAGAATCTTCCCATATTGAGTAGCTGGGTACTGAATGAGGGCACATAGTTGCCTCCATCAGAAGTTCTCTAAAACAAACTGCTCTGTCATTTTTGGTTCAGGGTTTAGAAACCTTGCAGATGGGGCACTTATCCCAAACAAGGCCCCCAGCCAGGCCACTTAAAGTAGCTGGAGTAGGAACTACCAATTGGCATCAATTGACTGTAGCCAGAACAGTGCTTGAAGCCTGAAGACTTTGGCATACCCAGATACAGAGCAAAGCTCAACAAAAACAAAGAAAAGGGAGGTAAATGGAAACATAATTCTAAGGAGAGCTGGCATCCCAGTTTCTATCTTTCTATTAAGATTTCCCCCCCCCCCCCCAAAAAAAAACATGCTTCATTGGCTAGGGTGACCAGACAGCAAATGTGAAAAATCAGGACAAGGGGTGGGGGTGGGAGGTAATAGGACCCTATATAAGAAAAAGACCCCAAAATCGGGACTGTTCCTATAAAATCCAGACATCTAGTCACCCTATAATCATTGGCAGATCTGACATTGTAAAAGAGCTATCAGTTTCAAGTTTACTCTCCCCTTAAGATGGGGGCGGGAGGCGCGGAGAATTTAACACTACCACCAGATATGTAGCTCTACTTTTGTGGAGAAAAGCAAATCCCTCCAAGTCAAATCATTTTCAAGAACATGTCATGGAGTTAGAAGCACGAGAAACCCATCTGCAACACAGTCACATAAGAAACCCAGAGACAACTCCAATGCTGCCAGCACAACTGATTGAGAAGTCAGCCAAAGAGCCAGATGCTAGTGCCAGAAAAATAGTATTTCACAGCTTGCCATCTAAACCCTTGACTGCCAGCCAGAAAAATGAGAAATAGTACTATGTAATGGTGACAGCACTTCAGTACCTGACTAAAACTTTATTAATAAACATTACATTTAAAATGGTGGCTGAAGTAAGGTTTCAAAAGGACAGTAACAGCTCTAACAACACTTGTCCGAGAAAACATTTGAAAGTTTATTCTGAAAAAACTATATGTATATGCTATTTTTCTTATTTTTTTAATTTAATAATTGGAGGAAAAAGAAAAAGGCCATGTTAATCCATTTCATTGGGGAATTTTAGTAATGCAGAAACCATTTGGCACATGCTCTATAATTTGTATGGATAAATGTAATACTCGGTGCAGCCTAGTAAGACTCAAGGATGGCATTTTCAGAAGAGCTCAGCACTGGCCTAACCTTGCTCCTACTGCAGCCAATGGAAGAAGAATTAAGCCACTGCTGAAAGTTTTGGAGAATCTCATCCTAAATGTTCAAGAAACATTTCTGCAGAGTGGTCTGACATGCCTGGTATATTTGTGACATCTCATTTATTGTCATTAGTATTCTATTAGAAGCTCTATCAAAACATGTACATTGTCCAGCAACAATTAAAGTGTTAAACCTGGTGATACACAAGCTTGTTAGGTATAGAGACACAAGTTCTGTTTGGTTGCACTAAGACTAGAGAATTCACTGGTAATACTTTGGATGTAATTTTTCAAGGTTGCTGCACAGAACTATGCTTTGAAGCACTTTTATAATTGACTACAGCTTTTTGGGGTGCTACTGTTGCAACTTCAAAAAAAACCAAACCACCCTCAAATTGAAATAGATACCTCAGTATCACGAGAAGAGTCAAGGTTTCAGCAGCCCATGAAAAAGCATCAGGATGCAATTCAAGTCACAACTGTGACAAGACAGTAAATATGAGCAATTGTTCAGGGAACTTGTTGGCTACTGGAGTTTGAAGATCAAATTTACATACTAACTAATACCATTATTGGTATGTTTAGGAAGTTTTTGCCTGGCTGATGTGTCAACATCAGGGAAATAATCTTAGAGACTAAGTGTTAGAAACCAGCTGTTACTTTTAATATTCAAGTTACAGTTTAATATTCAAATTATCTTGCACATATAATTATACAAGCAAATATAACAATATGGAATTTTATTGCCCATCTAGAAGCAATTATAAAATGCTGTTTGTACCCCATACCTTTTTATGTATGGAAACCTATCACTGAGTAGGCTGGTTTATTTTCTAACTGCTAACATCTGACATTCATAAATGATACTTGGTAAATTTAAACTAATTCTTTTCAATTTTGTGAATTAAAAAGAAGTCAGGGTGTACATGTTTTTGGCCTGAGAGGGAAAAAAGTTAGCTAATAGCGATTATGGTCTAAGTAAAAGACACAATGGTTTCAGCCATTTAGTGAATGTAACCTTAATTAGTTCTGTTAAATTAAAGAATAATACTGGTGAACTACCCTCAAAATAAGTACAAATGTATACTGTAAAAATTAATTCTTTGTGCTCTCCACAGCCATAAGTGGCACTGGAGGAAAGCCAAAATATGCAGACGTGAGCCAAAGAAACGGGTGAGAAGGGTGAGGAAAGAAATGGGTCCACTAAATGATGCCCCTTTTCTGAGATCTTGTAGAAGTCAAGTATGGAAACTTCAGAGGGATTCAAACCCACCAGTGATGTGAGATGGTCGGACTGATTGCAGTGTGATCTCCTCCCTCCAAACCTGAACGGAAAAATTATGCACAAGTTCCCCTTCTCTCTGCAACATGGGGACAAAGTTAGAGGAAGTCCTGCCCCAAGGCTCCTGCAGGAGCCATGCCGTCATATAGCTGCAGAAAGGCAAGAATTCAGTTGATACAGTACAACAGTGATCCTAGCAGATCCCCAGAATGCCAGAATTTTAGTGAACTGAAACATAGGCCTCAACCCCAATGTAAGCATAAAAAGGAAATGTGCTGAAACGTGTCGGGTTTCCATTCTGGTATGTGGCAATAATCCACATAGTAGATATAAATGGGATGCTACAAATAGGCATAGCAAGGATGCTGCAGATTTATAAAAAAAATTATAACCAGCACAGACATTCCTATTCTATCATCCACCTGTTACCCAGGGTTCTTTCAATCCAAAGCTCTTGGTAACTTTTACTACGTGCGAGGTGGTGTCAGGAAATAAATCAGGGGAGACACGGCTGTCCGACCAATACATGGCTGGCACAAACAGGACAACATAGGAGTGCTTTCACTTAAACCTAAACTTTACTTGGTCTCAAGCACTTACACACGCCCGCAACAAGTTAGTAAAACACTCCCAACCCTTGATAATTACCAAAGCTGACTGTGCTCTCGAGTGGCACAGCAGCAGCCCATCTGCCGCTGGGGACTGCAAGATATGTCCAGAGGGAGAGAGTCCAGAAAATCCAGCTACCTCAGACTTTCCCCCGTACACACCAATGTGGTAATTACGTGGTATTTTAGTGCCACAACAATAACAAAAAAAGAGTAAAGAACAGGTTCACTGTGGATTGATTAGTATTTAGAAATGTACACTATATATTCAGTGTACATTCCACATCATTAAATGCATGTAAATGTAGCATATCAATTTAACGATGTGGCAATATTGTGGTTAAGTGAAAAAATTAAACTTTATTATCCCATAATATAAATGGCATAACACTATGTACTGTGCAGAGTGTGTGTATATATAAAAGCTTAAGTAAAAAGAAAATAGGAACATTGAATAGTAAGGTACTATATCTAATGCAATATCATGAATGTGTTTTATTCATGTCACTTACCCAGGCAAATTCACTCCCCAAACATTGCTGTAGCTCTTTTACACAAAATGGCAGCATCATAAAATAGCAGATTTAAAAATAATAAATATAACACTGGACAATTAACAACATATGGAGGTTAGGGTTTAGGTAAACACACAACTACTCAGAAAAATACGGTATCAATAGAGATTAGCATTCCCTTTGTGCTCAAAATAAAAAAACAAAGTGAAGTTTATACACTATTATACACACAAACATTGCTCAACCCTTGTTCACTCTTCTGTTGTTCCACAATACAGTGGCATGCAATGTTATATTCACATCAGTGACCTCCAGATAGGAGCTGTCGAGACTTATATTACTCAATGTCAATTTTTATTAGCTAGGTTTGCACAAATTGGTGTATCCCCCTAAAAAGGCCATGTCAAAACCCTGACACAAAATTTCAGATCTAACGTAAATCATTTTTTCCAGTTCAAATGAACTTCCTTTTAATGTGATTAATTTACATTGGCAGCTGAAACACAAATACAGGTACATACGAAGACTAGGATAGAAAGTCAAAGTATGTACAAAGCTCAAATATCAGGTATCACAATATGAGTTTCTTGTCTTGCTACACAATAATAAACACCGGGAGATTTGGTGTAGAAAACTATGCTCTGATTGCTAGAACAGGACAATTGGAGTCCTCAGACTTGGATTCTGTTTCTAATGGGAGCTTTGCCATAGATTTCAAGGAGTATAAAACAGGATAATGCTTATCCACCTTTTTATAGGTACAAGTGCCTCTGATGAAACTAACTATGTAAGTGCTAGGATATTATTCACAAGAAAAGTACATTAACCTTAGAGTGCGTTATTTTTGAATTAATGTAAAAAGCAGCAGCTGCAGCATGAAAGACAAGAATTTAGGCCTGGGATACTGATTTTAATTATTTTTAAGGTTGGTGCAGACTAGTGCTATACGCATCTACATGCTTCCCTATATTAGACAAAGTAAAATGCACTAAGCACTTTTAAAATGATGAGACACATGCAAAGACCATCTACAAAGATCATATTAAATGCATAGCCTGTTTACACACACGATATTGTTGGTACAAACATTGGTCCAGATCCTGCCTTTCATTTGTTTAAGCATAAGGGTCCACCCATGTGGAAGTACCATAAAATGAACGGTCTCTGCACAGGCACAAGAGTCTGCCTGTGCTGATTAGAATGCAGGAGTAGACTCTTAATTATACTAAAAGGACATTTTAAAGCTTAGTGTGGTATCAATATGTCAAGGCGCAATTAAAGATGCCAGCAACATTTAATTGCTTTACTAAAGTAATTATATTAATAATACATTATACATCACATACTAGTGGAATAACTAAGGGAAACATTAAGATCAACTGTGGTAGAAGATATGCCTTAACAGGAATATTATACTACTCCCCATTAATTACTACTTTTCATTTGTTGGATGCTAACCATGTTTACAACAGGACCAAAGAACTAATTTAAATATTTAATCAGTCTATCAATTTTTAATTATCATACACGTATTGCATAGCATCAGATGTTTACTTTAAAAAAAAAAATCACCCAAACCCTACTATGACATCATGAAAAATGTTTTGTTTTTACTTAGCAATATGGGAAGAGAGCCTGCTATGCTCGATCAGCCCATTTAGCCTGATATTCAGCCATTAACAGTAGCCAAACCCTGTTGCTTCAAGAGAATGTGAAAATTATAAATAGCATTTATCTAATTCTGTACAGGGAAAGAGAACTACTTTCTGATCCCCATAGATAATCAGTTTACATACAGAAATACAAGATTTGACTACCTATTTCATTGCTGTAAATTGCAAATGTATTATGATTTATTTAAAAGTTTAGAACTGTAGGTGCCTGAAATAAGTTGTCAGTTACCTAGAGGTGAAATATCCAGAGCTGAAAATATGCATCTAGGTTCTGGTTTAAACTGTAAACAAGATTTCTTCATGACTTGTTTCCACCTTCCCACTCCCAAGTTAACTGAGGAGCCAAAGTCCTCCACCAAAAAACCCATCCCATAACCCCTGTAAATGTCAGCACTGTTCCACCTTCAGAACCACCTGAAGGTGGCCAGTCAAAGGATGCAATCACCACAACTAGATCCAGGAATAGAAACACCCAGAGGAGAATACAATGGCCACTGAATCATCCTACCTGCCTATTTCCTACCCAGTTCATTTCTCAATCACCCTGCAAGCACTTCCACCTCACCCCCATTACCATCCAATACAACTCCCCTCTGTTTGAGATCCCAGAACACGAACAGACTACTTTTAACATCTTTATTTAGATTGAAGGGAAATTGAAAGCTTTTCCTTCTAAGTTCAGGCCTTTATGGTGCCTCTACGGTGTATTAAAAGACCTGCAGCATGGCCACGGCTGGCTCCCATAAGCTATCACAAGCTTGTAGGGCTTGGGCTCTGAGGCTATGAAATTGCAGTGTAGACATTTGGGCCTGGGCTGGAGCACAGGCTCTAAGGCCTGAGCTTGAATGTCTACATTGTAATTTCATAGCTCTGCTGCCCGAGCCCTGCAAGCTCAAGTCAATTAGCCCAGGCTGTGAAATTTAGTGCTGCAGATGTTTTAAAACAGTGCAGACATACCTCGAATGTAAACCTTCACTCAAGAATTAACTTATCTACTGCTTTTGAATTAAGTCTACTGCAAGAAAGAGCAGCCACACTGTGGGCTTGTCTTCACTACCTGCCGGATCGGCAGGTACTGATCGATCTATTGGGGATCGATGTATTGAATTCCATCTAGACGAGATAAATCGATCCACAGACGCACTCCCCGTCGACTCCAGAACTCTAGCTCACAGAGAGGAGTAAATGGAGTCAACTGGGGAGCCCACTGCCGCCGTGAGGACACCAGGTAATTCAGCATAAGATGCGCCAACTTCAGCTACGTTATTCACATAGCTGAAGTTGTGTTTCTTAGGTTGAGCCCCCTCCTAGTGTAGACCCGGCCTGTGAAACAATACTCACACTACTGCATCCACACTGACACAATATTCACTTGTTTATGTTGCAGATCCTCTGGCTCTTAGCACTGCAGTAATCTAAGCTGCTTTTGCATTCTTTCCCAGTGGACTATGGGGAAACTGGTCTGTCTTTTTGGGCACTGTAAACAAGATTTCTTCATGCCTGGTCTCCATTTGCCCACTCCCATTGAGGAAATTGTGGGCCAGCATTAGAGGGCTTGCAGCACATGAGTGGTCTTAACCTCTGTCTACATTAGAATCTTTGGGTAACGTAGGAGACAAGTTGTGCTCACTTAAGTTTTAGTCTATACCCCCTTTGGAGCTGTCCAAATCAAATTAATAGCACCACAGATCCTGAGTTAAGGGTTTTTTTGTATAGACAGGATTGAAATTAGGAGTAACAGTTGTGTTAACTTTGCAGTGCAGGCAAGCCCCAAGAGTGTTGTGGGTGTTTGCTTATTGTTTTTGCATCTCCTGCAATAGTTGTTGATATCACTAAAAACACAAATAGAGTAGCAGGGTGATGGCTGCTCTCCCTCCTGCTTTCACAGTACCTACACAGGCTCAGTAACTGGCTGCTTAACTCCCGTCATGACTGGAGAGGGTGCGTGTATATCTCTCTCCATGCCCCCAGCTTCCAAGGTTTTCCTCCCCTCTCTGGGGGCATGGAGAGATACACAAGACCTCTCCAATCAGAGTCTGCACATAAAACACACTCTACTGGTCAGGAAACGGGATCAGAGAAACTCATACAGTATGTTACAGAATATAACGATTTTTTTTTAAAGCATTGCTAAAAAACCTGCCGTGCCCAGCAGTTGTCACTATAATCTCAGAATAACAGCTCAAAGTGCCACACTGCTGGCTGGGAGCCTACTGCCTTCACAGGTATTGTAAAATAATACTATATTTTAAATGTAAACCCAAAGGGGAAGTTGACACCAATGACTAAATCCAAAGCTATAAAATGTAGACATTTGATCTGGGAAGCTAAAGGTATCAAGAGACATGTCTATGGCTATTAGGGCAAAGGACAATACGGATTTTTCTTAAATATGCCAAGAACAAAAAAATAGACATAGTATGGCAGTGTTAAGAATGATGCACAAAAAAGTATTTCTGTTCTTTATTTTGAAAAGTTGATGAATCTCCAAAAGTAGTCATCAACAAATAGTGATGTTTCTAGTAATTCCAGTAGAATCTGTTATTGGCCCACCGCTAGTCAATCTCTTTATCAATAATTGAGAAGAAAACAAAAAATAATTTCTGAAAAAGTTTGCCGATCGCAAAGATTGGTGGAATAATAAATAACAAAGACAGGTCAACTCTACAGAGTAATCTGGGTCACGTGTAAGCATGGCTAATTCAAACACCATGAATTTTCATGTAGCCAAATACAAGCGGACACAGTCTAGGAACAAATAACCTAGATCAAACTGGCAGGATGTGGGAGTGGGTCTATCTTGGAAAGCAGTGACACTAAAAATCACTAAGGTGTATATAACCAACTGAACAAGAGTTTGCAGTGTGATAACTGCAGAGAGTGCAAATGTAATCATTAGTTATATAATAAGTAGGGGACTATCAAATAGGAAGAGAAAGTTGGTATTACATATGTATTACTGCTCTGATTGGACCATTGCTTGATTACTTTGTCCAGTTCTGGTGTTCACACTTTAAAAAGGATGTGGAAAAACTGGAACAGGTTCAGAAAGAGAGCTACAAGAATGATTAAGTTTTTCAGACCTTGATAGTGAGAGTCTTAAAATACTGTTTAGTTTATTGAAGAGAAGGTTAAGAGAGCTCACATGGTCTGGATTCATAAACACCTACAACAGGAGAAGTTTTCTGATAGTACCAGATAAAAGCATAACAAGGGATACTCCATTACTTGAAATCTAAAGTCAAGTTTGGAGATCTTTTTTAAGAGAACATATGCACTAGCTCAAGCAGATGTTAGCTTCATGCAGAAATTACTAGGTGAAATTCCATGGCCTGTGATATGCAGGTGGTCAGCCTGAACAATCATAATGGTCCCTTCTGCTCTTAACTATTAATAAGTACTTTTTCCTCATGCACAGAAACACAATAGGCACTGCAATGCTGCTCTTATTATTAGTTATTGACCACATAGGGAGTACATGACAGGAGCAGGGAGAGTCACTGTAATGGAGCTGACATGGACATAGGTCACTTCCATCATTTAAAGTGGAGCAGGTGGCAGCATTCCTTGACTGAACGAGATGTTAGCAGTGTAGTCAGTAATGGGATAAATAGAATTCTACAGTCTTGACTTGAGAGCTGTCAGATAAGCAAAGGAGGAACAGCTTTTAAATCAGTTACAAAGATAAATACACTTTATTTAAAAGCGCTTTATTACTCATTTTGAATCTTAAATATTTTTATTTTTTGTTTTGTTAAACAAGTATTCCAATTCACATTCAAATTTTGCAGCACACTTGGTTGTGAGCATCCTGTACCAACCTTAGATTCGTGCAATGGTTAGGAATAACAAGGTAAGTCAAGGGCACTGTTCCAGCCTCAATGTCTTGTTCCCTAGTTTTGTGTCAGTTTGTGCCACAGCCTTAGCACACAACTTCAGATAAAAAAATATAACCCATTAACTTTTAAGGGAAAGGGAAAACATATTACGCACACAATAAACGACCACCAAACATTTTCATTGTTTTTAAATTCAGTTAAATTAACTGAATAATAAAATATTCAACTAAATTCACTTGTGCCACTATATCCAAAACAAGAGTGGGTTTAAAGATTTACAGACTGGTGAACGCTAGTTTCATTATTTTCTACTGAACTAACAGACTCACAAATGGCATTTAGACCAGTAATAAATCATATTCTAGGTCAGCAGAAAGATCATTACAAGTCCAAGTCCAAGTGAAAGAAGCGCTTTTCTGGAAGTGCTTTAGTAGTTATTTCCTGTGTGAAAGACTAGCTGCTGGTTTTTGCATTCCTCAGGGTACAGTTCTTCTCAGAGGATGTTACTCTTCCACAGGAAGAGGAAGGAACCAGTTGTTATTGGATGTGTGGGTTGATAGCTGTCGGACATTTTCTACATGCCTTAGAATCAGCTGTGAGAACTTGGATAAACAGCTTAGATTCCCAGCCCAGGGAAAAAAATTCCTATGACAAGTACAGTATCTCAGGAAGTTATGAGACAGAAATAAATGCCTGGAACTTTTACACCTCCAGTTCCCAGAAATGTTCTAATTTACTAAAGGAACTACAAGAAAGAAATAGGCTGATTGATAAACTTTCTTTAACCATTTCACTTAACACTGTGTTTTGCTGTCACATTAAAAGAACATGTATGAATTTTTTGCCAGCTCTAACTCCCCTACACAACTACTAGAAAATAAACAGTTAATTTTACAACATGAAACAAAACATTACGAATGTTTATTATAGTATTGCCTAAGAGCTAGCCAAGAATGAGGCCCCACTGCCAACCCAGTCTTAAAGATCTTACAATCTAAATAGACAAGACAGACAAGTGTGAGGGAAGGGGTAAAAGTAGAGGCAGATTTTGTGAGGCGCTGGAGCAGGGCAAGTGGGAGCCCCTTCCCACCCCTTCCGCTTGCAGTTCCACCTGCCCTTCCCCAGTGTTCTTGTTGGATAAATAGGGTCAGGGAGCGGGGGTTTGCCCCACCCCTCCCCAGCACTCCTGTCAGGGAGTGGGGTCAGGGCCTGGCTTCCCGGCAGGAGTGTCGGGTGGGCAGAGCAGGTTGGATCGAGGGGACACCCATTAATCCAGGGCCCCCCACAATTGGCCAGGACCCCAGGACACATGCACCGTTGGCCCAGTGGCTAATCGATCACCGAATAGAACACACAGCAGAGTGAACAAGATGGTGGTAGAGAACATCAGATCAGTTCCATGATTCTTTCCACCCCTGGGGTGGGATTACTTAGGAGGGGATCCGCTAAATGGAATCAAACGGAAAGGGATGGGAGGAAGAGAAACAGGAGAGAAGAGGGTAAGAGGTACAGGTGCAGAGTGAAGTTGAGGTGAAGAATCTGTGAGGAAATGGGAAATAGGAAGGAGAGGAGTGGAGCAAACAGCCAATCACCAAAGGGCAAAGAAAGTCCAGTCAGAACTGTAAAACAGTTTTCTGAGAGCTTGTCTACATGGTCAGTTAGGGTGTGGTGAGCTGGGATGTAAATCTGCAATGCTCTATCCTGTCACACACTAAGTCGCTGTGCGGACCCTGCTACCACACATACAAATTCTATCATGAGCTTTGACCTGCTACTGTTTGAACAGCACAGTTTGTGGTAGCGGGGACCACAGAGTGACAGTGTGTGGCAATAGCACTCTACATTCACACCCTGGTGCAGGTTGCATACTATATCACCATGGGGACAAGCCCTAACTGTCCAGAGATCCCTGCTTTGGCTGCTATTCTTCTAATGGCTTACCTTTGAATAATGAGATTGCAGGTGTTCATTGCCAAGCACGGAGGGTCAGACATAAGGTTTGTACCTGGTGTGCCTGCCTAAAGGCTCAAAGCCAGGGACAGTGTCTAAACTGTGCCCAGCCCCAGAACACTAGTGGTACATGGAATGTAAAGTTTGGACCTCACAGCAGCAGTTTTGCAAGTGTCCAGCCAAGGGAGCTTTACTACATCTAGTGCAGTCTACTACTCTGCACTTTACAATGCCTAGCAAATTAGGGCCTTGGCCTTGGTTGGCTCTTAAGCACTACTGTAATAAACATAATTCTGCTTATTAACTAATACTGTAGCCGAACTAATGTAATTATTGGGCACAGGCTGCATACTTAAAAATAGCACAGGAAATCTTCCTCTCCAACTATCTAGGATTTTAAGTCAAGTTCAGTCTTCAATTCACTCAAAGCATTATTAATGAACACCCTGACATGTATTATTACTTAATTATGCAGCAGTACAACATACATTCCCAATTCTTTCTTAGTATACTAATAGTTATGTCCTGCAAAAATATCATCATTATAAATGGTGCAAAGAAAGGCTATTAAGATCACATTTCTCCCTTATTACCTATGTATTACTTCTCTCTTGTGTATAGCTAATTTTTAGATCCATTATCAATTGCACTAGCATGCCTCAAAGTCAGGTACACTGCACATGTCAAGTAATTGTGATGTGACTGCATTGCTGGGGTCAGAACCAGAGAATCAAAACCTGTGACAATTTGGGGATTCTATGTACAAATTATGAATTCTGATTGATGAAATTGTTGTATCATTCGATGTCTCACTGTAAGTGCAGTCAGCCATGGGGCTGTATTATGCATTTCCAAGACCAGGGATAATGGACAGTTGTTAAGGCTAATGACTGTATTCCAGTTGAGAAACTAGCTCAGCCAAGTTTGTCTGCAGAGGGGGTTAGGATTTGGAGCAGGAGAATTTTCCCAGCAGCAGAACAAGTGAACCAGGTGTTAGTGGAAAGATTTATAAACTCAAGAGAAAGAAGGAAAGGGGCATACTATCTTGGGAAGAGGGCACGGACTGTTTAACTCTAGAACAAGGCAAGGTAAAAGGAAGCTGACTTGGAGAAGGAGAGACTCCATGATTTGGAGGAGGATAGAGAACTCTGACGTAAGCAAAGGAAATACTCCAGAATGATGAGGAAACTGAGGCAGGAAAATGTGTGTAGGGTTTTAGTATATTTTTTTTGGATCTGTAGGTCTTCTATGCTATCTAAGTAAAAAGAATGTGTGCTCAGAAACCTTTGCAAGGCCTATTATCTATGTTTCTGTTTGCTTCACTTATCACATGCTCCTGAACAGTTAAACCATAAACCTAGAGAGCTCCCACAGTTGGAGCGGAGGGAATGAGCTGCTTAAGCTGCTGGGTAGGCTGGGGCGGAGGTCAGCACTGGTTCTGGGGCCTAGAGCAGCTGGGCTGCAGGATTCTATTTTCTTGAAGGAGTAACAGAGAAAGCTTGTACCCAGGAAATGTGTTAGAGAAGCTGAAGAGAAAGAGGCAGTATTGTAGCCTACACTGACCAAGGGAATTTCAAGAGCACACTTATTTAGTGTATTGTAGAGGCCAGGGCAGGGGGGAGGATGATGAACAGTATGGATCCCTGTTCAAAACTGTAGAGAGAGGAACAGAAGGGTCCCTTCTTTCTTCACTTTTTCTTAGAAGACATTTTCTTTGTCCTCCTCTGTTTCATTTAATTCTGATGCTGCATTAAGCCAGGGATGGTGCCCAGGCAGAGAAGTATCAATGGCAGATTCTTCCAGTAAGGTAGGGAAAGAGCTGGAGAAGACTGCCTATACTTTGGAAGGAGAAAACGCTGCAAAATCTTGCTTCCATATTGGCTACTACTTTCCTACATAGCATATGATGATAATTCATCTATACTGGTAGTAGTCACATCCCAGCGTGTAATTTCAATTGTGTATCGAAAAAAACTGCTGGAGTTCTGGATAGGCACCTTTCTTGGGAGGGGTTTTGGGAGAGGAAGAAGAGTCTATGTTAACGTCTGTGAAAATAAATAAAGCAAAATCTTTTTTGCATTCAGCATCGAGAAATCCAGATGCCGACTACTAACGGGGCATGGACTAGTTAGCACTATTTCACCTTTCTGAATAATAATTTCTGAGCATTAACTTTGCTCCTAACACCTTCTTTAAAATGATACATGTACTCAAATAAAAGTTTGATCACTTAAAACATTTTGAAAACCTTCAAATTAATTTACTCCTCACCAAGCAAAAAGGAACAATTTTTATCCCCCCCTTAAAATATTTACCACAGTCTTAACTGGAGAGTTGATATTGTGTACGAATGACAAATACATCATGCTTTTTATAACTATCAATGAGGAGAGGGCAGCAAATGTGTATTACAGGCGGCATAGCTGGTTCAGACTTCACACTGCTCTGCTTCCTTCAAATCCTGTTTACATGAGCAAGGTCAACAGATGGAACACTAGAGAGCCTTCACAGTGATTTCCTGCTGCTGTTAGAACAGTTAGCGAGACATCAACTTATCCCAGATTTATCATGGAACCAGAGGTTAACTCTGCATTGGTTTGCATACTTAATTGAAAAAATACACCCTCAACATAAAAGCAAGAATCAAAGGGTGGGACAGAAAGAAACAGAGCTATAGGGAAAAAAAAAGTCCTTTCCAACTTTTACTTTTTGGTAACTCAGGAACACAAAGACAATACTAAGTTGTCTGTAGTACAGTAGGAGTGGGAGAGGGAGAAGGCAAGTAGTGTTTTGAATGAGGCTTCAATAACATGGAAGACAGAAAGCAACCTTCATAACAAAAACAAGCTAAATAGTCCGAGATTCTCACACATTAAAGAACTGTAATCTGTGATTCTATCTCTTGCCAATGAAGAGCATTGTTATCCAAAAGATCAATGTGTTTTTAATGAGCTACACTTACTATTCATTATAAATTTAGCAGATTAATTGCAAATTACTGGCTTTATTTGAGGGGGACAATAGGTGAATTACTTTTTCCATATTGATTTTGAAGATAGTACAAAATTTAGTTTTTCACTTTTACATCTTTATAAATTGTGTTCTTTCAAGTAGGTTTTTCCAAATCTCTGCTTATGTAAGTAGTTAGGAGGTAGCTCTGAACTGGTTTTGCAATGTTGTCTAGTAACTAGGATACCCTGGTGCCACAACATTTACTGAAATATTCTCTTTGTCTTCACAAGTGAGCTCTCTCTTCCTATATATATATTTTGTCCATAAAGTAATATTTCAGTGGTCCCGAGATTTTTTCTGGCATGTATACCCCCTCCCCAATTTATAATGGAACTTGTCTGCCCCCTGCCCTCAGAACTGTGATTGGGAACTGGGAGAAGAGCTGCAGTCGGGGCTGGGAGTGGGGCTGCGGTTGAGGCTGGGAGTGCTGGAGCTGGGGCAAGGGAGTGCTGCCTCCTGCCCCGTGTGGAGGCTAGCCTGGGCCCCATCGTGTCCCCCTGAATGTTCCTTACCCCCTCTCCCCCACTTTGTAGTATTTAGTGGTTACAACAGGACTGCATGGGGAAAATATTCAGAACTGGCAGTCTCTTCTTGCTAACAATGGTGCAAATTCCAGTTATTCTATTATTCTTGTATAAACAACAAAAAACGACCAAAGAAAAGCTAACACTCAGCCACATCTAGGGGATTGCTTTCCTTCCTCATTTTACTGAAACAGACAACAGAATTAACAATCAATAATCCATACTGCCCAAGAACTATTTCAACATATAATTTAATAACTCCCAATGCTTTCACAATTATAATAAGGCAGCAAGACACTCCATAATTAAGGTTATAGAGACTTTTCTCATTGGAAATCTAATTCTGCCCCTTTATCTAAAATATACAAAAAGTCATATCAGTCAAAGATGATAGGATATATCTTGGTTCAAGGTAGACTTTTTCCACCAAGTATAAAGTGAATTGGACGGAGGATTCATAAATTAGAATATCCTAAAAAGGTGGTAGTTCAAAATTTTTAAAATTAACATTTTTTGACACTTTGTAGCAATATCCCTACCAAAAAGATAGAAAGAAACATTCATCCTGGGGCCCTACTGAGTTTCCTATGTTTTACAGGACCCCTGTACAAGGGTCCTAAGGCAAGGGATACAGAAGGCCCTCAAAGCAGCAAAGGACCAGGTTCGCCAGGGGAAAGTTTAGTGAGAGCGCCTCCAACTAATCTCCTAAAATGTATAAGGATTTTGGGGAAAAAAGCCTTCTGTGGCTTTCCAAGGGATTAATGCACTCAAGGTGGGGGAAGATCAGCTCCTTTTCTAGAGATCTTAGGAATCTGTATTAATAAATTTTGCCCTCCAGCCAACCTCACGAACCCACAATGTAGAAGTAGGAATATCCTATCTTCGCCTTAAAGTTTTTTTGTTATTAATATTACCATGGCACCAAGGAGCCCTAGTCACGGACTGTTGTGCTAGGTGCTGTACAAACACAGAATAAACAAACAATTATTCTTCGAAGAGTTTACAATCTATGTATAAGACAGGAAATAACAGATGGATACAGAGATGGGGAAGTACAAGTGAACTATGAGACAATACTGGTCAGCATGATAGGCAGTAGTTTCAACACACCAGCAGCCTGACCATTGTCACATTACTTGGAGGCATCACAGCAAAGGAGAATTTCAACGATGGTTTTGAAGGAAAAAAAGGCTGCTTTGTGGAGCTGCCCAAAACGTGACAGGCAGCATAAAATAAATCATGAAAGTTTATGAAAAATGAAGACGTGGGAGATGAAGGCTAGTATCATGGGCTGGTTGGATGCAGGAGTCAACATCTCAATAGTGAATGAGAGACTTAAAAGTGAAGACAAGCAGCTTATGTTTGACACGATAGAAAAGGGGAGCCAGTGGAAGGCGGCAAATGGGGGAGTGATATGGTCAAAACAAAAAGCTGAGTAAATGATCTTTTAAGCACAATTTTGGATAGAGCTGGGTGGGGCAAGACTGCATTTGCCAAGGCCACAGAAAAAAATATGTAGCAATAATTGAGACATGAGATGATAAAGTCTGGATGAGAGTTTTAGCTGTGTGAATGGATAGGAATAGCTGTATCTTAAACATGCTGTGCAGAAAGAACTAGCAAGATTTAGACATAACCTAGATGTAAGGACTACAGACAGGTCCAAGTTGAAGAGGACACCCAGGTTACAGATCTGAGTGACAGGCAAGATGGTGGCATTGTCCACAGTGATCAAGAAAGGAGGTTGTGGGTAAGAGATGGGAGGTGCAGGGAGGAGATTAAGAGCTCTGTTTTAGCTGTTTTGAGCTTCAGCTGATGGCTAGACCGGCCAAGGAGATGTCACAGAGACAGGCTAAGATTTTAGTTTAGACAGGAGGAGACAGGTCTGGACCAGAGATGTAGATTTGTCAGTCATAGCATTGAGGTGATACTTGAATGTGTGTTTGCGGATGAGATCATCATGAGATAAAGTGGAGAAGGAGAAGTGAAGGGCACCAAAGACAGAACGCTCACAGAAAGTCAGGAGGGGGATGAGAAAACTCCTCCAAAGGATACACTGAAAGAGCAAACAAACAGAGAAGTAGAAGAAGAAAACCAGGAGAGGATGCAATTACAGAAGCAAAGGGAGGATAAGATTTCAGGAAGAGCATGGTCAAAGGTGTTGAAGGTGGTTGATTGGTTAAGGAGGATGAGGATGAAATACTGGTTCTGAGCTCTGGCCTAAGAGGCTATTGGAGACTTCGGTGAGAATGGCCTGAGTGGAATGAAAGGGGCAGAAGCTGGATAAGATAAGAGAAGGTCCAGGATGGACTATCAGGGGAGGAACTTTACACATTTATTGTAAACAGTGTGTTTAATGAGCTTACTGGTGAAAAGAAGAAGGGACAGTTGTTGGAGAGAAGGTTTTGGGTTCTTTTGTTTTTTTTAAGTTGGGAGAGACTAAAGCATACTTGAATTTTGAGGGTAAGAGCCAGAAAAAAGAAAGATGTTAAGGAGAAGAGTACGGGAGAGGATAAAAGTGGGCACAAGTGAGATTAAGAGTTGGGATGAGATGGAGAGACCAGAGCAAGTGGAAAGGTGACAGTAGAGATGAAGTAGGAAAGAGCTGTAGGAGGAGATAGGGAAAAGGGAAGGCTACATTGTATTTTGTTTATTTTCTCCTGGAAGAAAAATCAGTGAGGTCCTGTGAGAAAAGAAAAGGGGAGGTTTTGAGGAATGAGTCACAGGTGGCAAAAAGGCAGCTGGAATTGAGAATGTGGAATGTGATTAAGTTGGACAAGTAGAGTTGTGCAGCTAGGACAGGGATGGACAACTGAGCCTGAGAAAGAGCCAAAATTTACCAATATACATTGCCAAAGAGCCACAGTAATATGTCACCAGCCCCCCCAATCAACCCCTTCCCCCGCCACCGCCAGCACCTCCTGCCCGCCGGCAGCTCTGACAATCAGCACCTCCTCCTTGTTCCCCGTGCCTCCTGCCCACTGTGATCAGTTGTTTCACAGTGTACAGGAGGCTCTGGGATGGAGAGAGAAGGAGCAAGAGTGCAGCAGGCTCAGGGGAGGGGGCAGGAGCCTTGGGGTAAGGGGTGGAGTGAGGGCAGGGTCTCAGTGAAAAGTTGGCACCTGAAGCTCCAGCCCCCTGAGTCAGCACCTATGCAAGGAGCCGCTTATTAACTTCTGAAGAGCCGCATGTGGCTCCGGAGCCACAGGTTGGCCACCCCTGAGCTAGGAAGATGGCAGAACTGAAAGAGTCGAGAATGAATGCTGTGATCACAGTGGTCCCACTGATTGTTTGGCAGGCTTCCCACTTCTGATGCACTTAATTTTTTTTGCTGTTTCACTCTTGTGACTGTAACTTAATTTTCACCTAAATAGCTTCCTCGTTTTTGTATAGTTAATCTTTCTGAAGTTAAATGATACCATGGTGATTTTTTTTTTTTTTGGTATTTTCTCTCCCTCTACTTACAAGAGTTATAAAATAAATACCCAGTACAGCGATGGATTATTTTGACCCCAGCTAGGTTAAAGAGCTAAATGTTTTTGGTGACACTGAAAACACAAACAGCAAAACTGCTAATGAGATCAAAGCATCTGAATTACAACAGCCCTTGTCAAATGTTTTGTGAGGATTTCAGTTTGGCTGGAAAGGAAAGAGTTAAACAGCACTACAACCTTTACAGAGCATTTCATCTAAGGATCTCAAAGCACTTTTAAAACATTAAATAATTTTTACCACACACTTTTATGTAGGTGTTACTACCACCATTTTGTAGATGGGGACAGAGAGATCAAATGACATTCATGGTCACAGAAAATCTGAGGAAAGACAGGGAGCAAACACACATCTGTTGCACAGTCCTTTATGATGCTTTAACCATAAAATCACCCATCCACTCTAGCCTACTTATGGTGATTACCATTGCCTTAGACAGCACACTCTTTACAAATCCTGTCATCTAATAATTAAATTCAGTGGAACAATTTCAGAGCTAATAATTCAGGGAGAGGGAGAGGGAGAGGGAGGGAGGAAATATTCTCATCCTAGAAAAGGATTTATCATTTTAACCTAACTCTAGCAAAGTACATCCTTTATTATTCAACACCGAGTGTGCATTTTTCTCCTCCTACGATAGCACCATTTAAATATTGCCTTTCTTTCCTCCCACACACCACTGTTACATGAAAGTGAACACTAAAAGGAGCTAATCCTATCACTCCTTCTTAGAAATGATGTGCGCTAGCTGACACCATAAAAGGAGAAAAATCAAATCATATCATTACTGGCATCCTTTATCAAGAAGGAGACTGTTCTTGGTTTTCCAGCACATGTCTATTTGTCTACAACTTAAGTTAGCAAAATCAAATATTTCATAAATTAAATATTTACACAGAAACAATATTATGTGATTTTTCAACAACTAATTATGAGCTTCTCTTCAGTACAATAAAAGATTAAATTTCTTAAGCAAAGTGAAAACCTCACTCTTGCACCATCTTCTGGTTAATACTCTGAATTGTAGAAGGAAATTTGAATACAGTGGCTAAGAGGTTAAGACTCTCTGAATAGTAAAACTATTTATTGGACTCTGACTACATTCTTTCAATTAGAAAAAGTCTACATTGCCACTAACCTATTAATTTAAACTATGCTGTGTCATTCCGAACACGTGCCCCACAGGAAACTTACCGGAGAACTGAAAAACACGGAGGAACTAATATCTGTGACAGGTGGGTCAAGCGTTTGTGTATCTGTCACTTCGAAGCTAGGATCTATCTGTCAAAAACAAATTTTGCTATTAGTATTTCTATATCTATAGAAAATGGAAACAAGACTGAGCCCACAAAGACCATACGTTAGATGAGGGCATCCCTATCAACAAAGCTACAGGTAGGGGCAATATATTCATAAAAGAAACTGCTTTCTTTAAGCTTTTCCTGTAACCATAATCATAACATTTTGTAACCACACATTGAAGAAACCAATTATATTAATAAACATCATATCAAATAGATCTATAATCCATACTTTTGTTATAAACCTCAAACACCCCCCAAAAGTAATTGATTCAAAGGTTATCATCTTATTCTAAGTGCAGTAGCTAGGAATCAAAAAGTTAAATTTTATGACAGAAATATGAAAATAGCAACTATAACATTGATTTAATCAGGGCAGTTAACACTGATGTTACCCAAAATTTAAGCCAGGTGCTGATCTCCAATAGAATCACTAATGACCTTTGAAGAAATGCATTCCAGGAAGCTTTTTTTCCAAGGTTCCGAATGTGGCCTCTATATATTTTCTCGTGTGATTTGAAGCACAAACTAAAAGGGCAGTATGCAGTTTTTGCAGTCTATTCTTCTGCAGATTCCTTGTAAAAATTTCTGCTACGATTTCATCTTTTTCCTCTCTGGAAATATGATTGCACATAACTAGACCAGGAGTACAGTTTTCAAAAGCATCCAAGTGATTTAGGAGCCTAAGCCCTACTTTCAAAAGAATTCTAATTCTCATTTGCAAATCATGTTTGTTTTTCCGGTTATGAGGCAACAGTGGTTTCTGTGGTAGATAAAGTGTCTGACTAAAAGTCACGATGTCTGAAAAACATGCAAAAACTGATTCATGGTGAGCTATTATATGAAAGTGATCGACTATGAAGGACTGCATTCTGCCTGAAATGCATTACATAGCTACAAACCACAAAATATCACAAGTCTGTGCTGTCAAGGTACTAAATTATTTGATATTGTTTGGTTCTAAGTTTGGAACAGAAGTTAGAAGTGCTTGATTCGTACCTTTTGTCATGGTTTTGAAAGTCTCCTTTATCTAAAATGGGAGCGCTAAGAGAAACACTAATGTAAATGTAATATAAAAACCTCCTGAAAACATAGAAGGAAAATCCTTCTCACATCTATAATAAGGTTTTACATTATTGCAGATTACCATAGTATCTGAGCATCTTGCATGTAAAATACACATAATAGTTTATTGTGGACTTCACAGAGTGATTATGTTTTTGAGTAAAAGCTCTACTCTGACAAATTAGAGTAAAAAGCTCTACTCTAATTTGTCAGAGGCTGGCAGGCCCCTTAAGGGGTGTTGGACGCAGCCTTACCTGTGGCAGATTAGCTACTGTCCCAGCTGACCTGACTGGCTAAAGATCAGATGGCCCTATTTAATTATTAGATCCAGTTGGGAAGGGGACATGGGATGCCTGTGAAGAGCTGAGAGAGCTCAGTTTGGAGAGAGGAGCTGCAGAAGGGCAAATGGTGCCTTTGGCAGGCCCTGGAGTAGGATAACTCCCAGGCAGACAGCCTGGAAGAGAATGAGAGAAGACCCCCTCGCACAGGGGAAAAGCCCTGAGAGTCAGAGCTCTACAGCGGATGAAGAAACAACTGAAAGCTGAGCCCAGATGGTGTTGAACCCTTTTCTTTATGTTTTCCGGGGACTATCGTTTAAGTTTGTTACCAGCACCAGGTGGTGCTGAGATAGGTTACTGTCTGGAAGACTTTCTGGATGAAGGGGGCAGCTGAATTTGAGTGTTGTCAGCATACTGCTGACAGCTTAGTAAATGGTATCTCAGTATCTTTTGCACTGATTTCATGTAGATATTGAAAAGAGGAAATAATATGGATCTCCATGTACAGCTTTTGGAGAGAAAGAGCCATTACCCATCATGACACAGAGCTCTGCTGGAGAGGAACAACTGGAGCCACTGAATGCTGAGCCCTGTACTCCTGCTAGGTCATGTAGGTCATGCACTATTCCAAAATAGGCTGAAGACTTCGGAAACTTATCCCCATGCATCAATGATTCATGAGCGTCAACCTCAAAATTATTATAAAACCAGATATCTGCTTCTCTTGTGTATTACAGTCTCTCTCTTCCTTAGAAACCCTTCTTAAAATCCAATTTATATAAGCTTACCTACAAACCACAGCTTTAATGAAATCTAAGCCACCACCAAAATATATACCATCCCATGGGACTATATAATAGTTCTGTTCTCACTGCTGTCCTATTCTTTCGCCATCCTTTCCCCTTGTCTTCTCCTCTCGCTACCCTTTTGTTTATTTTGGCCCCAGTCACACAAGCTTCTTCATGTTGACAGATCCTAACACCCATGAGCCAGCCCACTGACGTTAGTGAGGCTGTACATAGGAGCAAGGGCCTGCCTAAATGAAGCAGCATGTAAATCAGGATCTTTACCCTACATTTTTCTGGTTAGACAATTTATCGTTTATGTGAGGTGCTATGCATGTCTGTGGAACTCTATGTTTTTACACCATTTCCATCATCTTGTTATCTGAACATCAAACCCTCTAATATGTTCTTCAGTTCAAACATGTTTGGTCCAAATATGTTCTTCCAATAAAAAGCAGAAGGGTGTGTCTAGAGCAGGGATCAGCAACCTTTCAGGAGTGGTGTACCGAGTCTTCATTTATTCACTCTAATTTAAGGTTTCACATGCCAGTAACACATTTTAATGTTTTCAGAAGGTCTCTTTCTATAAGTCTATAATATATAACTAAACTAGTGTTGTATATAAAGTAAATACGGTTTTTAAAATGTTTAAGAAGCTTCATTTAAAGTTAAATTAAAATGCAGAGCCCCCGGACTGGTGGCCAGGAGCCAGACAGCGCGAGTGCCACTGAAAATCAGCTAGTGTGCTGCCTTCAGCACACGTGCCATAGGTTGCCTACCCCGGTCTAGATCTAAGGAATTGCTCAGCTAATTGCATGCTAATTGCATGAGGAATAGGGTACATGTAAAAAGAAAATATCTTGCACATTGTACATCTGTGGTATATCATAATGCAAGCCTTACTGTACAACACAACTGAATTGAACATATTAACTTAATAAAAAGAACATACAAATTATACTTAAAATACTGAGGGAACAACTCTAGGAGTTGTTCCAGTGTATATGAAATCAAAATTTGGCCCCCAACTGTAACTGCTCAACCAATCTCTCTTCTCACCACTGCTTGTAACACCTTTACTGCTTTTTCTGAAGGATCATTACAACAACATACATGACAAACCACATCCATAGTTTAATTTCAATTCAAAGGGCACTGTAGCGGGGTGGCTACCCGCTCCCAGCCACGAAGGGTTAAAGTCAGCCCGGGGAGAAGGCTGGGGCTGCAGTGTAAAGCCCAGGCTAATTGGGAGAATAGGCTCAGCTGGGTGGCCACACCCCAAACACTCTGCAGGCCCTTATGAAGGGCTGAGAGGCCAAGGCAACAGACACAGTCTCCTCTGACTGCAGAGGGAGACAGGCCTGGCTGCTGGGGAGACTTGATAGGACACCCGGAGTGGAACAGGGCTGGGGCTAGGCTAGAGGAGATGGGGGAGCTCCAGCCTGGAAACCCCTTGGCTGCAGGGCCTGGTAGATGGTCCCACAAGGTATACTGGAGTTGCAGGGGCAGCCCCAGGGCAAGCAGAGGCAGCAGGCCAAACCCCCTTCCTGGTGATGAGTGGCAATTAGACTGCAGTCTGCCCCAGGGAGCGGGGGCAAGTGGTGACTGGCAGTTGCCTAGACTGAGGCAAGGTGGGGATAGGGGGTGGGGGTTCCCCTGGGGAGGGGAGACCCCAAGACAGTGGAGATATTGCGGGGCACAGCACCTGAGCTAAGAGGGCACTGGGGCCCAGGGCGGGGTACCGGCACCAGTAGCAAGCAGGACCAAACCCAGAAGAGGGCGCTCTAGAGGACTGGATCAAGATAATTCCCAGAAGGACCAGCAGGAGGCGCAGAGGGTGAGTCGCCGCACGCTTACATGCACACTATTCAATAAAATCTTAAAGCAAATAAAATACAACAAGCAGCACACTTCACCACTTTTTTCCATTTTCCAAGGGCTTTACAAACATTTGGCATACTTGCTGTGATTCACTGAGGAGTATTGCTGTCATTAGTTCAAAACTAGCATTTCAGCAAAGGACACAGAGCTATTTTACAGAAGTTAAAGTGAAACTAAACTATTTCCCATTTCAAGGCAGATGCAACAAAATTAAGCAAAGAAAATGAATCTATATAAAGAGCATAATTTACACTTTTGTAGAAAAATTATATTAGTATTCGTGCTCAAGAGACTTAAAACTATTTTAGTTTGGTTAGATCATAGCTATTCTATTACACTTATGTAATAATCAAAAATATTGAAATAACCATCCACAGATTTATTTCTAAATTTTTTTCAACAAAGATATCTAGAACTTGTCTACACACAGGTTACTTTAATTTAACTAAAGAAAGGATGTAGTCCTGATTTAAACTGGTGCAAGTTTGTATATGACCATTCTACATTGGCTTAAATCTGGTTTGCATTGGTTTAGCTCATCTTTAGTGGCAAGCTAAACTCATGTAAAACAGATTTAATCTGGTGTAAGGATGTCTACGCACAAAGTTGCACCAGTTTAACTAAATAGATTAAATCAAGATGCAACGTTCAAACTGGTGCAACTTTGTTTAGAGCAAGCTGTAAATGCCAATAAGAATGAAAAATGTAGGATGTAGAATGAAAACTAATCTCCGGTAATAATTGAAAATACTTGTTTTCATCCATGCATGCCACTAAAATAAAGTATCTGGTGTTTTCCTTCATGTGGCTTTTTACCAAAGATAGTTACAGAACAGAATATATAGCTGTGATATACAGTATGTAGAGCAAGGAAATTCAGTTAAAAAAAATACAAATTCCCTAGCCATTTATAGAGTAAGGTGAATCAGCAGGTAGTGATCAATGGCTCCATGTCTGGTTGGCAAAGAAGAATGAGGGGAGATTTGATAGCTGCTTTCAACTACCTGACAGGGAGTTCCAAAAAGGATGGATTGAGACTGTTCTCAGTGGTTGCAGATGACAGAACAAGGAGTAATGGTCTTAAGTTTCAGAGGGGAAGGTTTAGGTTAGATATTAGGAAAAACTTTTTCACTAGGAGGGTGGTGAAGGCCTGGAATGGGTTACCTAGGGAGGTGGTGGAATCTCCTTCCTTAGAGGTTTTTAAGGTCAGGCTTGACAAAGCCCTGGCTGGGATGATTTAGTTGGGGACTGGTCCTGCTTTGAGCAAGGGGTTGGACTAGATCTCCTGAGGTCCTTTCCAACCCTGGTATTCTATGATGGGCAATGGGCAGCATAGGTAGATAAAGAATAAGCTCTGCCAGACACACCTGATTGATTTCATGATTTTATTAAAAAAAAAAAATGCAGTTGACAAAAGCAGCATAGTGCATATAATGTATTTGGGTTTCAATAACTTTTCATGAGAGGATTATAAATGTTTTAATTAAAATTGGCTTAGATAAGAACTTAATGTGGTGGACAAAACCTGGCTTGATAACAGTAAACAAGAAGCAACTACAGCCATGAATGATTATGAACTACTGCTGTGAAGGACAATGAATCACCTGCCCCTGGAAAGTGCGGGAATTATTCTAGACCCTGGTGGTTGGATACTCACCTAGGATGTGAGAAGCCCAAGTTTATGCCCCTGCTCTGACTTTATTTACACACAATGGAACAACTTCAACAGGACAGACTGAGAGACCCACAACAGAATATTCCATAACCCAGTGGCTAGAGCATTCTCTTGCCAAGTTCAAATCCCTTCTCCACATCAGGCAGAGGGGGAAATTAAAGCTGGGTACCCCATATCTCAGGAGATTACTCTAACAAAAGGGCTAAAAGTTATGAGCGGTCTTCCGCCCCTCCCTTTGGCTTTTCTGAAAATGTCTGAAATTGAAACAAAAAAACCAAAATATTTCATTTCAACACAACTTGAATTATTTTTACTTCCCCAATTTGCAGAAAAATAAAAAAACAATTGGTTTTGATTCCACACAAAATGATTCTTTTCCATGATTTTTCATAAGTGCCAGCAAATGGAAAAACTCATTATTCACTCAGCACTACTTAACTGGGTCGAGAAACATGGGAAGGACTCATCCTGAGAGAGACCTAGAAGTGATATTAGAAAGCCAATAGATACATGATCTGACTAAAGACGTCAGGGGGACTTAGGACTGTTCATACAATAGCAATCTTATCCTGGAACAGGAAGGTAATAGTCTCTCTCTGTGTGAGTCTGCAATATGCTTTCTGAGTGCATCAGAAAGATACTGACAAGATGGAGAAAATTCAGAGCACAACAATAAAAATAAGGGCTGCAGAGCCTGTATACAAGATAAAAAAAGAGAACTAAATATGTACAGATAAAACAAGAAAGTAAGGAGGGCAGGATATGAAATAGTCTACAAATATTTCAAGGGTATAAATACTGAGGATAATTTTTAGTGTAATACTTATAAACAATCTGAAACAATGAATGAGTCTGAGAGAATATTTAAGACAAATCTCTCAAAATATTTCCTGACATCAAGATGAACTAGATTGTAGAATACGCTCCCCAAGGGTATTGGTGGAAATTTCATTTAACTTTTTTAAAAGAGAGAGAGACTGGCCAAAACCCTAGAAAGTACAGTGAATCAAATAATTCTCCACTGGCAGGGAGATTGACTAGAGAATCTTCTTTAGTTAAAACAGTGCCTAGTCAGTTAGGTTACAATGTTAAACATGTTCATTAATCTACTCTAATAATTTCTAAAGGAATACTAACCTTTGACCTATGCAATACAAAATAAGCACTTCTACAGAAATTTCTTTTCAAAGATTTCTCAGCACTTTCTGAGTATTAATTATTAAAGGGAATTTGGTCTTAAAGTAGAGGATAATAACTAAAAAAAAAAAAAAGTTACACAGAGGTTAGGTCATTTGCTGAAAATCACAGGGGAAAAGAATGGCAGAAAAAATTAATAGAATCAAGGTCTACTGTCTCCTACTTCTGTGCTTTAACCAAACAACTATTATTCTGCTGACTTCCATTAACTGGTTTGAAGAGATTAAATACAAAAATATTGTTAAACACACTATAAAACTATAGTGTGGAATCTGAAAATCTGATTTTGTGCTGGGTTGAAGTTCTTAAAGTAAAACAAACTAAGAATCAGAGGGATAGCCGTGTTAGTCTGGAATTACAGAAGTGACAGAGTTCTGTGGCATACTGTGGGGCCATGCTAAGCTCTGTGACTTTATCCTCACACACAATTATTTCAAATTTGGTGACAATATATACCTCCAGACCAGTAGCACCGCTATGGGCACCTGCATGGCCCCACAGTATGCCAACATCTTTATGGCTGACCTGGAACAACGCTTCCTCAACTTGTTCACTCAGGCCCCTTCTCTATCTACGCTACATTGATGACATCTTCATCATCCGGACCCATGGGAAAGAAACTCTGGAAAAATTCCACCATGATTTCAACAGCCTCCACCCCACCATCCACCTCAGCCTGGACCAGTCTACATGAGAGATCCACTTCCTAGACACCATGGTGCAAATTAATGACGGCCACATCAACACCACCCTATACCGAAAACCTACCGACAGCTATGCCTACCTTCATGCCACCAGCTTCCATCCCAGACACACCACACGATCCATTGTCTACAGCCAAGCACTGAGGTACAATCGTATTTGCTCCAACCTCTCAGACAGAGACCAACACCTACAAGATCTTCACCAAGCTTTCTCAAAACTACAATACCCACACAAGCCTGCTGCTGCAAGACAAACCCAAGAAAGAAAACAACAGAACACCACTGGTCATTACCTACAGTCCTCAGTTAAAACCTCTCCAACGCAACATCAGTGATCTACAACCCATCCTGGACAATGATCCCTCACTTTCACAGGCCTTGGGAAGCAGGCCAGTCCTGCCCCACAGACAACCCGCCAACCTCAAGCATATTCTCACCAGCAACAGCACACCGCGCCATAACTCCTCTAACTCAGGAACCAATCCATGCAACAAACCTCGATGCCAACTCTGCCCACATATCTACACCAGCAATACCACCACAGGACCTAACCAGATCAGCCATACCATCACTGGTTCATTCACCTGCACATCTACCAATGTAATATATGCATGCCATGTGCCAGCAATGCCCCTCTGCTATGTACATCGGTCAGACTGGACAGTCCCTACGAAAAAGGATAAATGGACACAAATCAGATATCAGGAATGGCAATATACAAAAACCTGTAGGAGAACACTTCAATCTCCCAGCACACACCATGAAAGACTTAAAGGTCAGCATTTTGAAGCAAAAAAACTTTAAAACCAGACTGCAAAGAGAAACTGCAGAGTTGCAATTCATTTGCAAATTTGACACAATTAGTTTGGGACTGAACAGAAATGTTGAATGGCTAGCTAACTACAAGAGCAGTTTCTCTTCTCTTGCTGTTCACACCTCCAGTTCAGCTGCTAGAAGAATACCTCGCCCTCCCTGATTAGAGATAACAGCTGGTTCAGCCTCATTGGACCCACCCTGTTATCTTTAACCTGGCTCCTGCCTACCTATTTATACCTGCCCATGGATTCTTCCATTGCATGCATCCAACGAAGTAGGTATTAGCCCACGAAAGCTTATGCTCTAATACTTTAGTTAGTCTTTAAGGTGCCACAGGACTCTTTGTCACAAACTAAGAAAATATTCTCTGATTTTTACTGCCACCTACTGGGGATTAGCAGTCTGTTCATTTAAGAAAAACGCTGATTTCAAATTATGCAGACAATTTAATTGTGCAACAGGGATAAGCAAAACATATTCAAACTCATAACACAACACACTTAAATATAACAGAATATTACATTCAAGCTTGAACATCTTTTAACTGTGATGTACTAGCTCAACCTTTCACCCATATAAAAACCTCAACTACATACTGAGGATCAGTTAAAGCAGAAATCTCAAAAAACACAACTTAAGTCTCTTCCAGGGTGGTGCACATAATTTAGCATATTACACTACAACTGTACCCCCTGAATAATTAAACCTAAAGCAAGTCTTGCTATCTCCAGATAAATAATACACATCTTATGTTTTTCACAGAAAATCTATTAACATATGGCATGAAAGACAAGAAGTCCCTTATGTACAGAACATGTTCTTCCTGTTAGAAGTTTAACTACAAATCTAAGCTAGTTTTATATTGTGCAGATTTTAATCTAGTCTTTTTATTCAGTGTTTCCTACTATAACTCTAGATCATCATCTAGATAATTATGGTGTTAATTACTGCACATATAGCAGTTTATTTGGTTACTCCCAATTCCCATACGTATTCCATAGCATAAGGGACTAAAATCCATGGCAAGAATGCCTAAATTCTACTAGTGTTTAATTATTCTATTGTCCAAACACTCTTCTTTCCCATCCAATTATGCCTTGAAAAACATTCAACAGCAATTTAGGGTTTTATGATATTCAGATGCAAATAGGGTGACCAGATGTCCTGATTTTATAGGGACAGTCCTGAATTTGGGGTCTTTTTCTTATATAGGCTCCTATTACCCCCCACTTCCTGTCCCAACTTTTCACACTTGCTGTCTGGTCACCCTAGATGCAAAATAAGTCAATGTTTATTTTCAAGTAACCCCGCTTCAACTTGTGGGCTTCAGCTCCTGCAGAACCGTCTACCAGGTGGCCTGGATGAGAACTTTCTTGACCCCATTTATGCCACGGAAGAGAGTAGCCTGCAGCTGGCTTCAGCAACTTACTTTTCTAAGCCTTGGCTTCTGTGAACATTTACACTGTACGGTTATAAACCCACAGCTGAGCCAGCTTACCTTGGTCTTTTAACACATCAGAGACATTCTTTAGAAATCTTCTGAAGTATTTTTTTAAAATGAAAGCTTATGTTTGAGAACTACAGAATATTTGGAGCTCTGGTTACTCCTAATCTCAAACAAACTGATCATTGTAAATGATGTTAATTTATCAAACTGTAAAGACTTAAGCTATAAAGATGGAATTTGGTGCCGTGCATTAGGACACATAATGAGTCTGAATTTTAAGCAGGATTGGATCAATTCCTCACTAGCTGTGACCATATATTATTATACTAGCTACCAATTAAGCTTTAAAAAGTAGAGTGAACATCTGGAGGATTTAGAAAGATATCTTCACTAGTGCCATCATTGTGTACAACATTACCTTCCCACACATACAGTCATGCATTCTTAGGGTCTATCTATACTAGAGTGACTGCACCAGCACAGCTATGGCTCTGCAGCTGTGCTGCTGTAGTATAGGCATTTCCTACACGGACAGAAGAGGGGTTTCTATACATATAGATAATCCACCTCTCTGAAAGGAGGTATCTATGACAACAGAATAATTATACTATTGACGTAGATGCATCTAAGGTGGAGGTTAGGTCAACCTAACTACATCGTACAAGACATGAAATTTTTCACAGCTCTTAGCATGTAGTTAGAGCCATCTAATTTTTAGGTGTAGGCCAACCCTTTGTGTTCATTTATTTTCCTAAGGCAATTAAATCTTTTTTTATCTCCTGCTAGAGAGGTATATAGGTATCTTTCTTGATTACATTTTGTAGTAATATATTCAACCCTTCTTGAATATTGCTAGATTGTATTTCTGTCTCTGTAAAGGCTTGAAAGGTCATGCATTCTTTTATTACTGCCACTTAAAATTGATTATTTGTGGTTTTGCCCTTAATGCTTGTATACATTCTAATGAATACAAAATGCAGCTCTTGGGGGCCTCTGAATGTGGTACAATGCCCAGCATCACTGGCTTCATTTTAAATATAAATAAGCCTCAGATTTAGTTAAGGAGAAACTTCTATGCCTGCCATTCCCCATAAACGATATCATTTGTTGTTTGTCACAGCTAAGCAGCTCTGCATTTTGTTTAATGTCTCCATTTACTTGCACACTGGAGACATGAGTTACTAGAAGGATTAAATATCATAACCAGATTATCCTACAGCTGAAATACGCTACATACCCACATTTGTTGCAAGGGGTGGGAGGGTGGAGGATGGCAGAGCTATTTCTGGGAGAAAAAAAATGAAGTATGAACAAAAGAAGAGTGCAGTTATAATCTGAAAAGTGACTCTAAAATGGCATAATGAGACAGTCGATGATCTATCTTACAGGTCAAGTTTACTCAGTTTAGAAAACCTTTTTCTGAGCCATGCAAACTGAACATGGGATAAGAAAGTCAATTTGTATTGTTATTAGTGCACGAGCAGTGAACCCTACCCAACTGAGGTGCTTCAATTACACAATTAATTGTACCTGCTATATCATACACTTCACTTGGAGGCAAGGCTTGCTGGTAATGCATACTCACTAAAGGGCAGTGTGACTTTCAGATCTTCAACTTAGTTTGCAAGTCTGAATGTTCTTAAAAAAAACAATTTATTTCACATATAAACTGAGTACACTGGATCTGGAAACTTTCAAGATGGTAAATGCTTTTACTAACAAATGCCACCTCAAGATTTAGCTAAATTCAAAATTTTAAGACAACCTCCTGCTATCATTGCCATTATTGTTTGCTGCTCTGATGATTCAAAGACCATTTATATCAGGAGACAGCTGTAGAGAAGTTACTTTACCTCTTTCATTATTATCTGTTGTTGACATTGTAACATTCTTTTTTTAATTTTGCTGACCAAATAAGACATTAAAATGGAGGACTTGAATCACAGAACCAACAATAACAAATTGCCAAGGTCATTATTGGTCTCCTACATATTGAGTTTGTCACATTTTTTATTTGTGCTATCATGCTGAGATCGCTGCTTTTTAATATGACAAACTCTTACAGCTAGCATAATTATCTGTGGAAAAGAAGAGTAAGGGGGTATTTGATAGCCGCCTTCAACTACCTGAAGGGGGGTTCCAAAGAGAATGGAGCTCAGCTGTTCTCAGTGGTGGCAGATAACAGAACCAGGAGCAATAGTCTCCAGTTGCAGTTGAGAAGGTCTAGGTTGAGGAGGAGGAGGTTGAGGACCTAGTTGAGGAGGTCTAGGTCTAGGAAAAAGTATTTCACTAAGAGGGTGGCAAAGGGAGGTGGTGGAATCTCCATCCTTAGAGGTTTTTAAGGCCCAGATTTCCCAGCCAAGGCTTTGTCAGATTTAGTTGGGGTTGGTACTGCTTTGAGCAGGGGGTTGGACTAGATGACCTCCTGAGGTCTCTTCCAACTCTAATCTTCTATGATTCTACCTGATTATAAACATGAGGACCAACAAAGTGAAGTACCACAAACTTTCAAGTATAGTTAGTGCTAATAAGAAATGCCAAGAGACTGCATTTTGCACTTAGTTGCTCGCAGAGCTTGTATCCAAACACACAGGACACAGAGCTTGTATCCAAATTTAGAGAGCCAAATCTTCCTCACTAGGATCAAGAAATTTGCAGTGATAGAAAAAAAAAATGGATCAAGCCATACCTGATAATTTACTTTACACAATACATTGTTTTAGGTTTCATTAGAGGGAATAATTTATGAATTACAATAATCATAAAGTCTCATTTTCATGTAGAAAATGAGGATGTCAATAACTTTTAGAAAGGCTAATAAAGATATTTCAATACATTCAGTATCTTGGTTTCTAAAAATTTTATATGCTTTGAAATAAAAGAACGTGAATCCTGATAATAAATGACAAGAAATTGCTTAGCACCGCATTATCTGGTGCCACACAGACCCCATCCCAGTATAAATGGTATTTTGACAGCCAAAATTAGTTAGAGAGAAACTGTAAATATTTAGTGTGTGTAATCATGGAACTTACTTCAATTGATTGAGATTTCCTATCGTGGGGATGAGGTGATCTTGGATAAATATCAAGAAGGTGAGGTGGTTCATCAGGATATATTCTTCTAATATTTTGTTTAAGAACTTCCTTGTAATTAAGTGTATCAAAATTGGTCTTCCACAGTAATACCTGTAAATCAACCAACCATATTGAAATTGAATAGTTTTTCTTTGTTGTTTTTTTTAAAAAAGGAGAATAACTACTCAAAAGGAAAACTGCAAGAACTTGATTTTCAAAAAGTAATGGTGCAAATCTACTGCTCTCCAAATTACAATACAATACCTATGTGCAATTTCCATAAAGAACCTATAATATCATTTTAAAGACAAAACACTGTTTAAAATAAAGGCTCAATGTCATTAATTTTACTTTTAGCATATTCTAATATCCAAAACATAACTGTTTTAGTGATATTATGTTGATTACAGTTACTCATAGCATTGGGGTACCATTAAAAGCAATTAAATAGCAAAACCCAAAAATACAAGCACCTCAAAATTTGTAACAGGAAAAAAATACCTAACAGGACTTAATATTTATATATTAAGTTTTGGACTTTGAATTGAAATATAAATATAAAGGGTCTGTCCCCCGACAAACCTATGCTTGCAGAAGATAAAGAAGTGTTAATGAATTTTAGCATATGCTCCAGCCCCCACCCCAATTCTACTAGATTAAAGGATAAAACAGGGTAACATACTTATACTGAACTAGAAAATGAAGGATTGTTAAATAAAATTAAGAGCTTTGATACAGCTATATTTTAGTAATTTGTAATTATGAATAATGAATTATAGATAAGCTAACACTTAATTCAAGCCCTTGCCTGGCATGAGTGTGGTTTTGTCTATTCTTTGACATAAAATTGCTGAATTGTTTAAGATGATGTATTTGCTGTCAAGATAAGTAATGTATTGTGTTGGAAGATGAAAGTAAGAGATACACAGTCATGTAATGATAAATAAAAAACCCTTTTTCTGGGAAGATCCAGGAACAGGGTGACACAGAACAACATGATCCAGAACCTGCAAAAGCATCAGGAATAATGCAGAAGTTGGGTAATTGAGGCTTACTCATGTATAATGTATGGGTACATAAAACCTAAATATATGATGTGCTAAAGGCCAATTGGATAAAATGAAGTAATTTGGAATGTAGAAAGGTACAAAAACATAAGTGAACAAGGCCCAAAAATGTAGAAGCACTGAACCAGAAACTGAAGTACAGGACTACAGGACCAGACCAGGAGATCAGAGGAGGCAATGGCCATCATGGAAGATGAAAAGACTTCCCAGTGCCCCAGAATGTGGTAACTTGGGTCATTTACCAATTCAGTCTTCTCTGTTATTACTGTCTGGCATGAATATCTGTTCAGACACTGTAAGTGACAATAATTTTGTCTGAACTTGTATAAACAAAAGGGAAAAATTGATTAAGCACAAACCAGGTGCACTCGTGACTCAGTTTCCCTACTTTAGCACACACCCCACCCTCACACACACACCAGAAGGGATCATTGTATAACACAAGCCGCAAGCATTCCCTGACTTAATTCCTGTTTGAACTAGAGCATATCTTTTAGGATATTTTTTTCTATCTTGATTTTAAAATTGACAGTAATGGAAAATCCACCACCATCTTTGGTAATTGTTCCAATAGTTAATTCCATCATGGTTAGAAAAAATTCAGACTAAAATAAAAAATGTCGCTTTATCTTCAACTTCCAATCATTCCATCTTGTTATATGGATGTGTGCTATATTGAAGACCACTCTATTATCAAATTTCCATTCTCCATGTAAATACTTATGGACTGTTAAATCATCGCTACCTTCTTTTTGATAAGCCAAACACATTGAGCTCCCTAAGTCTTTTCTTACAGACACATTTTCCAGTCCTTCAGTCAGTAGATGGCTCTTCTCTGGGCCCTCTGGTTTTTCAACATCCTTCTTGAATTTTGGACTCCAGAACTGGACACAATATTCTATCAGCAGTCCCACCCAAGCCGAATACAAAGGAAACAGCCGCTCTGTTACTACAATATCTCCTCATTCATGCATCCAAGAACAGTGTTAGCCTTTTGGCCAAAACATCAGATTAGGGACCCATGTTCACCTGATTATCCACCATGATTTTAAAGTCCTTTTCGGAATCACTGCTTCTCAGGGTAGAGTCTCCCAACCTGTAAATATGAGCTACATCCTTTGTTTCCATATGTGACCTTACATTTGGCCATACTGAAATGCATTTTTGATTGTGTCCAGCTTACCAAGCACTCCAGATCATCTGTATCAGTGACTTGTCCTTTTCATTATTTACCACTTGCCTAATCTTTGTGTAACCTGTAAGTTTTATTATTAAGATTTTATGTTTTCTTACAATTGATAAAAATTAAATAGGTTAGGGTCAAGAATCAATCCCTACAAATCCCCACTAGAAACACAGTTCAATGATGATTCCTCATTTACAATTACATTTTGAGACCCATCAGTTACCTAGTTATTAATCCATTTAACATGGGCCATGTTAATTTTGTATTGCTCTAGTATTTTATTAAAATGTCATGCAGTACCAAATCAAATGTCTGTTTCTTTTTAATTTCTTTAGTGGAAGGGCTCCATGTAGAACTATAGGCCTGAGTGAGATATTGTTTTAAGCTGGGTTTAGATATTATGAGAGATAAGTCAGTTGACCCAAAAGAATGAGATCACAAGAAAGGAGGATTGTTTGTATGAAACATGTAATGACCTTTGAAATACCAGTGTTTTCTTATTTAAGATTTAGGCTGAAGTAACAGAAATTAAGAAAACATGTCAATTGGGTGCCAGGTGCAGCGTTCAGCCACAAAATTCCTTCTTTTAGCTAAGGTCCAATTATCAGCAAGGACATCACTTGTTTATTATAGTATATAAAAGAGGGTTCTTTAGAAATGAATGTCTTCATGAGAGCTTTTTCTTACCCCTCTGGAATCACATCATGATGGGAAGCTATCACCAAGGGCCTGATCCTGTTGTATGTATTTTGGCCAATACATACTTATAACTGAATTGTTAGTAGAATACAGAGTATAAGTGTGTATATAGTTATATTGTTATTTTGGACGTAACCAACACCTAATGGACTCTAGAGTATGAAAGAAATGTTTGTGTGGAAAAAAAAATCCTGGCAAACCTTGATAAATCTATTGGGGAAATTATTTCCAATATACCAGTTTGAACAAAAGTTGACAATTATGTAGCCTCTCTCCAAATTAAGAAAGATTAATATCGAGAAGACACAATATAGCGCCCTGGTCACATATTCATTTAAGAGCTGCTTGACTAGCTACTCAAAAGTTATTTGTTGCAGTCATGACAGAGAACAACAGGGAAACAGTATTTAAAATGTTTGTGGGGCAGAAATTACAATATAGATGTGTATATCAGGAAAAGAAAAAAAGGGTTGATGGAAATTCAATAATGTTAACTACTTAACTACTCCCTTGACTGGGGGCTTTCACAGAACATGCCCTTGTCAGAGGCAGGTAGGATACAGAGAATGAGCTCATCACTTATTAATTTGTGTAGGAAAGACTAAATTATTTTTTGTTGTTATTTTTCATTGTTATTTTTTCATTGTTATTTTTAACCATTTCTATTTACACTGACATAATGGAGTATTTTTGTCACTGAACAAATGCTCAAGAAGCTGTAAATTTAAAAAGTTTCTATCGCTCATGGTTGTGAAGAGCTGCTAACTCCAAGAGATACAAAGTACCCTATTTATCTTCTTGAGAAGTGTGGATAAACAAAGCATTGTGTTCCTTGACAGGTAAATTCATAAGAACTTTTTGCCTTGTGAAGACTATTAAGCTTACCATAGCAGTTTCATTATTCCATTGTTTGGTGTACTTTCTTCACCCCCAAACTACAGTTAGCACATAGTAAAGTGAAAAAAGCATTTGCACAAGTTTGGTAAGATTTCCTCCTTTTTATGCTCAAATATTTTAGTTGTCACATCCAGCTTCATTTTCATAACAACTTCATTTCTCGACCACATATATTTCTGCAAATCTTTTACATCTCAAGTTTCAATCTTTTTTGCTAGCAAAATCCTTCAGCATCAATATCCTTGCTTCAGTTTGAGTTTATTTCCAATATTTGTCAGTCTTTTGATTACAGTTGAAGATTCATTGGTGTGTCAGCTGTTCTTTTATTTGAGTTTCCACAACTCATTTATTAAAAAGGTGCCACATGAAGCAACATATCTGGTTCTTTGCATCCAATATTACTTAAGGAATGGTGTCTTCTTTTTAATACCACCCAAGCTTTTAGTTTGAATTTTATTCCTTCAGCTGTGTTTTCTATTAGTTGTTGAGTAAAATCCCACCCTTTTCTTTCCCCAATAAAATATGAAACACGTTTTAGTAACTCCCCAGAGCATCACTTCCACAAAGTGTTCTCTGTGCCTACATCATGGGCTCCCAAAGCACATTTTGTCCTTTTTTTGTTGCCACCTAATACTGAGGACTATGAAGTTCTAATCCAAGTGCTAGAGGATTTCTAACTACCTTAGTTGTGTCCCTTTATTCTTTTACCATGTAAAGACCTGGAGAAGCAGCTCTAAGACCAAACACGGTGGTATTTCATAGTAACCAGATTTACCCACAGTGCACAATCTACTGCACCCACAGTCGGGATAAGGATTAATTATATGACTCACTGGTTTAATAAAACTTATTTTACCTGGAATTATTAAACTGATATTCTGTATGAAATCTAGTGCTTTAGCTAATTTAAATTGGCAGAACAATAATCTAAACAGATTTTACCCTATCTCATTAATCTGTGCACTAAGACTAGGTACCTTTCTCTAATTAGAAGGGACAACCTAGCAAACAGAGCACATATATCGATATGTGTGTGTACACACACACACATATCCCATGTGCAACATCATCAAAATAATCATCTTTAGCCAAAGCACACTAGTAACAGCAAATTATTTTCCTGCTGTGCAGTTCTGAATAAAAGAGATTTGTTTGAATTACTCTATTATGATCCACATTGTTTCCCTGAACTTGAATCATTACTTCTGGTGTCTTTCCTATGATATTGGTTTCATAAAATACAAATGGAATGCAGTCCTGTTTTTTACTGTAATACTCAATTGGAACTGGTGACTGTAAAAATGTAATTTTATTGCACAAAACAAAAATAGCATAAGCTATCACAAATTAAACTTATATATAAGCCTACCTTGAAACAATTGCTAAAAATATGCAAAAGGAATCAAAGAAGTCTACTGTAATTCTCATGTTTCAAAACATTATTTAACTCATTCACTCACTGTAATAAATATTGAAAGAATCATTGTTTTATACAGAACTTCAAGTTTTTAAACAAACCTGTGCATCAGCTCCACCTGATGCAAATTTTCCCCCACTTTTGGAAAAGGTCACAGACAGCACAGGACCCTGTAAAATTAAAAGCAAGTTCAGTAATGTACTAAAACAGAAATAAATTGCAGTCTCTCTCTTTACATTGAAATACAGATACCCATCTATTGTTCAACAGAACTCCACAACTGCAACAACTTTCTAATGCTATTGAATAAGATAGACAAAATGGATGAGGTAATATTTTTACTGGACTACCTTCTGTTTGTTAAAGAGACAAGCTTTAAAACTTTCTGAAGAGGAAGACCTCTGTATAACTCGAAAACTGGTCTCTTTCACCAACACAAATTGGTTCACTAAAAGATATTACCTCACCCATCTTGTCACTCTAATATCCTGGGACTAACATGGCTACAACAACTAATTAGAAATAGTCCAATTGCAATGATGATTTCTACAAAATTAAAGTTGAGTGAAAGATGAATATTACAAATCACAGGAAAATATTAGGTCATGATTATTGCCCTATTATTTGTTATTCTAAACACTATTTCCTATATCTATTTTACTTTATATTTACTTTACTATATATTTGATATTTTTATCATAAATAATTCAATCAGAAAGTGGGGCATGCTGCATATTAGGGAAGAAGAGAGAAAAGGAAAGTGATTATAGGAGGTTCTTGTTAAGACTGTCACACTCCTCCATTAACTACAGAAGGTTTATACGGCACATGAATATATCTAGCAGATTAGTTGTTCATCTGAAAATTATTGAAGAACATAACTCTCTTGATTTCAGATATTAATCAAGTATGAAAACTGTCACCCAGCATTAAGCATATACATTGTAGTCGCATGACTGTCACTTAAGGTTATGCAATTTCTGTCAACTTATGATAAGTTGCATTACTGCAAGACTGTTTTCCATTGAAAATGTCATGCATTGGCAAATAATTGCCATCATTAGTGCACCATGCAAGGGTATTATTTATCCTCTAATAAAGTTATTAAACACATATCAATATGATAAAATCTACTAACATTTCAGTTAAAAAAGAACTACTACAGTACTGCTATACCTTGTGTCCATGAAGCGTATATATAACTCTTCCTTCTAAGAGATCCATAATTTTAAGGGTACCATCAGTAGAGGCAGTGATGAGATAGTTACCAGAAGGATGGAATGATAAACAATTAACTCCGGCTCTGTGAACTAATTCAAAACAGAAAAAAATCAGACATTGATACTAACTATTGGAAATAAAATCTACATTTCGTATAGTAGTTACTTTCTAGTGCCCAAAACAATAATCAAACTCCCATTATTACTGAGAGAAAAGAAAAACAAATGTGAAAGAAAGCAGTTATTCAGTTCTATGCTAATACAACTGAAAAATTACAAAATGAAGAAAATTTGTGGGATGATAAAGTAATTAATGCTTTTATTAAAATAAAGGATGCAGACTTTCCAATTAGCATGGGGAATTAATTGAAAATAAATAAAAAGATATTAATTTAACAAAGAAAAAATATCCAAGTATAAATGCAGCTTATAGTAATCCTAATCAATTCACCAATTATAAAAAGCATTCATGGTGTAGGAGGAGATTTGCTGACATGTATTAAATTTATCAAGAGACAGAAAGACGTCAGACACTAACATATAGCACAGGGGTTCTCAAACTGGGGGCTGTGATCCCTCAGGGGGTCATGAGGTTATTACGTGGGGGGTCACAAGCTGTCAGCCTCCACTGCCAAACCCCACTTTGCCTCCAGCATTTATAATAGTGTTAAATATTTTAAGAAGTGTTTTTAATTGGGGGGAGAGGTGTCTCACACATAGGCTTGCTGTGTGAAAGGGGTCACCAGTACAAAAGTTTGAGAACCACTGATATAGCATGTTAAAAATCATGATATTAAAGAGTTTGACAAACCAAAATATATAAAGCAATTCAAAGCAAATCCTATTCTCTGTGCTTAATTTCATATTATTAAATCTAAACTCCTTATGATCACATACTGGTGAATGTGTTTTCTGGTACCTAGACCCAATAACATGAGCTTAGGATGAAAAGAAAGCCTTAGCATTGAATGTCCCATCTTTTATTGGCCAAACTCAAATGGTTAAGCTGACTTTCAGAGCATGTGGCTTTTTAAAATAAAATAAATATGATTTTTTAAGATTATAGCATCTTCTCAGAGTCTGTAAAATTACAGGACAGTTTCAAAGGGACCAACTTGAAATACGTTGCAGTTTTTAACTCAAATGGCATTCTTTTGAAAGCTAAAAATGTTGACAACAAATAATATTAAATGGTTACATTATTGTTTTCTGTACCGTTGGTTTCTGTTCTTGGAGAAGAGGGACTGAGTCACATTAATCACAACGTCACATACTGATGTAAAAAATACATACACATAGCTAACTTCAATGGGACTATGCATAGGCTTAAAGTTAAACATATGCTTACATGTGTGCGTCACTGGATCAGGACCCTAGTCAATCAGGGCCGGATTTTGTGAGATGCAGAGCACATTAATCTCCTATTGACTTTCCTTGGATCCTAGTGACTTTAAACCAACTGCAGCTGGATTTCAATATACAAATGGGTAGCAGCTATTTTTAATAGTTACAAAAAGAGAGAAAAAAAAGGGGGGGGGTTATACTAAACTTCACTCTCAAAAAAACCTCTTTGGCAGTTACGCCACTATAAAAAAACCCTCTCAAAATGATGATTTTTAAGGAAAAAAACTGTTTTTGGAGGAAGATGTTTATATTTTAGCTGTTTTCTAAACATTTGAAAATAGATTTAGGGTATGCCTACACTACGAAGGTAAGTCAACTTAACGTAAGGTGACACCCAGCCATTGTAATAAATAAGTCAGTCGGTTGTGTCTGTGGAGTGCGTCCCCACTAGCAATGCTTGCATTGATGCACAGAGTAATGCACCATAGGTAGCTATCCCATGTTTTGGAAAGGGCTTGCTACATCTCATGGGAGCAAAACATTGTCACAGGAAGGAATGGGAACATGGCTTCGGCCTCCCATGATCCACTTTCCTCCATCTGTCCCCTGATATCAATGGCAAACAACCCATATTTCTTGTATCTTTTTTCGAAAGCCTGGCCACCCGTATGCAATAGCCCGAGAAGCAGGGACCCCGCTCAGCTGTGCATTCTTATTGTGAGCATTACAAACACCTTGTGCCTTATCCTGCAGTGTTTCCAGAGCCGAGACAGGAGCCGCAGCATGGAACATTGCGATGTCATTCAAGCACCCCAGCTGCAAGCCATAGAAAGAAACAATTCTCGGTTGCTTCTGGCACAAGCACAGCAACTGAATACAAGTGGAACATCGTTTCTGGTACTGGGAAACAAAAACTATCTGGTGGGATTGCATCGTTATGCAGCTATGAGATGAAGAGCACACACACAGTATGTGTCTTTGTCTCTTTCTCTCGCGCACACACACACGGTGTGTGTGTCTGTCTCACACAGACACGCACCTCTCCTGCACCCAGCACTTTGGAAAGTGGAGGGAGTAGTACACTTCAGTGGGTTAGCATGGGTTCATCATCACATTCAGTTTCTGCAGTGAATGTTTGCAGCCACTGCCATGCATCTATTGTGTCTCCTCCCACAATCTGTACTGCCTTAAGAAGCGTGAGGCTACATTAACAACATGTTAACCCTTGAGGGCTCAGCCGAGTGCTAGTTCATCATTTAGCAGCAAGGCATTTCCTGGGAAATGTCCCACCTTCTGACTTTACCATCTCAACCAACCTTCACAAATATCATTTCTGTGTACAGTACTGAATTGTTTAAAACTTATACTGTGTATGTGTATCTCTCTCTTTTGTCTGGTGAAAAAAATTTCCCTGGAACTTAACCCCACCTATTTACATTAATTCTTATGGGGAAATTGGATTTGCTTAACATATGTTTCTGAAAAATACTATTTTAAGCGAAACAAACTACAACATTAAGCAAGGAGTTACTGTAGCTGTTTATTATGTTATTTCGGAGTCTAGCTCATATATCACTTTCGCAATAGCCAGGTATAAGATTCGGCATTAAAAACTAGAATACAGTATCTGTCTTCAAATCCAAGAGGCAGTGGGATTTCCTGCCATGAAAACCTCGTAAGTCAACTGTTAAACTGAATGAAATCAACCTTGTGTGGCCACTTGATAATTCCATTTTGGGCATAATTTCATCAGTCTTCTCTAAGGAGAATTAGCAGAATGAAAAGGAAAAGTATCCTCAGCAGAATAAAATGAAATCAAGGTACACTAAAATGTAAATAAAAGGATAGTTAAGGGAATATTTCTTAAAATTACAAGACATTTTATTGCTTTCATTTTAAAGAAATTATAATACAATTATAACAGGATTAAGTAAACAGGTTTAGTTACCACAAGCTATGCAAGCTTTTACCTCGGTAATGCTGTAGTAACTTATTCATTCGAATATCCCAGAGCTTCACTGTATGATTAGAACCTGCAGAAACTACACATGTACCACTTGGATTGAAATCAACATAGTTTGCAAACCTAGATGGAAATAATGAAAATAGATTTAATGAGTATTGCTGTTTTAAAGCAATATTTATATTTCAAGAGAATTAATAAGAACATAAGAATAGCCATACTGGGTCAGATGAATGATCCATCTAGTCCAGTATCCTGTCTTCCAACAGTGGCCAGTGCCAGAAGCTTCAGAGTGAATGAGCAGAACAGATCAATCATCAAGTGATCCATGCCATCACCTACTCCCAACTTCTGGCTGTTAGAGGCCTGGAACACCAAGAGCATGGGGTTGCATCCCTGATCACCTTGGCTGAGAACCACTGATGGACCTATCCTCCATGAATGTATCTAATTCTTTTTTCAACCTAGTTCTACTTCTGGCTTTCACAACATCCCCTGGCAATGAGTTCCACAGGTTGACTGTACATTGTGTGAAGAAGCACTTCCATGTGTTTAAACCTCCTATTAATTTCATTGGGTGACTCCTGGTTCTTGTATTATGTGAAGGGATAGATAACACTCCCCTATTCACTTTCTCCACACCATTCATGATTTTATAGACTCCTATCATATTCTCCATTAGTTGTCTCTTTTCTAAGGCGAATAACGTAGCTGAAGTCAGCGTATCTTGGGGCAACCTATCTGGCCATCCACACGGCAGCAAGTCAACCGCTGCCGCTCCCCCGTTGACTCTGCTTCTGCCTCTTGCAGAGGTGAAGTTCTGGAGTTGACAGGGAGCACACTCGGGGATTGATTTATTGTGTCTACATTAGAAGCAATAAATCGATCACCGATAGATTGATCACTGCCCACCAATCCGGCGGGTAGGGAAGACATACCCTAAGATGAATAGCCCTAGTCTTCTCATATGGAAACTGTTCCATACCGCCAATCATTTTTGTTGCCTCTCTCTGTACTTTTTCAATTCTAATATATCCTTTTTGAGATGGCACAATCAGAACTGCATGCAGTATTCCAGGTATGGGTATACCACAGATTTATACAGTGGCATTATGACATTTTCTGTCTTATTATCTATCCCTTACCTAATTGTTCCTAACATTGTCAGCTTTTTTTAAAAAAAAAAACAAAACACAAAAAAAGAACAACTTCCACTGCACTTTCAGCAGATGTTTTCAGAATACTATCCACCATGACTCCAAGATCTCTTTCTTGAGTGGCAATAGTTTTGCATGCATAGTTTGAATTATGTTTTCTCACGTGCATTACTTTGTTTTTATTGACACTGATTTTCATCTGCCATTTTGTTGCCCAGTCATCCAGTTTTGTGAGATCCCTTTGTAATTCCTTGTAGTCAGCTTTGGACTTAACTATGTTGAGCAATTTTGTATTATCTGCAAACTTAGCCAGCTGACTGTTTACACTTTTCAAACTCATTTATGAATGATGAACAGCACTGATCCCAGTACACATCCCTGGGGGACACTGCTATTGTGTAGCACTCCACTATGAGTGCACTCTATTGCTATGACGTAGCACTCCAGTGTGAAAACTGACCATTTATTCCTGTCCTTTTTTTCTGTCTTTTAATCAGTTACTGACCCACAAGAGGATCTTCCCTCTTATCCCATGACTGCTTACTTTACTTAAGAGCCTTTGGTGAGGGATCTTGTCAAAGTACACTATATCCACTTGATCATTCTTGTCCACATGCTTGTTGATCTCCCTCAAAGAATTCTAATAGATTGGTGAGGCATGATTTCCCTTTACAAAAGCCGTGTTGACTTTTCCCACATATTTTGTTCACCTACGTATCTGATAATTCTCTTCTTTATTATAGTTTCAGCCAATTTATGTGGTGCTGAAGTTAGTCTTACAAGCCTGTATCTGCAAGGATCACCTCTGGAACCTTTTTTAAAAATTAGATGATAGCTAGTTTGCTGCCAGTCATCTGGCACAGAAACAGATTTAAATGATTATGTTATGTATTCTATTAGTAGTATTGCAATTTCATATTTGAATTTCTTCAGAACTTTTGGTTGAATACCATCTAATCCTGGTGACTTAGCACCATTTAATTTATCAGTTTATTCTAAAACCTCCTCTATCTACACCTCGGTCTGGGACAGTTCCTCACATTTGTGACCTACAAAGAATGGCTCGGGTATGGGAATATCCCTCATCCTCTGCAATAAAGACCAATGCAAAGAATTAATTTAGCTTCTCTGCAATGCTCGGGCCTTTCTCGAGTGCTCCTTTAATACATAGATTGTTCAGTGGCCCCACTGATTGCTTGGCACGCTTCCTACTTCTGATGTACTTAACAAATATATGCTGTTAGTTTGTGTCTTTTGCTAGTTGCTCTTCAAATTCTTTTTTAGGCTGCCTAATTATACTTTTACAATTGACTTGCTAGATAGAGTTTATGCTCCTTTCTATCTTCCTCAGTAGGATTTGACTTCCAATTAAAGAATGGTTTTGGGGTTTTTTTTGCCAGTAACAGCCTCTTCTACTCTGTTTAGCCACCTCTATTATGGTGTTTTTAAATAGTCTCCATTCAGCCTGTAGACATTTCACTCCTGTGACTTTAATTTCCATTTAACTAGCTTCCACAGTGTTAGGTAGTTCCTCTTTTGAAGTTAAATGCTACTGTAGTAGGCTTCTTTGGTATTTCCTTCCTCAAGGATGTTAAATTTAATTACATTACAGTTACTGTTATTGAGTTGTTCAGATATATGCACCTCTTGGACCAGATCCTGTCCTCCACTTAGGACTAAATCAAGAATTGCCTCTCCCCTTGTGGGTTCCAGGACATAGATGCTCCAAGAAGCTGTCATTTTATGGTGATTTGCCATCTGGTAATTTGGCTGGCACATTCATCTAGCTCCAGTCATGGATCTAAATTCTCCTAATCAACAGGAAAAAATAGGGAAGCACAGAACACTCCTGCTATGCTGGATGGATGACTCTGCTCAGTTGGGGACTTTGGACTTTCAGAGCAATAAAAATGCTATTTATTCTGAAGAAAAGACTTAGACAAAAGATAGTCCTAATTCCGCCAATGGAATGGGAGATTTTGACTGTACAGAGACTTGGAAAACTCAAATTACAATTAAAGAACTGACGTTATCAAACATCCCTTCAAGTCTCCTCAGACAGTGGGAGCACACACAGAAGAACCAAATTAACAGAATAGACACAGGAGGAGTATCTAGAAAAACAGAATAATTCACAATCTGCCTTCTCATGGCAGCATCAGCAGCGACAAGTGTCCCTAACATAATCACCAATCATAGTAGCGAAAGGAAAAAAAATTAGGAAAAAAAGAGATTCCCCTCCTGCGTTCCTTCTCAGCTTCTAATTCTTATTGTTACACCAAAAGAAAGCCCCATACTACCATGCCCCTCACTCACAGCAAGCTTCCCTGGCATCAAAGGTCTAACACTTGGGAGCCCACCATTCCTCTTCCATTACAGTGATTGCTTCAGAAAAACACGATCTATCCCTTGCACAGAAATATGAAGGACTATGCATAGAACAGCAATGGGTCAAATCATCTTGATTATTCAAATTGTTGATGTACTAGCAAATGTCTTTATAGAGGAAGGTTAACATTATTTTGTACAGTGTTGTACAGTGTTAATGGCTGGGAGTTCAGCTATGGAATTTGCAGAATTTGGGAAGTTCTCAAAATTGTGTCCAGGAACTGGCTTATTTTAATAGTCATAATATTTCTGAAAGATTTTCCTATTGACTTATATTTATATTGAGTATCTACTGCAAAATTAGGGACAAAGACAAAAACAAAAGAATTCCCAAAAGGTCAGTGGGGTCTGACTGTTGAAGAATCTGCCAAAGCTCTGGTTACGTATTTGTTTACACTTAGTTTTCCACATTTGAACATCATTGATATCAAACAGCAGATGACTAGAATAAACTGCTAGGACTAACCAAGAATGGGGGGAAAAAAACCCAAAAATATGCTGGGGAAAAAAAATTATCTGGTTTCCTTTCTGCCATCCTACTAAAGACAGGAGTTAAATTTTCTTCCTTGAGTTCAGCAACAGGAAAAAGCTCTCCATTAGAGAAGTGCTTGAAGCCTTAAGCCTAGAAAAGTCATTAAATTCATTTCATTCTAGAAAGCAAGGCCCAAGCTCTCAATAGTAAAATTGAAGTGCTGTTGCTACTATACATGCAGAAAGATAGTGACAGGTCACAGAGCTCAAAGTACTTTTCAGCTCAGACAAAGGATGGAGAGAGCTAGCATAGCACTAGTGAAACTAGTGTAGTGCAGATATTGGACTTAACTTGAAGAGGTTCCATGCATCCCGAAAGCTCTGATCCCCTTTATGTTTAAAAGAGTATGGGATAATAGGAAACCAAAGTAGTTTCTACAGCTGAAGGCTACAGAACACATGGTATCTTGCAGAATATTAATTCCCTTGTCAACTAATTAATAAGTATGAGGAGAAAAATTAAGAATTCTTCACCAATAAAACATCCTACTCTAAATTAACAAAAAGGAAAGTATTGGGGGAAAATTCAAAAGATAAAAGTAGTTAGAAGTCTAACCCAGCCATCTCCTCAAGACAGGTTTGGTCTCATCTCCTGAAGACAGAAGAACAGGTGGGCACATTTAGACAGCCAGCTGGCTTCTTAAAAATAAAAAAAGCTTTGCATTTCTTTGATTTCCATCTGCTGGTAGAAAAGTTTGTGTCTTTTTTCAAGTATTTTATAGAAATATTGGTGAAATTTGATTTAAGACAGCACAAAAGATGAACTTTATATCATGTTAAATATACTTCTGCACTCTTCTGTTGCATGACACTTACCCTTCATAGTCTGTAAAGCTATCAATGCATACTTTATTTGCTGCATCCCAGATTTTAACAGTTTTATCCTCACTGCAAGATGCTATTATTCTTCCATCAGGTGAAAATCTGTAAAATATCAAAAGGTATCTATTTAAAAAATAGTATAAAATATTCAAGTAATACAGATAACTGAGCAGTAAATAGTAAAAGAATAGCAATAGTAAAACATATTTTCTAAGACAATCTCAGTTTTCAGTTTAAGGGTGTTATACTTACTGAGAAACCTCAAGTTTGCAAACCTAGGCAGAAAAGATTACCCCTTCCCACATTATTTATAAAAAAAAAACCCTTTTCTGTCCCTGAAATCTAAAAACTAAAATATATTTTTAAATACTCATACAGCTGAATGGTGGGGAGGGAGCATGAGAATGATCTGTATGCTGAATCCAAGTATGAAAGTTTCAGCTCTAAAGGAGAAATTGGAAGAAGAGTTATAAGGGAATGGAAACAGAGGGTCATACTAGAACTCTGCATTTAAATTTTAAACTAAAGCTTTCTCCACCATGAATATTTTAATGGTATTAAACACACACATGCTTGGGACTTTTCACTAGGTAAGTCTTTCTAAACTAACGATACATCAATAATTACCCTAAACTCTCCCAGACTATTTAATCTGATTCTTTTTTGTTTCTTATTTTTAAAAGCAATTTTTCATGAATCAAAATCAAACAGACTAGTTTCTTCAGTACTCATTTTTCTTTTTGAATACAGGTGCAGTACTGCACTTCTGCAATCCTCTCTGAATTTTCAAATCTGATTGCCTTATGGTTCTGTTCTTCTCTTCACCAGTTGAGTCCTCTTGTGCTCAATAGTGAATTTCATTATGCGCTATCAGAATATATTCATTTTTTCAGTATTCAATATCAATGCTGATGTTAATCAAACAATTGATGTACCTCTCCTTTAGAGCCAAGCAGAACAGTAATGGGCATTGTCCTTGGAGATTTGCTCTCTTTAAGTAGTCAGCCTGTCCTATTGTTTGCTTTATTTAAAGAGAGCAACCAGGTGAACAAGGTAATGTCTTTTATTGGCCAAATTCTGATGATGAAAGAAACGCACAGAGCTCTTCTTCCTCTGAACAGCTCTGTGCAGCTCAAAAGCACAGCTCTTTCACCCAAAGAAGTTGGCCCAATAAAGACATTACCTCATCCCCCTAACAGTCTCATATCCTGGGACAAACAAAGCCTCAACACTGCAACCAACAGTGCATTTAAAGACATTTTCTGGTGCACTATCCACTTCTGTAGGTCATAAATAACAACCTGCTTTGTACTTTGGCTTGTAACCATCCTGAATAACAGGGTGGGCAAACTTTTTGGCTCAAAGGCCACATTGGGGTTACAAAATTGTATGGAGAGCTAGGTAGGGAAGGATATGCCTCCCCAAACAGCCTGGCCCCACCCCCTATCCAATCCCCTCCCACTTCTCGCCCCCTCACTGCCTCCCTCAGAAAACCTGACCCATCCAACCCCCTCTTCTCCTTGTCCCCTGACCACCCCCTCCAGAGACCCCACAACCTAACTGCCCCCCGAGGACCCTATCCCCTACCCAACCCCCTCCTCCCCGTTCCCTGACTGCCTTGACCCCTATCCACACCCCCGTCCCCTGACAAACTCCCAGGACTTCCACACCTATCCAACCCCCCCATTCCCTGTCCCCTGACCATCACCCCAGAACCTCTAACCCATCCAACCTCCCCCTGATCCCTGTCCCTTGACTGTCCCCCAGAACTCCCTGCCATATATCTAACCCCTACTCCCTTACCAGGCTACTCAGAGCAGCGTGTCTGGCAGCTGTGCAGTGGTGTGGGGGGAGAATAGGGGCAGGGCAGGGGTAGTCTCCCCAGCTGGGAGCTCAGGGGCTGGGCAGGACAAACCCTTGGGCCAGATGTGGCCCACAGGCCATAGTTTGCCCACGCCTGCTATATAACCTTTCTATCTGAAGAGATAAACAGGAATTTGAAAGAAACTGTATGTACGTGAAAGAGCTAAAACATAAGTTTCAAAACACAATTATACACATATACAGAATATAGGAAAATCAGGATAAAAATACAGTAAGTCTTACTTTGTCTTCAAAAAAAATTCCCATATCTATTATTTTTTCAATACTTTTTGTGTACAGTGATAAGTAAACAACTAGATATATTTAAATATTACAGCCCAGATATTTAAAGGTATTTAGACATGCTGAGCTCAATGTATAAAGTCTAACTGATTTAGGAGGCTAAATTTAATTTTCAAAGAATCATCATAGAATATCATGGTTGGCAGGGACCTCATGAAGTTATCTAGTCCAACCCTCTGCCCAAAGTAGGACCAATCCCCAACTAAATCATCCCAGCAAGGGCTTTCTCAAGCCTGACCTTAAAAACCTTTAAGGAAGGAGATTCTACCACCTCCCTAGGTAACCCATTCCAATGCTTCACCACCCTCCCAGTGAAAAAGTTTTTCCTAATATCCAATCTAAACCTTCCCCACTGCAACTTGAGACCATTACTCCTTGTTCTGTCATCTGGTACCACTGAGAACAGTCTAGATCCATCCTCTTTAGAGCCCCCTTTCAGGTAGTTGAAAGCAGCTATCAAATCTCCCCTCAGTCTTCTCTTCTGTAGACTAAACAATCCCAGCTCTCTCAGCCTCTCCTCATAAGTCATGTGCTCTAGGCCCCTAATCATTTTTGTTGCCCTTCTCTGGACTCTTTCCAATTTTTCCACATCCTTCTTGTAGTGTGGGCTCCAAAACTGGACACAGTACTCCAGATGATGCCTTACCAATGTTGAATAGAGGGGAACAATCATGTCCCTCAATCTACTGGCAATGCCCCTACTTATACAGCCCAAAATGCCCATTAGTCTTCTTGGCAACAAGGGCACACTGTTGACTCATATCCAGCTTCTCCTCCACTGTAACCCCTAGGTCCTTTTCTGCAAACTGCTGCCTAGCCATTCAGTTCCTAGTCTGTAGCAGTGCATGGGATTCTTCCCTCCTAAGTGCAGGACTCTGCACTTGTCCTTGTTGAACCTCATCAAATTTCTTTTGGCCCAATCCTCTAATTTGTCTAGGTCTCTATGTATCCTGTCCCTACCCTCCAGCGTATCTACCACTCCTCCCAGTTTAGTGTCATCTGCAAACTTGCTGAGGGTGCAGTCCACGCCATCCTCCAGATCACTGATAAAGATACTGAATAAAACTGGCCCCAGGACCGACCTTTGGGGGACTCTACTTGATACCGGCTGCCAACTAGACATAGAGCCATTGATCACGACCCGTTGAGCCCGACGATCCAGCCAGCTTTCTATCCACCTTATGGTCCACTCATCCCGCCCATACTACTTCAACTTGCTGGCAAGAATACTGTGGGAGACTGTATCAAAAGCTTTGCTAAAGTCATCCACTGCTTTCCCCTCATCCACAGAGCCAGTTATCTCATCGTAGAAGGCTATTAGGTTAGTCAAGCATCATCTGCCCTTCGTAAATCTATGCTGACTATTCCTGAACACTTTCCCCTCCTCTAAGTGCTTCAGAATTGATTCCCTGAGGACCTGCTCCCTGATTTTTCCAGGGACTGAGGTGAAAATGTAGGTTCTTAAAAGCCCGAATTCCAGCAATTGGCAATGGGATTTTGGCTTCTAAATCAGTTAAGTATTGTATGCTGAGCTCAGCAACACTTAAGTACCTTTAAAAATCTGGGCCTATAGGACTAAACTTATCACTTTAATAGTATACCTTATGATACACAAGTCACATTTAACAGCTTTCTGCCATTTACACATTTTTCTGCATGCTTGTTCGGCCTCTGGAAAATAAAATGCCTTGTTTGAAGTTCTAAACAAGGAAATTGGCATATAATGCTCTTTCTTTACAAACTTACTATGAAAGAACACAACACTCACTTGGCACAGCGAACCCAGCGTGTGTGCTGGAATAAGGAAAACAAAAGGCGCTGACTGTGAACACTCCATACTTTTATTGATTTGTCATTGGATGCTGTAACTAGAAACTGGCCATCATGTGAGAAATTCACACTACGGACTGGTGCAGTATGGGCTTTCAGGGCTGAAGATTCTCCATGACTGAAAATATACATTAACATTTTACATATTAATCTTGCAGAGGATAAAAAACTCAATAATAATCTGATACTGATTAAAATTAAATCTATGTCTCCCTGACTACACCTATGCACAAGAACAATCTCTCTTGGTAAATCCTGATTATGGGCTTTACACAAAGCCACACCAACATTTTGAAAAAACTGGTTTTCTAATCTAGTAGAAGTTTATTTATCTAGATGACTAACTCTACAATATAGAAGTAATTTGCCTTGACAGCATTTATCTTATAACTTAGTTCAGAAGATTTTATTAATGAAATAAAAATATTTTAATATACTGTAATAATCTAACAATTTTAAGAGTGAAGGTAAACACTAGCCTCTATGCTCTAAAAGGTCTTTAAAATAATTTTTGTTCATAATCACTGCCATTTTTCTCTAAAGGAACAAACAAATTTTGATTGAATGAGTAAGAGTTGCTGTGTTGTCTTGGCTTCCTTCATCACTTACCCCCAAATTGCAAACGGATGCCCTGGCTTTTAGCCGTACAAGTCCCATTTAAGTAAATGTATCCTTTGAGGTTGAAAAACCCTGCCACGTGAATTTAGGTCTTCCTCCTTTTGCCATCCACTCATGCTTGCCTGCCTTGACCTAAGGTCTCCTAATTTCTATGCTTTTACAGAACTGCAGAAGAACCAAGGCAAATGAAGAACCTTGCTTCCACCTGCCTCCAGACTCTCATTATCCCTCAGGTTCACCTAACATGGGAAGGCAGCAATAATCTACAGATCTGAAGTTTCTCCAACATTGGCATTGGAGTATCAAAAAATGTAACCAATATACTTCAGTTATACTCACATACAGGGAATCCATAGTCTAACAGTGCGATCTTGAGAAGCAGATGCCATGAGGTGCCCATCTGGTGAAAACTGTACACTGGTCACAGCTTCCACATGACCCACAAATCTGAAAGCTCTGGACTGTGGCCTCAAATTCCATATCATAAGAAACCTATCCAAAGAAGAGGAGGCTGGCAAGAAAGAATTTGAAAGCTATTTTCTGTTAAAAGCAAACAACTAGATCACTTGAAATAATAAGAACTCTGATAATTACTCAAATTTAAAATACGCATGTATTATAGCTACATACCTTAAATTCCACTATCATTAACAATCTGTTAATTTTTAATATGGAAGTCAAATGACACAAAATGCCTACAAAAACAATAAGTGCGGATTTTGTCAGTGCCACTGAATTTATTATCTATTTAATGTTTTGAGAGATAGGTTTGGTCTAGTGGCCCTAGGACAAAGTCTGGGAGACAGGAACTCCTAAACAGAAATTTTGACATTAACATTGGTTCACTGTGACTTCAGACAAGTCACTATAACTTTTCTCATCTGTAAAATAAGGACATTATTTTTAGGTGTACTGAGCAAATTAGTTTGCAAAGCACTTTGAAGATGAAAATACTGTAAATATTCCAATAATTATAACACAGGTTTGACAATGCTGAACAAACCTTAAAACATCTGGAAACAGGGTAGCAAATACAGCTTTTCTACCTTCAGCTATTTAAAGTCTCAGTGGTGACATTAAGCACCCATCTGTGAAAATTTGGCTCAAGTTCCATCTCCAGCTAAGTGTTGGCCTAACTCCACAAAAATAGGCTTGTGCTAAAGCACTACTTGAAAAATCCCATCCTGATATCTGCTTTAGTCACCTAAACTGGAAGATAGGTGTCCAAAAAGGTAATTAGGTAGCCAAGTACTCAAGGTTGAATATTTGCACATTCTTTGAGTTAGTGTGAATTTAATGGGAAACTGAGGTGTTGATTAAACAGCAGCGAGCACGGGAGCATATTCGCGTGCCTTTGCAGTCAGAACAGATGATCATATATTGTACATAATTCTGTATAATGACGTGTTTAATTTTTTAAGCAAAATGTTTTCCAAACTTTGCCTGGAAGTTTCTGAGCAGCTGAATGAAAATGACCAGTCTGGTAAAGTTCTAGGTCAGTGCTTGGAAAAGATGAAGGCAGGGAAGGCATGGGAATGACTGGTGTTTAGTGAGTGGGAATGGCATGATCAGAAAGAAAAAAAAAAAAAAAAAGAGAGAAGAAAAAAAAAGAATTCCTTCCTCACTGCAAGTGGGAAAAGAGGGGATGGGAGAATAGGATCTCCCGTACAATTTCAGAAGATGTGAAGAAGTTAATACTTTTTTGTCTGACCTGAACCAGCAAGGGCAGTAATTTGGAAGGCAAGAGATGAGGAAGAGAGCTCTAAATTTAAAGACATAAACAGCACAAGACAAGACTAGTACATAAGATGATGAGCCCCCCCACAGTAGAGTCTGCACAGTCCTTTCTATGGATCTAATCCCCGCTTTTCCCAGAGGTTAAAAAGAAGGGTAGTCTCTGATGCAAGGTGTTATTCCTGGACTCTTACTTTGGAGGGTGTGTGATTTGTAGATATGTGATAAATTTTTCTAACTTCAAGAATTGGTTATTTTATAGTAGGCCCTTGTTAATATTTTGTACCTTTATTATTAATTATTATTATTATTAGCTTTAGAAGAGAGAATTTGAGTTCACCACCTCTGAAATACAGGGCAGATTATTTATTAGGCCACTACTTCCTAAAATAAACATAATCTACAAACCACTAGCAAACCATGGAGAACAAGATGGCATATCACATAGTACTGGCTCTCTTCCTTCCTTTCAGACATTAGCATATTTTTAAATTGCATTCTAACTCCTTCCTTTTACTACTTTATTCATTTTTAAAAATTATTACAAATAAGTATCTGTCTATATCAAGCCGGAAAAATAAAAGGAGACAAAGAGACATGAGCACAATGAAAAGAAAGGTAATTCTGAGCTGAAGCTCTCATTCAATCCTTAACTAAGGCCCTAATCCTGGAAAGAGAACTGAGTCCCATTAACTTCAGTGGGATCCTGAGACAGCCTGCGTATTTCTGCTTCCCGGAATTGGGACTATCTGTGGTGTACCTTCTACATAAGATTTCACAATATATATAAATTAGCATATTTCAGGATTTCTTTCCTTCTCTGTCTTTTGTGAACACAGCACGATAGAAAAGATTTATTATAAATACATCTATGGTTAATATTGCTAACAGCTACAATTTATCTCTTCAACAGTGGAGATGAAACCATATTAGCTGCAATTGTATTTAAATTATTCTTTATATGTAACAAAATGCACTTTATAAGTGATTCATAATAATTACCTTTAATTTAAATTCTTCTGTTTCTTTATTCCAGTTTTAAATGGTTCTGAGTTATCCAAGCAAAGTATTTCACAGAATTTTTTTAGAAAATTGTTTCCCTTTTTGCACCGTTTTCTTTTTTCCTCAATAAGATATTATAAATGTATTAAGTTCCACAAAATTCAAATAAAATGTTAAAATACCTATTTAAACATGGCTCTTCCCAGGCAGGGGCTAAATATGATATACCAAGCCATTGTAGACCAAGCCTAATTGTTACAAAAGATGTTACTGAACACAGCAACACTGAAAAATGTACTGTGGTATAATGGTGTCTGGTCTTTATACAGGTATGATACATTGCCATGTTACAGCTTTTAAAACACAGTAAGTGGGTACATAGACTAGTTTTGTAAAACAGTTTTAACATGAGCAGGTCAGGTGTATGCATTGCCCACACCTTTCATGTTTGAACATGCTTCTAGTTTAAGTACTTGCCTACACTACAACAATAATGACGTTTTAACGTGGCAAAAACTTGACTGTGTACAAAGCTCATGCCATAACATTGTTGACTCTTGTCCGTGTACAAAAAACAACATTACAGTTACCGTTTTACTTAAATATCTAATGATACAGGAATAGGAATAGAAATTAGCATTACATCTTTCTTTCGTATGCAGAAAAGCAAAATATGTAATCAAAAACTTGCACGTCCAACAATGGAATGATAGTCTATGCAAACACCAGGTTTATACATTTCTGAGCTGCAATTATTAGTAAAAGGGCGCTCAATCAAGGATACTTCCTTGGCAGTAAATAAAGATATCTGGACTTACTTCTAGAAGTATATAGGCTCTCCCCACACTCCTCAATACTGCCAAATTCAGAAGAAAAATAATTGGGCATACTGATCACGTGTCTACCAAAGTCAGTAAGGTTCCATCTAGAGTGGAACTCCTACTGTACTCCAACCCCCTCAGAACACCACAGCAGTGCTGATATTGTTAACGAGATTTAGTAGGACTGAACTGTACTATAGTTTTAATCTTTTGTAGAACTGTTAGACAGTTACACACATTATTTGGTTCCATCTACTTAATGCACAACTGCATCAGGAGACTACCTTGCTGTAACCAGGTCACCCAGTAAAATAGGAATTACACTGTAGAAGGACTTAAATATTCAAATCAGATGGGGACATTAAAACAACTATGCCTCTATCAAATATTTTTTCATACATATACAATAGTAATTCTAAAGAGTTTCTATTTGATGAAAAATAAATTTCTGCTAAAGGGATGGAGAGGCTGCTTAAATTCAGAATCTTCACTGGGTTTTAAGCAAAAGAGGTTTAATATCATTAACTTTTAATAAAATGCCAAAATACTCGAGTTCATTCTAAATGTAGTGGGCACTAATACAAGTGGCAAAGATCAAAAGCAAAACAAAAGCCAGAAAGCCAACATTCAATTGTCATTTTTATTACCGTTTTTCAAAAAAAAAATCAATATTAAACTTACATAGTTTATTTTTTTTATTTAAAATCAGTAATTTAAAATCTACATAAAGAATTTTATTTCCCCCATAATTCTCATAAAACTGATAGAATTAAAAAGATATATTTATACCTTTGTTTCTCAGAGTATCAGATTTTCCAGAAATCTATACACAGCATTAAAAGATTACAGTAGCAATGCTTCAATTATGGTTGAGATTGCCATTTCCAAGTTTCTATTATCAGATCTTTATAACATTATAAAAATTGCTCCTATTGGGAAGAAGTGTTTTACTCTTGGTCTTACATTTCTATTTAAAAAACCTGAAATATGAGATAAGAAAGTTCTCTTGAATTGTCAGTTATAAATGCCCTGAAAAAAGGAATATTTAAGAAACCTGTTCATTCTTATTTTCTACTGAGATAGCTCAAGTTATTTTTAAAACTTCCAATTCATAAAATAGCCCTCCAAGAGGAAGTTTTAAAAAATATTAAATGTTACAATTGAATAAAAATTGCATAGTCTGCATGCACAGTACTTCACTTCCCTCAGTACAATAAGTATGTATGGCATACAAGGTAGATGCCTATGCAAGCATGAATCCATTTGGAAGTGTTCATGCTGAAACAAATTTATTTGTGGTAAGGCTTTCACAGTTGCATACGACCATGTAAAGCTTGCTCTTTCAGCATGTCATGGGCTGTAGTCTCTCAAAGTAGTAGGTCTACAGAGGAATGAAGAAGTATTCCCTGACACATCAGGTGTGGTGAATGTGCCAATAGAGTGCCTTGCTGATCAATAGGATGTGGCAAGTCCCTTATGCTGTATCAATTTATACAAATCAGATTTCAAATTAGTAATTTTAAAATAAATTACAGAGACTTATAATGCCCAGTGCCACATAGTGGCAATTATTTTTAGTATGCTCTCCACTACATTCCTATTCCAGCATTTTCCTCATCTAGTCACTCTTCCAGACCAGCCGCATAGACTCTTGCCCCAACTTGCTGGCCATTTCTTTCCCTTCCTCCTTCCAATCCTTCACAAGTCCTTAGAAATGCCCCTGAACACACCCACTTTTCCTTTTTGCCTTATTATTTCTTGAAAGTCCCTAGCCCTTTTACAACCCCACTTTCTTCTTCCAAACAGTCATCTCCTTTCCCCTCTGCCTAGTGCTGGCTGTAATGAAACACCACCACCTATGATATCCCACTAGACCTTCTCCAGACTTTTATTGTTCACTTCCCATCATTAATTTGTGGCTCTCTATCTGAAGAGAAGAGCTGTCAGTCCAAGATCAAGATCGGGTGGCTACTGATAAGATGAACATGGAACAAAACAAAATCCCTGGATTTGCCAAAGCTTAACTCAGTGCCTAGAAGAATCATGTAGAGGCCCCAAAACACTTGGTACTGGCATTGTACTTTTTCTAAAATATGCAACCCAATGATCACACACCGAAAAAAACTTTATTTGAACATCCTATCTATGATCATACGTTTAAGCAAACACCTTAATGCAGTGACTCTCAACCTGCAGGTCGGTTGCAGACCAATTAGTACACAGCACAGCCCATTTGACATCATCAGGGCCACACAGGCCATATAAATATTGTGTGACTGTGGCTCACGTAACACACAGAGAGCTGCATATGCAGCCCACGACAGTAAATAGGTGAAGAACCACTGCCTTAATGTCGTCATGAAAAAACCCACACAAGCACCTCTTTCCTTCACCTCCTAACATACTGGTATGTAAAATACTATAGATATTAAAAAAAGAAAGAAAGAAAGAAAGAATGCAAAAGATTATGTAAACATAATGGTAGTGTTGAGAATATAAACAAATGTTTATTGAGTACTTTCTAATGCTTAGAGCACTCAGGATGTGCATACCAGTTCCGAGAATTCAAAGATGAGAAATAGATGTCAACATGACACCCAGCTTTTTCTCTCTCACACTCAAGATAAATGTATCAGTTTCTTACCCACTATTGTCGGCTCTCTACCCACACTTTATAGTCTCCTATCCCTAACCATCCCCTTCCCGCCCCACAACTTCCACCATTCTCATACTGCTAGCCCGTCTTTCTACTTCCACTGCCTCTAGCATTAGGGTGGGAGAGGGTGGGGTGTTGAAGAACCAAGTTGCTTTCAGGAACTAGGACAAGACTGAGGTGGTGCTCATGTCTGGAGAGGGATATGAATTAGGGAATGAAGCAGGGCCAGGCCTAATGTTTCCTGTCTTCCAAGTAGTTAGAAAATAGCAACTTTCATTCCTTTAAAAATAATATGACCTCTTCAAAACCCTTAGGAGTTAGTAGATCCCCAACAAACACCTGGATGATTATACAATGTATTAAGGATTAAGGTTCTACTTCCCACACCAACGTTAACTTAGCCACGTACTACTGTATTATTTATTCTGTGAATTTATGTCGTAATACATATTTGCAATATAGCTAAGTAAACATTGCTGTCAGAACCTTAACTTCTGTAGATTTAAATTCTCAAACTTAATAATGAAGTAAGAGATTTTCTTCCACTTGATGCAAGAACTCTTCAGGTCTAAAACAGGTCATGTTTTTCCTAAAACTAAAATATAAACTGAAATATGAGCAATAATGAATCAAAACTCTACAAAAATAAAAACCTTAAGTCAATACAAAAAGGCACTTTTAAATATTAATTCCCAGTATTTGCCAACCCACTTTCGTACATTTCACCATAGGAGATTCAGTTCCTAAACTGCAACAGAGAAGGTTCTCAGAGGACATCCATGTATCAAAGCATAGCCAGCCACTAAATTTACTCTGAAGTTCTTCAGATAATAACTATCATCAGTGGCCATTTTATTTCTCAAACTTCCAAATCTGATTTTTATCCTCAGCATTACAAGTCCTCATTTGCACATCAGGCCGACCCTCAGAAGTACGATAAGCACTAAGGCACTTTCCTGAATGAGGATGATAAATAGTCCCATCCTCTTTAAAATGCCATATGATATTCTCTGGGATAGGGGATCCATCCTTTGGGCAGTTCCTCATGCCAATGAAATCCTTTTGTTCAGGGACTTCTGCACATAGTTCAGTCACAGAGTTAAACCTAATTTCTTTACTTGATGTATATTCAAAGAACTGATTGCCTCCTTGACCATGACATCCAAAGAGAGACACATGAGTCCCCGTAGGATTATGTTCAGGTGAATTGTAGTCTAGACATTCTGATGATATTCCCATACTGTGAATAGCTCCATGCCAGCCCGGACGATCCTCTGGTACATGTAAGTTGGGAAAAATATTTTTCAAATACCAGTCAAAATTCTCACACTTCAAACGCTCTCTTAGTAGTTTTCTTTCAGAAATATCACCATAATTTTCTTTTCTTGCTGGAGGATTTCTGTTGTAAAAATGTTCTTTGTACTCATCCATCCACACTTCAGCAGCACGTGCAGTGTTCTGAAGGAAATTTGGCCTCGCATATGGAGCCCGCTTTGGAAACACATGGCCTACATGGGAACAAGGATGGATCTCCAACGTGCCACCACACTGCCACACCCTAAATGATAGTTCTAAATTCTCCCCACCCCAGACATCCATTCCTGTGTCATATGTACCAAGATACTCAAAATATTTCTTACTAACTGCAAATAGTCCACCAGCCATAGTTGGGGATCTAATTGGGTCAGTTTTAGATTTCCATCTTTGACGTTCATGTTCAGGCACAGAATGCCACTGAAATGTCAATCGCCAGTCAAATCCCCCAATCATGGGCTCCCCTGTCTGCATGTAGAATTCAAATGTATTCCAATCAATGGTATCTATAACAGGACAAATAATCACAGTCTCATTCTCAGCAATCCTCTCTAAAAGTGGTTCCAGCCAACCAGAATTGCACTCACAATGACAGTCTAGGAATGTGAGGACATCACCAGTAGCAAAGGTAGCTCCAATTAAGCGTGCACGAACTAGTCCTTCACGTTTGCTGGTTCTTATCAAACGAACTCTTTTCAGGCTACTAATGTACTTTTCAAGTTCAGCCTTCAGATAAATTTTATCGCTCAAGTCATCCACTAATATAATTTCTTTTAGAAGTACTGCAGGGGATGTTTCAAGAACGCTGTGAATTGTCCTTAGTAAGGTTGACCAAGCTTCATTATAGAAAGCAATTACAACAGATGTAGTTGGAAGTTGTCTGTAGTTGTAAGATTTGGCTTTACAGTCATACATTCGATTGTCCTGTATGTGACGATGCAGAGATATTTTGTCACTCAAATAAATATTAATTGCATATTTTTCAATCAGCTCTTCTTCCACTTTCTTTTCCTCAGGAGTCAACTGTGGACGAGCAGCCTTACCCCATTCTCCTAGCGCAGAAGAATCAGGAGCGGATTTTTCATAAACTGGACGAGCCAAATCCTCCGCTTTTTCTGGTCTGTCGGGAAAGTGCCTCTCCCATCTCCCATTGGTGACGCTGTCTCCGGTGGAGAAGGCATGGAAAGTAGAAACTGACAGCTCCACTACGAAGTAGGCAACCATCAAGAGGCCAAGCAACAGGCAGCTTCTGCCAAGCCAAGTCCATCTTCTGACCAGACGGATCCTCATAGCAAGGGATTGAAACAGCCACGGGCAGGGAGAGCTGTAAGCTATCGCAGCGCTCTGCCCCTTCTTGGCACGGCCGGGAGCCGCGGGCGGGGAGCAGTTCCGGGCTCAGGCTGCTGGGGACGGGGGCAGGAGGGTTGCAGCAGGTCCTCTTCTTCCCGGATATAGAGTCCGGAGCGGGGATGCGGAGAAGCAAACAAACCAACGAAGCTGCTTCCCTCCCCCGCCCCCCGTGCAGAGCGCCCCCGTCCCAGCTCGCTCGTGCCCTACTTCCTGCTCTCCGTCCCGGGCCAAACCCCTCCCCCGGGCACCCTCCCTCCGCCTTGTGGTTTGCTCAAAAAGTTGTCGCTTAAGAAAGAGGCAGGGAGCCCTTGGCCCGTCCGACACAGAGAAACGCCTCCCCTCCCCACCCCCACACGCCAGCACCGCCTCCGCCAGCCCCACCCGACGGGGGCCGGAGCTAGACCTGCAGCCACACAAGCGCGCTCCTCCGGAAGCCGCGGAGAAACTTTCCTCAGTCCTCCCGGGGAGCAAACCCCGCCTCCTACCCCAGCGACAACCCGTCGGGGCCACCCACCTGTCGGCATCCTCTCGCTCCAGCGGCGCTGCACCCTCCCTCCCCGTTGAGCACAGTCCCGTTGCAGGAGCTGGGCGCCCGGATGCGGCACAAAGCGTAACCCAAGGTAACAAACTCACCAAGTGTCGTGGTGGTCGGGCTGAAGTCAACGCCGGTGACTGCAGCTTTGTGGCCTTTAAAGGGACGAATTAAGATGGGATCCTCCTGGAGAAGAAGTTGCAATAGCTGAGAACTGCGTCTGGAGGCAGCCCCTGGTTTTTGTTCTCGAGGTCAACCCGGAACTCGCCATGTTACGGTCACACCGAGATCAATATGGGAAGGAGGTAGCTGGCCTCAGATACGAGTGTTAGATTCTGGGAAAGCAGCAGCAGCGCGTTGGCCCACAATAAAACTTCCTTTCGTTATAATAATGGTGGGGAAGGGGAGTACTGCAAAGCGTCCTCAAAGCTTGAGCGCTGCTCAGGGGCGCATTACTCGGAGAAGCGCGGTGACAGCCCAGAGGCCCAGGCACAAGTGCTGGTCTCTAGATGTTGACATGGAGAAAAATCCCGAGAAGACGGGCCCTAGGGAATGTCCCTACAGCCCAGATGTTCCCGAACTACGACCCCCGCCCATGCCCATACTGGATGTCAGTAAAACGCCGAACAACAAACAGGACTGATAGAGCAAATCGTATGCGAGGCCACCCGCTGTTCTCCTTTAAGGGACTAACGCCCCTCTGGCGAATCAAAGTGAGAGGGGTTTTGATTTGATTACCGCAAACGAAACCCCTTTAACAGCTGTTGGACCCGCCCTCCCCGGTTCAAGGGCAGGGGTTTTCCATTGGCAGAGCGAGCTGAGCGGCTTCCCCCCGTTATCTCTGGGCTCCGGCCCGGGCCCCCTTCGCTCACTAAGGGGCGACCCTCACCGCTCTGCCCAGCTCCCATGACCGATACACCTGAGCGCTGCCCTCAGCGGTAACATCAGGGGCGGAGGGAAAGTTGGGGCACTAGCGGGGCTTGGCGCCTCCCCTGGGAGCGGCGAGTGGCCGGGTTACGGGCTCGCACGCCCCTGGGGGGAGGCGGGGGGGGGACTTGAACCCAGAGCTCGGCCCGAGACAAGCCGGTCCCGGTGGAGAAGGGGCAGGGCCAGAGACACGCTCATCAGTTCGGGGCCTAGCGGGCGGCTGCCCGGGGGTCCCCAGCGCAGTCAGCGGGGGCCCCACCCCTCCCAGCGCGCACAGCGGAGCTGCCGGGTCCCTCCCTGCCCTCTGCCCCAGGAGCGGGACTCCGCGGGCAGCGTCGCTCCCAGGCCCGCCCGCTCCCTTACCAGCACGGACGCCATGGGACAGGGGCCTGGCGCCCCCGCTCAGGCGCTGCGACCCCCGGCCCTGAAGCACCAGCAGCCGCGCCGTGGCCCAGTCAAACCCCCCGCGCTCCAGACCCGACTAGCAGAGCCCCGAATTGGAGCCCCGCGGCCGCCCCCGCCCTCCTGAGCGCCCCATGCAGCCCTGTGAGTGTGGCGCCGAGCTTAGAGCCGCATCCATGCGATAGGCATTCGACTCACCCTTAAAGAGACAGTGAGCCCCTCCTCCCAGTTGCTAGGTTACCGTGAGCGTCCATGTCCCACTCTCTGCACAGCCCCTCCCACATGGGACCACGTCCCCAGAGAAGTCCGCGCGCTGCAGCTCTAGCCCCGAAGCTTCGCGCGCCCAGCTCAGCGCCTGCCCCGCCCCAGCGCGGGCTCCTCTGCCTCAGCGGCACGAGCCCAGCGGGACTGAGCGCCCAACGGTGCTTGAGCTGCTGACCCGCCGCCCCGGGGAGGAGCGGGCCGTGGAGTGGGGGGATCACCCCGCTGCGCCAGCTTTGGGGACCCGCACTCGGGGGTGGGGGGGGGGACCCACCTTCCTTTCTAAGGGTCAGAGAGAGTTAGACTCAAATCCGCCTTATATCAGCTGCGCTGCATCCGTGTTGTGTGTGGGCGGGGAGAGCTCTTAGTGGGGAAAGACACCCCGGGGGCTGGGCTGTGGCCTCCTCGCCAGGCTTGGAAGGATGAGATTTGTCTGGGAAATGGGGGCAAATGTCAGTGAATTTAAATTTCACACATGGGGTTGAAAAAACCCCATTCATTTGCACCAATCAAAAGGTAGGACGGGCAAAGTAAGCAACATGCTACTTGAGGACAAGAGTTTAATTGAAGGCTAATCTCTTTGTATATTTAACAAGGGGTACTGACAGTTTGTGTTTTAATAGTTATAAAACTCTTAACTTTTAACATCTCACTGTTCATTGTCATTAAATAATTGTCTTCCCCCATGATTTCCCACAACAGTGAACATTTAATTCAATTCGTTTTTAAAAGATGCTTAAAGTTAAACCCATATTATCCACCAAAATTTTAAAAAATGAGTTCTGCCAACACTAGTTGAAGAAACACGATGCTGAATGAACTCCACATCATTAGGGAATCTGATGCACAGTAGCAGATTTCAGGGGCTTGCATGTTGGTTTCTCCTTATAGAAGAAGTCAGTGATGCAGAATCTAAGTATTTTAAATAGGGTAACTTATTTTACTTTACACTATATGAAATCAATATGTCATAGATTGAGGCGATCTGAAATTACATTAGTACTACAGTAATACACTATTACTACAGTAATAGTGACTTCTACTGCATGCATCCAATGAGGTGGGTATTAGCCCACGAAAGCTTATGCTTTAACACTTTAGTTAGTCTTTAAGGTGCCACAGGACTCTTTGTCACTTCTACAGTAATAGAGGAGGGCATATAAATCCTCAAAGTCAGATTTACCCCGCTTCTTGAACAAAGGCAGTCAAGCAGCAAAAAGCAACCTCTTCTTTCGCCAATACTCAGGGAGAAACTCTAACCCCCAAACTGACTAGTTAGAGACACAAAGATAGGTCAAACTTTCTTGCTGCTAGCAACTGCTCCTCCCCAAAAGAATCGTTGCAAAACTAACAGTAGCAGCATTTCTTCAAGACTGAACAGTACTTGTCCAATAAGAAAAACATTAAATCTACAGATAACAGTGCTAGCTACTGACTTACCATAAAAATATGTATAAAAATGGCTGAAAATGGGCAGAATCCAAAATTTGTTTACCCATCATTTAATGGGGGTATGGACTGAATCAGATCACAAAAACTCCTTCTTCCCGATGTGGCATTCCTTAAAGCCAGAAAGGAAGAAATGGATAAACCTAGAATAAAGCAATCACAAAGGAGACTGATCTCAAGGAAAGGAAAAAACACTTACAGAAAAGGTAATGTAATATAAGACAGTAGTACTCTTTTATTCTATACTGTTTACTTTTCTGTATTTTCTGTGTCAAATATTATTGCTTTATTTAAGTAATTTGAACTGATGGCTGTTAGTAAGTAGATTGACTCAGGAGCCCTGGGAAGAAGCAGAGCAAAAAAATAGGGAAAACATGAGGGACAGAGGGGTCATAAAGCAAAGTGAGATCCTGGGAGGCAGAGTGGGGAACCATCATAAGTGTAAATTTGAAACTTTTGGGGTAGAAGAATTTAGGTGTTGGGTAGAGGGACTGGAGGATTTTGGAAGAGGAAATAGAAGGATACCTGAAAAGAAAGACTGAAGATGAAAAAGAGCTGTCCCTGCCTTTCCCCTGCATGGATTTCACAGATAGTTTCCCAGTCCAGTGAGGAGCAAGAAGGAGTATGTTCTGAGCAATGAAGAAATGGGTTCCCTCAGCCTCCCAGTGCAAAAGCCTGTAGAATGAAAAAGGCAGTTCTTAGCTTTCTGCACAAGGTCGGAGGAAAGGGACAGATTCCTAAAATCCCTGTGAGACTGTCTGTAGTCCTATCAGAGCTGAGGGTTTGGGTAGATAGGGGTCTCCCCAGTCAGTTCTCATTGCTTCCAGAAAGAGACACTGGGCCCAAAATTCAGAAATAGCAGGCACGCTGCCTCTTACTGATAAAAACTCTCTTTCAAGGTCTAGGGCCTTGAATGTGCATGTGAGCTCCCCTAAAGCAGTGCATGGCAGTAAGTTAAACTAAAGTTATACACCAAGAGCTGGCAAATACACATAATAAACAAAATGAAAATATTTGTTCCCCTCTCATTTAAAAAAGAAAGAGTAATCAAAGATTATTGGTAACAAAAATTTTAATAATTCTGTCAATTCTCCTATTTGCCTATGTCCTTTTAAGGTTCAGAATGATTCTTCTGTGATACAGAAGTGCCATCTATTGTACCAAGTTATTGCACAGCTTCGATGGCAGTAATAAATGATGCCTCAAAAAACAGCATGAAAATACTGTGTTTCAGTTGGCAGTCACTCCAGTAGCTGATGGAAATGCCTCAGATTCTGAGTGAAAATGGTTCTTTTTTACTAGAAGTGTTAGTCCAACATGAAAATCCTCGTCATTGTAAATGAGAAAGTCACCAAGTAAAAAATGTCTTTTTTGAAACAAAGGTTTCAAAAGCATTGTTTTAATGGCTGACACCCTAGGGAAAACTGTATTTTTATATAAACGTTAAAAAACTATGCTAAATGAAAAGGTTGCAACACCAAACGCTCAAGTTAGGAAAGAACAGAACTTAGGTTGCCGTTTTGCCATCTTATGCATATTCCGTAGGATAAAAATGTTAATTACTGATCACATAGTTTTTATGTAATTAAAGGCTACTATAATACATATCCACATGTATAACGTTTCAGAGGCAACCTTAAGTCAGTCTTTTCGAGCTTGAGTATTTTACTTTGCAACCTTATTGATCTTTTGATAGTTTTTTTTACAGTAGTTCCCTAATTTTTAAAACAAAATATCAGAAATCCTATTATGTGGGACCATATTGACCCCCAGTATGAGTCACTATCATGGGTCAGACCTTTAGATCCCAGCATAGTTTTAAGAGAGTAACTGGTAGCAGTAGTAGGTTGACTATGTGGATAGGCACTAGAGGGGGTGCGACGCACTTTGCTAGTGAGTTTCAGAGCTGTTTGCTGACAAAGGAATGCAGAGATTCAAGATTCCTGGGTTCACTTCCAGACTCTAGAGGGGACTGTGCATTCATGGTTCCCTCTCCCTTACTCCCAGCTCTTATGCTAGTTCCCCACTCCTGTATACCCCTCAAGTCTTTGGCTCCTGCTCCCTCTCCTGCCTCTCATCTTGACTCCTGCATATAGAATGAAATACAGATATCAGAGCACAGCTCATTCCAGATATTTTTAAATAAGCCAGACATATCAGTATCATTTCTAGCTCATGGTTAGCCTACACACCACACTAAAATTCAGGCCATTGCCCTGCACAATTCTCCTCCGCCACCCTTTCTTCTCCGTTTACAAAGTTTAGGCTCCAATCCTGCAGTGAGAACTACATGGGCGGATTCACGTGTGTTCCTGCAACCCCACTGAAGGCCTTCGTCTGTTAAAAGAAATCTCTCTTATTTCCTCTCATTCTTTCTGATATGGTACTGGAGACTGAATTCAAGCTGATGTCTTATATTTTAAAAAACAAAGTTTCCATTTGAAAATTATATGTAGTAGTAGTACTTGGAATATCTGAGAGTTTTATTAAAAAAAGTTATCAAACAAATTTTCTCCTCCGCACCAAGTTTGTTTTCTTACTTTGACTATACATAAAGTGCTGTCAGTGCAGTTTCTCTATTTTGTCTTGCATTGCACATGTGCCTCTTCTGGCCAGACCCCATGAAAGAGTGTTCAACAGCTGAAGAGCTGAAACTGAAAAAATAGCCGATAGATGTGTGCAGCGGTGAAGGGGAGGAAGAAGGGGTTGTGTTTCTGAACATTTGTTGTTGCTCTCGGTTCTACCTAAAAGATTCCTATAAACATAACCTGGAGCAGGAAATGAGATTTCCATGTTTTGAAAAAGTCTGAACATTTATTTTTGGAAATTAAAGAACTCCTGTTGACAGTTTCGCTCTAAGAGTTTTCAAAAGGGAGTTCAGGATTTAGGCCATATTACATGAGGCACTGGGCCAGAAGCCAGGATGCCCCATGACCCCCTCTGCCTTCCTACAGCTCATAGCGGCAGAAGAAAATGAGAGGCTCTGTGGGATAGCTGTCCAGGTGCACCACTCCGAATACCACTGCAAGTGCCACAAATGTGAATATGCTATTGCGCAGGCAGCTGACACTGTGAATACACAACAATGGTTTCCCTTCAGTGCTCTCTGAGCAGTGTGTAATGCCAGGCACTGCCAGTGTAGATATGCCCTTATAAATCAATTTAGTTTAACCAAAAACAAATGTGAAATACATACACCACCCGTGATAGAACAAAAAGTAAACTGCAAAACATGTTTTGACTAGCAAAACATGGGCATATGGAATTTAGAGACCTTAACAGGCATTTTATTCATGCTTGTCCTAATCAGTGAAGTCATAAATGCTATAGTAGGAGCAGGAAGGACACTGGAAAATAGAATAGAGGTGCTAGGACAGTTAGAAGGAATCTGATGCCTGAAGACACTGGAAGGATTTACAGCATGTCTGACAAAAGACTAATCAAATAGATGTCACCCACTTTAACCCTACAGATTTTAACAGCTTTGAGATGTGTCCTTTGCCAGAATAACTGTCAAATTGTCAGCTGTTATCTCTACTGTTTATGTTATTTGGCTTATAATGCTGCTGTTTGATTACATTAGTGCTCTTTTTTTGCCCCTACACATACTCAGCCTGAGGTATTTTAAAGTCTGAAAATGATCATTCATCTGAAAATTAATAAAACAAACCATCCATCAGCTATAAGTTAAACTTCCTGTGGTATAAGCTTATACACAGCTCTGAGATCTCTGGTATATCCTGTGGTATAAGCTTATACACAGCTCTGAGATCTCTACACTGCTGCACGGAAGCTGAGCGGGTCCCCATTGTTTATCAGTGTACATTGTGGATCACAGACTTTTGTGCAAGTTCAGATGTCAGTAAAAGGCCATTTGCTGCCAACTTTCATCAATGTCCTAGAGAATAAAGCAAATGTTTATGGAGGCAAAGCATCTGATTTATTTAGCCAAACCACTCCTTGTGGTTCTTAATGTAAAACTTTCAGCTTCTGATCACTTAGAAACTGCATGACTAATAGAGCTACCATGTATTATTGAATAACTTTGATTCCAAAAAAACCCAAAACAAAATATAAGGTTGTTTTGGGGAAATATACTTTTACTATAGTGGAGTTGCAATAATGTAAGGCTGCTATCGTTTAAAATTCCATTTATAAAGGAAATATGGTAATACGGAGGAGAGAAAGTTTTACTATTTCTAAATACGCCATACTATGATATAATATAAATTTGTATTCATGGCTGCCATTTATTTAAGAACATGTAAAGATCATCTGAAGTCAGTACATTGATTCTGAGCCCCACTGTGCCTGAAACAGGGTGTAGAGCTTTTCTCAACCAGACCTTTTGTTTGAATATGGCCCAAGCTGGTAATGATGAAATATTGAAATATCAATCAATCAGATGTAAAATGAATTGGTGGCCTCAGGAGAGGCCCTGATTGACAAGGATTCTACATCACATTTATGCTGTTGTCAGTTATAACAAAATAGCATGGAGGCTTCACTGATAAATATCAAAAGTAACTTCCTCTTTCTACAATGTTCCTCCTTTTTTGCCCAAACACCTGAAACAACTTAGACATAAAATTGATGTCCATGGTGGTGTTAATTTCTTTCATACACATGATGTGCAAATGTTTTTCATTGTCAAGGTACAGAATCTTAAATTTCCCATAGATGGATAGATGAAATGCTGCATTTGAGACACAAATTTACCAACTGACAAATGTGCTACCAGTAGCATGGTAATTAGAGCTGGGTGAAATTTTTTTGATAACTTTCTTTTTCCAATGAAAAATGCAGATTTAGGTCGACCAAAATGTTTTGTGATTTCATACCTATTTCATTGAACTGTTTTGGTTAAAACAAACCAACCAACCAAAAAAGAATTTTAGAAATGCCAAAACAATTAGTTCTACATTATCAAAAGAAAATGTTGAGGTTTTTGGGGGGGCTAGATTCACAAGGGGAAGTAGGAGTCATTGACAAAACTAAGGAGGAGACAGTGTCCTCTTTGCCCAATAGCCCCATGTTAGGGCACTCACCTAGGGTGCGGGAGATTCCTGGTTTGTCTTCCTGTTCTGGAACCCAGGTGTCCCAACTCACAGGGGAATGTCCTAATCACTGGGCCGTAGAGTGATTTGCTCATTCTGGACCAATGATTATTCAAGTATTTTATACAAAATGGAACAGCTTTAACAGGAGAGACAGAGACCCATACCAGAATGTCTTATAACCATTTTGGCAAGGCAATAACCTAGCAGTGGGGTGGCTTCGATTCAAGTCTCTGCTTCAGAGCAGGGATCCAGGCTTACGTCTCCCATATCTCAGATGTGTGCCCGGTCCACGGGGAATGAAAGAGGGCTCAATCTCTGCCTCAGTTGCCTGAATCTAGCCCTACATTTCCTTTTCTTCTATTAAAAAAGTTTAAAATAATTTTTTTAAAAAGTTTTCTTTAGTCCAAAACAATTTTTGCCCAACTTTTAATTAATTCTGGTTTCTCTTTGACCCAACTGAATTTTTAATTTTTTTTCAGAATAGCCAGTGAATTGAAAAATCAGTTATTTGCACAGCTCTAGTTGTATTGCATTCTAAAAGAGCTGTAGCTACTTCCTGGACGAAAAGACCCTAGCCTTAACTTGTTTGATGGAGGTTGAATGTAGATCAAATACTACTTCTATACCTGTCAGTTTCAGCTGAGGCAGCCTTAGGAAAGAGGGGGTTGAAGTCTACAGTTCCTAAATAAAATTACATTGTTTACAAGGGCTGAAGTCTAGTCTACACTAAAAAAAAAAAAAAAAAAAAAAAAAGTAGGTTGACCCAGCTATGTTACTCAGGGGTGTGAAAAATCCACACCTCCTGTGCAATGTAGTTAAGATGATGTAACCCCGACTGTAGATACTGCTAGGCTGACAAAAAGAATTCTTCCATCGACTTAGCTATTGACTCTTGGGAAGATGGATTACTTGTGCCAAGGGGAGAACCACTCCTGTTGGTGTAGGTAGTGTCTGCACTGAAGGTAGTATCTACACCTACTATTTATGTAGGTATTCCACCTCCTCAAGACGTGGTAGCTATTTCTTCTGTTGACCTAGTGCTGTCTATATTAGTGTTAGGTCAGCTTAACTATGTTGCTCAGGGCTGTGGATTTGTCACACCCAAGTGACATAGCTGGGTTCACCTAACAGGCCTAAATCAACAATCAAGTGGAAGTATCCTATACGGTAGTATGCAATTGGAGTGTACAAAGGGCTGTATGTAAACCTTGAAATCTTATACTGTATGTGCACTTTCTTCACTTGGTTTGGACATTTGCTACCACTCTTTCTTTTCTGAACATGGAATTGGATTGAGTAATGGCATTTTCTGTGAATAAATCCTATTATGATTTTTATAGTAGTGACATCACCATATAATTGTACACCCGCACACATTTCTAAATTTAAAAACTTTTGCTGCTTCCATTAGAAAATACAGGAACCTACATCTAGCAATCGATGGCAACACTTTACAATACTTGCAGAAGAACAGTTATATCTTATGTATTATTCATCATTAACTCAGTTCTTGTTGCAAATTTGTTTCTAGCTCTTCCGACCAAAAACTTCAATTTTGCATCATTAAAGAATTAAGCAGTTCTGTTGTTTCCAAATTAGGTATTGTACTGGAGTGATGTTGATTTCTCATCGTATATAGTACCTAAAAAGGTAGCTTAACAGATCTGATTGAGTAGGTATGATTATTTTAGAAGTACATATACTTATATTAGCAGAACAACTCAGATTTTAGATGTCTTTTACCTGGGCACAAAAGAACCAACAGTTAGAGCAACTTTATTCGTGCTTCAGCTGTTGCTATATCCAGTGGGGTTGATACAATAACACAATTTAGTACAAAGCAACAATAGTAAACGCTAGCATGAACATGGATATTGATTTAAAAACTGAGTATATGGAAATGAAAAAAAACCAAAAAGTGACAGTTATATTAGGTAAATATATGAGTGGAGAGAAAAGAGTTAAAGGGAAATTAGAGCTTAAACCAGGAAAAAAAAGGACAGAAAATGGGATCTTAAATATGAGTTCATTCATTCAATGTTAGGCAAGGCTGCTTTTTCTGAAACCCAGGCTTTTGTGAGCCCAACTTTTGGCTCTTTGATTAACTTAATTAATAAAAAAGAAGACAAACCTTTAACAAGCACCGGTTTGAAGTCAGGAAGAAAGGCTCAATAGAAACATTCTAGTACTTTTGCATCACTGAATTAATATTTAACTGCACTATGGCATAAATTAGTGATAAATATTTTCCATCAAATTGCACTGAAAAATACAGTGAGGGATTCAGTGCTTAAATTGGAGATAAAATTGAAGAATCTAGTGATAGCACTTTATCAGACTATATAAACTTTTCTTCTGTTTTCACAGGAAAATCTAACAAGCCATTAGAGGTAATCAAAAAATTCATGGAAGTCAGTTTTCACCTGTTCCAGTTATTAGTATTTACTATAATTTAAGATTATGTGGTTACTAATATATGTAGTGGGCACAGTTACTAATGATCTATCCAGTACCTATTTGTTTCATTTCAATAGGTGAAAGTTGAGCTTGAATGATAAGTGAGGGAATATGGCAAAGGGGGAGGATGGTGAGGAGGAATAAGTTGGAAGACAATGTTAAGACGAAGAGGGTGCGAGGCATAATGAGGCAGGGCATACTGGTGAGGACAGACTGTCATTGGCTGTTGCTAATAGAGACTAGAGCCCTGATTTGTCTAGTATGCTGCTGAACTTGAAAGAATGGAGGTTGAAGTTTGAGGCAGGAGAGTGCTGCTCTAGGGATTCCAGGAAAGCTGAACGAGCTCCAAAAAACTCTGTCTTCGTTTAAAAAAATCTGGTAGTAGGAAGGTAATTCATAGTTATGTAGTGCTTTGTATCCATAGATCTTGAAGAATTTTCTAAGTGTGGGCAAGCTCTTTCATTTACAATCTGGGACATAGAAACAGCTATTTCTCTGTCTTAATGCTTCAGAAGAACTCATTGTGCAGTCATGACGGCCACCTAAAAAAATCTAGAAGAAGATTCCAATTTTAAAGAAATTAAAGCTCAAAAAGGTTAAATGAAATGTTCAAGGCCACAGAAGTAGTTAGCAGCAAAACTGGGAACAGGACTCATACCTGGTTCCCAATTCTGGATTCAAGACTGTGTGAAATTACCATTCTATGATTCAGTGATCTAATTAAAAACAAAATTTACTTACATATATTGTATTAAAACAACAGTAGCAGTGTGTATAATATGTTGTCTGAACCAGAGCAAAAACTAAGTCACATAGGTATAGCTTAAGCTTAGCTGTAGGGAAGAAAAAAAGCATCTTACATTTCTATTACCCCCCCCCCCCCCATCCACTTGGTTTGGTACCATTTCAGAGATTCAGGTACTGGTTTCAGGAGTCTTGTTTCGTATCTCCTTTCAATCCCAGTTCCTTACAATCTGCAGTGTTAAGTGTGTGACAGTCACTTCATCGGGTCAGGTTTATGTCAGCATGTCGACAATGTAATGGTTGATCATGTGTGCCACCTAGTGTCTATTTTTCATGATGGCTGTTTTCAGCACCCATTCTATATAGCTCTGAAAGTACCTTCCCAATTTCCACACTATCTAGCTTTTTAAATGCCGCTTTAAGGTTCAGACAAAATCAGTCATCCTAAGCTGGATCCTGGTTTGTATGGTAGTTATCTGGCTGGAGATGTTAGTCTGAGTAATTCAAACTGTCTTGAAAGCAACTGGATATATATTTTTGTACTGTTTCCTTTCCCCAGTATATCTACTCTATATCAATTAGGAATTGATAGACTAACGTTTTTCCATAAACTTGCAGAAATGAGGAGTGCCAGGGCCATCTGCTGAGAAAATTAGTGTACTGTTGTAAGACAAAAAGCTACAAACAACTCTTAAACAATGAGTGATTGTATCTTGAGTAGCCTACAACATAGTCAACTTTATTTATTGCTCTAGGTACCCTTTATTAGGAAGAGTTAGTGAGCTGGTGATGGAGATGGATATTTCTACATAGGAGGTAGGGATAGGAGCTGGGGACGAGGGTTGGCTAGGAGCAGAGGGAGACAGACATGGGCAGAAGGGTCTATAACCTCTAGAGCACATATCCTCCAGAACATGGAATTGAACCCAGGAGTGCTGTGTCATTATGTTTCTTTGCTATCAGCAAAGAGCTGTAAATGCACTCACAAAGTGAGTATAAGTCTGTGATGTGCATCTAAACATCTGAAACTTGCCAGTGACCCAGGTTGGGTGTCAATATGGTTCTACATGGTAGAATCCCTGTTTTTTTCTATTTTCCTTTTTTAAAAAAGAAAAAAAGGAAAGTTCATTCAAAATACCCATGTTAAAAAAATACTAAGCTTACAACATCAAGCAAGGAAATGCCAGAAATAAAATTGCCTGTGTAAATTTAATTCACCCTTCCTTGTTCATATGCATTATGATACTGTAATTACATGATCACATACTATTTTCTCCAGAGAATCCATGCCTCATTCAGTAGACAGATGGCCCTGCTCTGAGAGTGAATTAGAATTGTGTTATGAAAGAGGCTGTTGTTTTATAGGACCCTTGCTTCATTTGTTGCAGCAGAATAGACCGGTGTGTACTAATTACAAGTACTGAGATAGGCAGATCGAGGCCTGCCCCCTCATCTGACAGGGAGGAGCCACTGGATCCAGGATGCAACTGAAAACTGAGAATAACAAATGGAAAAACAGGGCCAGGAGTGAGAACAAAGATTGAAAAATCAGAGAACCAGAGGAGGACACTGAACAGAGAGCCCTCCACAGTGCCCCAAGGAACTGTAGCTGGGGAAACAATTGAACAAGGAACCAGAAACAGGCCTGATAGTCACAGAATGCCCTCCTATACAGCTTCCTCCTTCTGGTGTGATAGATAGCTGCCTTAGCCAGCCCCAGGAGGAAGTAAAGAACATAAGAATGGCCACATTGGGTCAGACCAACAGTCCATCTAGCTCTTCCGACAGTGGCCAATGCCAAGTGCCCCAGATGGAATGAACAGAACATGTAATCATCAAGTGATTCATCTCCGGTTACCCATTCCCAGCTTCTGGCAAATAAAGGTCAGGGACACTAGCCCATCCTGGCTAATAGCCATTGGACCTATCCTCCATGAACTTACATACTTATTTTTTTAACCCTGTTATAGTCTTAGCCTTCATAACATCCTCTGGCAAAGAGTTCCAAAGACTGACTGTGCATTGTGTGAAAAAATACTTCCTTTTGTTTGTTTTAAACCTGCTGCCTATTAATTTCATTTGGTGACCCCCCTAGTTCTTATGGTATGAGGAGTAAATAACTCTTTATTTACTTTCTCTACACCAGTCTTGATTTTATAGACCTCAATCATATCTCCACTTAGACATCTCTTTTCCAAGCTCAAAAGTCCCAGTCTTATTAATCATTCCTCATATGGAAGCCATTCCATATCTCTGATCATTTTTGTTGCCCTTTTCTGAACCTTTTCCAATTCCATCTTTTTTGAGATGAGGCAACCACATCTGCACACAGTATTCAAGATGTGGGCATTCCATAGATTTATATAGAGGTGATATGATATCTTCTGTCTCATTATCTATCCCTTTCTTAATGATTCCCAACATGTTTTCTTTTTTGACTGTCGCTGCACATTGAGCGGATGTTTTCAGTTGACAATGTCTTGTGAGGTGTGCAAAAATCAGGAGCTGTGGGGAGAAGTGCAGCCAGAAACCCAGCAGGAAGTACTGGAGGAGCCAGCAAATGGGCTGCAAAAGGAACAAGTGTTGGGGGACTTTGTGAACCATGCCAGGTACACTCCTGTGCTTATGGCTCCATGAAGGAGCCACCAGGTAATATTTCCACCAAGCAGTGGGACCAGAGTGGAATATGGACCCAGTCAGGGGGACTGCAGGAAGAGAAAGGATGGTCCATGTATAAGGCAGTCACATGATGCCCAGGAGCATTGGATTCTATCCCTGCCTCTGCTACAGGTCTTCTAATGTGATGCTGGGTAAAGCACTTAAACCATACTTTTCAGAGGTTATCACTAATCATGTGTTCATCGTCTGACTGCTCAATGTGAAACATCTGGGGTCTGAATACATTCATTGGCATCTCTGAAGCATTCACACAATGGTGAAAGCACATTAAAAGTTTTTAATTGAGTTCAGGAGTTTGATGAAATAGAGGCGGATGTAATGGGTAAATCTGGTGCCACAGAATAAGGGAGGATAAAAAAACCTATTGAATGGTCTGTGTTTGTACAGCACTTAGCCCAATAGAGTCCTGGTCTATGACTAAAGCTCCTAGGTGCTATGGTAATACAAGTAATTCATTCACTAAATGAGGCCAAGTTTCTGGGGAAAAAATAGTATGTGATCGTATAATTAAAGACCATCTATCATGCATGCACACAAGGGGGCAAATTAAATGTTGCCCAGATTACCTTAATTCTAGCACTACTGACTTTGAGTACTTGATTTTGCAACCTGTGTTTTTTTATAAACAAAATCTACAAAGATTAATCTCTAAAATATAATGCTCCCCCCATCTTTTCTCCATAAACATCTCCTATTAAAAGGATTAGACTCAGTGGACACAGGGGCCTTGAGAGGGATATTCCTAATAAGGCAATAGTGTAAAAACAAGCAGAACAAGTTCTGCAGAGGGTTATGGGATGCTTGAGCTGGGTGAACAGAATTGTGGGATAATACATTCAGTTAACAGAACTTTGCAGTGCTTTACTCCCCTACCCTCCCCCAAGTGCATAATACCCATCATTGTGGTGCATACTATGCCTAAAGTATGTGTTAGCAAACAACTGCAATACTGCAAAGCACACTGAAGACTCCTGTACGGTCCTGTGGGTTTTCCTACACATTATAATCCTGTTATTTTTAAAAGGTTAAAAAACACGTTTAAGCTTTCATACCTGCGCAAAACAAGCTTTATAGAAACCCATTGAAACTTGCTCTTAAGAAGCACTGTAATGTCAATAGAGTCACTAAAGTTTTCAGTCATGTGGGTCATTCCTTAAGCAACAGACTCAGGGCATGTCTACACTATAAAGTTCAGTCGATGCAAGTTATGTTGGCCTAGAACCGCCAACTCTAATATGTTGCTTATCTATGTATACATGTATGGCTGCTTGTGTCAGCACTATATCAGCTTGGTTGTGCATGTATCTGTACCAAATTTTGTCTTGGATCAATGTAAGCTCACTTACTGTGATGCAATAAACACCACTTCCTTAAATGACTACAAAGCAGGGGTGGGCAAACTATGGCCCGCGGGACCATCCTGACCAGCTTGCCTGAGCTCCAAGCTGGGGAGGCTGCTCCCAGCCCCTCCCCCACCTTCCCTGCTCTCCTGGAGCCTCAGCATGCTGTACGGGTAGCGCTCGGGGTCGGGGTGGGAGGGGGCACTCCTCCAGGAGAGCAGTGCAGCGTGTCTGGCTCTGGCCAGGCCGCCAGCAGCGTAGTAAGGAGGCTGGGGCATTGGATAAGGAACAGGGAGTCTGGGGTGGGGGGGCAGTCGGGACAGGGGGCTGTTGGATGGGGCGGAAGTTCGGGGCGGTCAGGAGATGGGGAATGGGAGGGGGAGGTTGGAGAGGGCATGGAAGTCCCGGGGGGTAGTCACGGGGTGAATAGGGGTTTGGGCAGTCAGGGCATAGAGAGTGGCATGGGAGGGTTGGGAAGCGGGTAAGGTCCTAGCAGGTAGTTAGGGTGGGGGGGTTGGGAAGGGGGTGGGGTCCTAGGAGATAGTTAGGGTGGGGGGTCTCTGGAGGGGCTTAGGTGGTGGGGTCCTGGGGGGATGGTTAGGGGCTGGAAGTCTCTGGAGGGGACTGTCAGGGGACAAGGTGCAGAGGGCTTAGGTAGGGAGTTGGGGTCTCTGGAGGAAGTGGTCAGGGGACAAGGGGGTTGGTTGGGTCTGGGATTCTAAGGGGGGCAGTCAGGGAGTGGGAAGTGGCAGGGGGTCAGATAGGGGCCAGAGCCAAACTGTTTGGGGAGGCACAGCCTCCTCTGACCCGGTCCTCCGTACAAGTTTCCAACCCCAATGTGGCCCTCGGGCCAAAAAGTTTGCCCACCCCTGCTACAAACCCTGGTCAACTTACTTAGGTTGACACAATACAAGTGTAGACATTTCATGATCCGTGTCAACTCTACCAGCCCTTCAGAAGCTATCCCGTATTTCCTCTGACCCTGTGAGAGTGGCAACTGTAGTTACAATTTGGAATTCCATTTCCAGGGGTCACAGACACTGGCAGCCTGCTCCCCCAACTCCCCACTTTGCCTTTTTAAACCTTGCACATGGTTTTGAAATGCCTGTTCCTGACTGTCCACAAGCTCACTTTTGTCATTTGCATCTGCTTGTCCAACCATGCTGGCTGCATGAACACAGAGTTGCTAGACGTGTTCCTGCCTGGAGCAGACAAGAAGTATTCCATTCTCTCCGCCTGTGGGGTGAAGAGGCTGTGCAAGCTCTGCTATGGATCACTGCTAGAAATATTGCCACCTACAAGCAGATTGTGTGGAGGATGCTGGCAAAGGAGCATGACAGATACCACAGCAGGGCCACGTGAAAATGAAGGCACTTGTAAGCATACCAGAAGGCAAGAACAAATCTGGTATGGCCCATAGACCTGCCGCTTTGATGAAGAACTGCACGCCCTGCTTGGTGGGGATCGCACCAGCACCCATCTACAACTGTGGGCACTTTGCAGGAGTCTGAAATGGAGACCCCTGCCATGAATCACAGCGGTGAGGCAATGCAGCAGGGGACTCAAACCATGCTGCAAGCCAGGAGCTATTTGAAACTATTCTGGAGTCTAGCCAGTCCCGCCAGCCCAATACAGACGAGTCTTCTGATGAAAGGGAAGGTTGCGTAGGTAAGTTTGTACAGGAATTTTTCCTTATATTAATTTTTTCTGGAAATCTCATCTACCTCCCTTTCCTCATCCCCACTGTTCTGTGCATTTCCTCCCATACAGGAACAATGAAGCTCAGGCCCTCTTTACTTCTCTGTAATATACTTAAGACTTTTCTGCTCTTTTGTAATGGGTTAATAACCTTGCACATCTGTGGAATTCAGAGGTGGTCCAATATTACTGGAGGCTCCCGGACTAAGTGTTAGAGGGAGTGGGGCTGGGGAAGAGTATATTCTAGCTGTTTTCAGGTTACCAGGATAGGTTAATTGAGGAAGAGAAGTTGCTAGCGAAAGAAAAGTCTGGTAATAAGTTTTGTGTTCTGCAGCACAAAGCTTTCTGCTCCTCCTAACAAAGGTTAAAATGGGGTGGGGGACAGAGAAATAAAGTATTATGCAGTACAGTAGGTAGAAATGGGAGTAGTCTCCCTTCATTCCCACTCCACTCCCTGCATATGAAGCCAGAGCTATATAATTTAAAAAACTGTTGAGAATCAACTCAGTTCCACCTTCCTAGCAAAGGATATTTCTACATAGGACTGGAAATATATTTTGCAAACCTTCGGGAAGGTATTTGATCTAGTACCACATGACAGTCTGGTTAAAAACTAACACTATACAATAAAACAGACATTAAATCAATTAAGAACTGGCTATTGAGAGATGGCAAAAAGTAGCTTTCAAAGGGGTATCATTGAGTTGGGGGATTTCTAGTGATATTAAACATGATAGTCAACGTTTTCACCAATGATCTGGAAGTAAATATAAAATCATTGCTAATCAAGTTGGCAGATTATACAAAGAGTGGCAGCAGAGTAAAGAATGAGGAGAGGGCAGTCACACAGTGTCCTGGATCATTTCGTTAGTTGGGTCCATTCAAACAAAGTGTATTTTATTACAGCCAAGTGCACAATTACACAATTAGGAACAAGGAATACAGACCATACCTAGAAAGTGTGGGACTGTACTGGAAAGCAGTGAATACAAAAAATGCAGCTTTTATTCAGCTAGGCCCTTGATAGAGCTGTCAAAATGAACTAACAGGATGTGTTCCGAGATTTGGAATTGGGTCTGTCAAGTATGTGACACTTTCTTGCATCCTGAGTATGCATAAGTGTACGGTGGAATTTGGGTTGGCATTCAAAATGAGTTTGTACTTACTTATCAAGAAAGGGGCAGGAATGGAGCTTAATTTTGCATTGTACAAGGTAAGCATTTCCATGTTCTCAGAAGGAATTTCTGGATGCACACTTTGAGAAATCCCATTCAGTGGATGAAGCCTATGCATGGCACCAGCATCCTAGCCATGGGAGATAACTGCTACTGATGACCACTGACAACATGACTGATGCAATAATGTTTTGGATCTTTACCATGGTGGTAAAATATGGCCAGAGCCATGCTTGTTTTGAACCCTGGGTGAGGAATTCTCTGCAGTGGGTCCAGAGGTTCTTGATTTTGCTGCTGGCCAGTGCTGAATGGGTTTTTTCCCCTGTACAGGTTGCTGATTGATATGTTGTCCATGAATGGGAATAGATGCATAACTTAATAATCAGATCAAAGATTAATTCCCACCAGCTGTCTCCTTAGAATGGGTGGAGAGGGTAAATCACAAGGGAGAGTCTTGTGCAGGAAATAACACTCTCATACACAAGTGGTCATTTTGTCTTTGTCATGATGAGAATTTAGTTGGCTTGGGAGGAATTTATCTTGGTTTCTTTGTAAACATCAGCTTGAGTTTGTTCCCTCCTCCCACTGGTAGAGGGAGAGTGCCTTCCTGAATACCTTTGAAGTTGGTAGCAATCAACACATTGCCATATTGGCTTTGATAGTGAGGGTTGAAGCCCTGCTGGGGAAATGTTATTGAAATTAATAGCTGAGATTGCAGACAGCTCTTCAGCTGTATGTTTGGATACACAAAGTATCATTTTAGGATTATTGATTATTTATGGGTGCTTCACCACTTGACAACCTCATCATTTCTTGGTAGCCCCTGTGTTAGGAGTCAGAGCTTGTCACAAGTTTCATGAAGGATTGACACAAAACAGAACCCGAGACCTTTAGCTCCAAGGAAGATTCATACCCTGAACAACAAACCAAGTACACTTTCCTTACAAAGCATAGGATTTTATTTTCTGAAGGGTTGTGGTTGAGGCTTTGTGGGTCAGTGTTGCAAGTCTTCCTCTTGTGGCCTGTGGCGTCTTCGGGAATGGAAGCCCCCTTCTGAATGTGACAATGTCTTTCATGTGTGGAGCTTCTGCTGCACAAACCTGAGGTTCCCAACATACGAGATTACAAGAATACAAAGCACAACATAATTCCTTGCAAGCCCTTTGCTTCATGTCCTGTGTCCTGGAAATCAGAGAGGCTTTGTTTTGATGCACCTGTGGTACTTCCCCAGCTCTTTACAGGAACGATATTGTTCCTGGCCTGGGGACCACTCAGCCATGAATGGGTACTGTTACAAATATCTCAGTTACCGGAATAGCTTGCTAAATGTCCCCAGGAACCTGAAAGGCAGGCTGCCTGCCTGCTTTGCTAGGCTTGCTGATTACTGTAGGAGTGACCTAATGCCACTGGGGGCTTTATTTAATACAACAGGAGTCATTTTTAATATGGCAAGACATCTCACTTACTCCTCTAATCCTTACATGCCTCTGTTCTCGTCACAGAATGCCTGATGTGCTCCTGCTGCTTGAGCGTGGAGCCAGCCTACGGAGTGGAAGAGGGGTGAAGAGTGATGCCTTCCCCCATTTCAAACTGTGACCTCCCTTCCATGCCAGAACAGCCTGTGGACTGAAAGCGAGACACACAATTCCCATTACACCATTGCACAAGTGCAGCGAGCAGCTGTGTGGCTAAACAGGCTAAAGTGATTTTTGGCTGTATAAACAAGGGAAATGATTTTCACCTCTGTATATGGCATTGGTGAGAGTATTACTAGAGTATCATGTTCAGTTCTGATGTCCACACTTCGAAGAGGATATTGAAAAATTGGAGAAAAGCACAAAAGCGGTTTGAGGGCAGAAAAAAGCCGTTAAAAAGCTTGACCTACTTCATAAAAAAAGAAGGATGAGAGGTGATTTTGAATACAGTGTAAAAGTACCATCAAGCAGGGGGGAAATGCCATTTACTAAAGAACTCTCATCATGGAGTAAGGCATAACGAGAACCAGTGGCTGGAAGCTGAAGCCAGACAAATTCATACAGGAAATAAAGCACTTTAAAAACAAAACAAAAAGTAAGGTTGATTAATTACTAAAATAGGAGATTGAGGAAAGTGGTGAGTTCTCCATCTCTCGAGGTCTTCAAATCAAAACTGGATATCTTCTAGGAAAATATATTGCTTTTTTTTTTTCAGTCAACCTCCAGTTAGTTAGAAACCTTCTTCAATCAGAAGAATAAGGTTCTGAAACAGCCTCCCAGTAGCAGTAGTTGGAGCAAACAACCAGGCTTATTTTAAGAGGGAGTTCAGTAAATTTATGAGCACGATTAAGTGGTGGGAATGCACGTGATGGCAGAGGACTAATCACAGTGACCAGGAGGAGCCTTCTGGTCATAAGTTAATAGGCTGAATACAGGGCAAAACAGGTAAAGTTTAAGGGCTTGCAAAATACAGGAGGTCAGGCAAGATGATATAATAGTCCCTTCTGGCCATAAACTCTGCAAAATAAAACTATGAAAGTGTAGGTGGTCTGGGTCCAGATGGAGTCATCCCTTCTTCAAGAAATCAGGCCTTTTGCCAGTGCAATGGAGGATCCTTGGCTGTTTATCAAGTCCAACAGCGTATAAATGTTCACACATTACTCGAAAGCCAAGTCAATGGGAAGGAGGAGGAAAGTTTCTATGAGTACCAAATTGCCTAGGGCTTTGTTTCTTGCTTCTTTTTGTGATGCAGCTAGTATTGGCCACTGTCAACCAGGATGCTGGACTCGATGAACCATTGTTCCAATCCCATATGGCCATATTTTGTTATTATTCAGCTAGGCCCTTGATAGAGCTGTCAAAATGAACTAAGAGGATGTGTTCGGAGATTTGGAATTGGGTCTGTCAAGTATGTGAGGCTTTCTTGCATCCTGAGTATGCATGAGTGTACGGTGGAATTTGGAATTGGGTCTGTGTTCTGGATCATTTCATTAGTTGCGTCCATTCAAACAAACTGTATTTTATTACAGCCAAGTGCACAATTACACACTTAGGAACAAGGAATACAGACCATACCTAGAGAGTGTGGGACTGTACTGGAAAGCAGTGAATACAAAAAATGCAGCTTTTATTCAGCTAGGCCCTTGATAAAGCTGTCAAAATGCTTGATAGAGCTGGCTTCACTGGGGTAACACGCTTAGCTGCAAACCCAGACATATTGCCAGGTGGGGAGAGGTAGCACATGGTACAGGAACACTGGGAGGTAGATGGGGTCCTCAGAGATGGACACTTCCCCAGTATCAGAAAAGCAAAGGAGAAAAAGGTTAAACCTGATTTTTATCCCATGACTTGTTCGTTAATATTAATTTGATGCCTGGCAAAAGTCATGCCTGGTTTTTGCCATTCTGGGACCCTAGAGCCCCCAGAGTTTGCAAGACTTATACCTGAGCAGCATAAGAATCCCAATTCACAGGAGGGAAAAGGGGAGGGTGTAGATCTGCGTCTTCCTCGAAGGAATTAGGTCTCTCCTCCAGTCTTGGGGGGAGTGGGGGGGAGGCTTTTGGATTCTTTCACAGATTTCCAGTCTCTAGCCTACAGCTGGAGAGTGTCCTCATCCTTAGACTCTCTCCCCAAAATGCTCAGAAGCCCTAATATGTTTGGAACTAAAATAACTTTAATGTGCAAATTTGACCAGTCTATAAATCACAATCAGCAGTGTAAGAACAGCATGTAACTGTTCTTAAAGCACACAGAGGCTTATGTATAACTCAGCTATACTTAAATAAATAAAAATTAAATCACCATGTAACTGCTCCCTGTTCCATTCAGGACCCAGTCTACATTAATTACAGAGCAGGGCCATGAATCCTTACTCTCCACAACAAGAAATATAATTTTTTTCTTTACAGGGAGAGTTCTTAAGTTAATAAAAAAACTATACCTTTAAACTTGCATTAAGACCCTTTTCATCTTTAAGATTTAATATTTGTAACAAGGTCTGTTTATCTTTACATGTAAAGCCTCGGTTATTCTTTAGCAAAAAGCCCAACACACAAGTATGCTTTTAAATTCTAGTACGGGGTCAGCAACCTTTCAGAAGTGGTGTGCTGAGTCTTCATTTATTCACTCTAATTTAAGTTTGTGTGTGCCGGTAATACATTTTTTTTAGAAGGTCTCTTTCTAGAAATCTTTAATATATAAACAAACTAAACTATTGTTGTATGTAAAGTCAATGTTTTAAAAATGTTTAAGAATTTCATTTAAATTACAATGCAGAGCCCCTCTCCAGACTCCTGGCCAGGACCCAGGCAGCGTGAGTGCCACTGAAAGTCAGGTCACGTGCCGCCTTCGGCACCTGTGGCATAGGTTGGTTGCCTACCCCTGTTCTAGTGTGTCATTCTATTGTGAAGACTAAACTTTCCACCACCCACACATCTAGTGTAGTTTTGTTTCAAATAACTCACAGCCATAGTGAGGAATTATGAAGCTAAGGGTATAGAATATTTTTGCTGAAGAAAGATTTCCACATCAATTTAAGCTACTCATGTTTAGAGTTGTGTCTCATTGAGTTTTTTGAAAAGCACACAGAGTTCCATTATTTGGATATTGGCAGGTTGAAAGTTATACTTAGAATTCACATCTATTTTTTAAAGCAGCAAGGTATGCTAAATTGGCTTTAGAAAGAGACAACAGATCTTTTGCGTAGCATTTGTTTTTTAAAGGGTACAAGAGAGGTAGTGGAGAATATATTGCAATTAAAAACAAATGCACAGCAAAATGAAAAGTTCCTACCTGTCAGGTACTCCTTTTTAAGAAATAATCAACAAGTATGTTTGTGTAGGGTTAGGTCCCAAGTCAATCGATGGAGGCAGCTAGAGCTTCACACATGAACAAGCCTGGGCAGTAGAATGCCTGCTCATGAGATTCCCTCCAGAATGTGTTCCTGTAAGAGACTAACACTTGGGAAAGTATGTTTGAATTTTTCTGATCAAAACTAAAGTGAACTAGGAGAAGGAATATCAGTTATAAAAGAGTAAAGGGAGGGTAAATAGGGGACAATATAGAATTTACTCACATACTATGTAGACAAGCTAGACCACTATCACTGAACTGAAGATCCTTTGCCAAGACTACATGGGCAGAGCTTGTATTTTGTAAAAACATGAATGTTGAACAGGCAGTCCTTTTACAGGGCTGCCTTTTCCATTCATCAAGGTTTTTCCAACCACAAATGGAAGATCCATGTGTAACTAGGGTTCTGCTGTCTCAGTCCTGTGCCTCATCATAGTTAAAGGACGTTAGACATCAAGACCAACCTCAAGATTAACCATGACAAATGAAAATCTAATGCATCCCAATTTCCTCAATTTTAGGATTCCAGCAGAAAGATCATTAAGCTATGTTTTTGGATTTATGAAATATTTTAGGGTGTGGAATCTTCAGACCCAAAAGAACTACAGTTATGAAATCTTAACTGAGGAATCTTAACTGTGCACCTGTTGAGTTGTGATGTCTCCATCAATATGATTTAAAGGATAAGGAAGTACACAAAGGGTTTGAATGGGCAAGAGCCACTAAGATCAGATAGATGGAATATTATTATTGAAGGATTTGTATTCAATTCTGCACAACATTCTATGCTTACTGGAATGAAAGTCAAGTATGTTCTAAATATGGATATCTTTAAAGAGTCAGGTGGTAAATGACTTCGCTAAAATACCATGCTTTCTTCAACTGGTGTGTTCATCAGCCATATTGTAAAGCTGAGTCTTTTCAGACCCATGTTTCAATGGTTAAGATCTTCTTGAGGTAGAAGGCAAAAGAGTAGACTTATAATGAGGCAACAGATCTCAGAACCAGGACTTCTCAGGTCATTGTAGCCCTATGGCGTATTCTCATCTTCATTGACAAGTGTGATTCAATTGATGACTGGTCTTCTATATGAAGAAAAATCATACAGCAGTCAACCAGTTTTCAGCTACCACTTTTTTTTGTTCTGAACTGTATCATCTTGTCCTAAAAAAAGAGTTAACTTATTTGTTGGCTGAAACAACTAGCCAAGGTGTGTCCAAACCAGCTATAAGGACTGTTTTATACAGTCCTTTAGCAAACACACTTTCCAGGGTACATTTTTCCACTTAGATGCTGTTACATTTAAAGTTGCCTCTTATGTCTACAGTTCATCAAGAATGAACACCTCCTTTCCAATGAAACAATAGTATTGCTTCCATTTGGAATGTTTACATTCACCATTGTAGGAAGGTGCTGACTGCTTAGGGAACTCTCATCCATCTCTGTAACTGTGCTTTGAACTACAGTAGAAAATGCTGCAATTACTTCATTTTTCCATCACATCAGGGCAGGACTTCAAAATAAGTTTACCATTTCCCAACAAGATGAGGGAGTCCCCAGCAATTGCCTCCCTTCATGAGTGGGTCTTGTCTCTGTTGAAGTTCCTGCCTATATATAGGTGTTTATCTGGTAGTCCTTAAAACTCACAGGACTATGGTAATCCCACCTCTAACAGTGAGCCTTAATGTGTGTGGTCAAAATCAGGGAGACAATTTCATAACAAATTTGAATTCTCACTTTATTGAATTACTAAATTTGAAATGTTCGCTTACATTTGAAAAAAGTTGGCTAGTTGTATTATTACAGCAATCATCCAGAAGTGCATATGTATTCTCTGCTCTTTGAAGTTGGTTGGCACCATAAGGCTGAATAGGATCAACTTGTACTGGAGTGTGAGGCTGTGAATGCAAACTTGAACTCTGCTAGGGGTATTCATAGATTCCAAGGCCAGAAGGGACTATTGTGATCATCTAGTCTGATCTCAAAGGCCTGTATAACAAAGGCCATAAAACATCCCCAAAGTAATTCCTAGAGCACATCTTTTAGAAAACATCCAATCTTGATTTTAAAATTGTCTGAGAAGTGCTCTGCATCCTCCACAGGGAGTAGTTTGTGTATTGCATGAGTATGTAGCACAGCTAATATCAGCCCAAAGCATCTAAAACTAGTTTCCCTGTACATTTCAAGTTCTGTCAGAAGGTGAACAGAACTATGCAGTATTGCCAAAGCTCCTGATTATATTGTAACTAGTAATTTTACCAGTTGCATAAAAATCAGGATGGGAGGTCCTAACTCAATTTTTCTCTCCTGCTGTCAGTTGGTCTGAAGCCAGCAAGACAGCTGCCATTTCTCTAGAGTCTATCTGCATTTCCCATTGTTTTCAGTGAGATTGAAGCCATGTCCATAGGCAAAATGGCTGCCACTCTATACAGGTAGAGATGACATAGGAACTTCGAGGAACAGCAGAGACACTGTGAAAGGTGGATGAGGAGAGAGGGGGAGACGGAAGGGATAGAATGGCAGCTCCCCTAGACTAAGGGTAGAGGTGGGGAAGGGGTGTTCCCTCCAAGAAGCCTAGCAATGGTGTGATCAATTCATATGATTTGGCAGGTTACAGGATTTTAGGTGGTGGCAGGAGATCAGTTGATGATGATGATGTAATAAGCTTCTCTGATCCCAGAATTTTCAGGCTTGGCAGAACTGTCTCTCTAAAACCTTTTACACATCTGCCTTGCCTTCAATATGTGGTCCTATAGCAGTGACACAGTCCTAGAGCAGTGGGAGGCAAGGGAGAGGAGAGTGAGTCAGGTAAAAGGTGAATCCCCAGGGAGGAGATATTGCTGTGTCTGGGGAAGGGAAAGGGGGAGTCAAATTAGTGATAGCAAGTGGATGGCAGTTCCCCTATCTCAGGGTGAGGAGACAGTATGCTGAGTCTTCCAGTTGAGCAGGCAGGGAAAGACATGGATGGGTGCGCACATAAAGGATGATTTTTTAAATCCTGAAATATTGTCTCTCACGCACAGCCAGATGAGTAGGAGACTGTCTCCAGGACCTCCTTGTTGGAGGCAATTTTCCTTCAGGCATAGAGGAAACAGAAATAAAAGTGTTTCCACTCTATTTTCTGGTTCTTGCAGGCAATGCTGAACGTTTGTTGGTGTCAGGTTGGTTGTGAGGTAATACCGCATGAATCCTAATGACAGCTCTCTGGAGGGCATGCTTCTACATCTTTTTCAGCTTAGCCATAAATGTTTTGTTCTATGGAACCTGTAGGTGAAAGGGAACATTCATTCTAAGGGTAAGGTTTCTCTTTTTCCTTTGATTCTTGAAGAGGATGGGGGTGAGCAATTATCTTTGCCATTCCCTGCCACTTTTGGTCAAGCAAGGCTCCAACTAGACATCCATCTTGGAAGGTGGGACAGATGCTATAAACTTTATTCCTATTAGTCTTCCAGGAACAGAGACTTCCATCCCTTCCCTTGTTCTATGGCCCCCATTACAGTGAGGGTTGGTGGTTCCTCCAGTAGAGTCAGTAGTAAGGGATGAAGCTGCAGAGGTTTTGTTCTATTAGGCGTCATGCTTAAAGAAGGGACATCCTAAAAAAACAAACACAAAACAGGTGACTGAAGTGAAGGCCTCCACGATGCCAGCGTTGATTTGGTGCTTCTTTCTACAGAGAGAGGCATTGGCCTCAATTTTAATCTATTTGATTCATTATAATTTTTCAGTAGGCATGACTCTCTTGATCTCACAACCCCATTTGGACACTGATTTTTGTCTCTGCACCATGGTTTGGTCTTTTGATAAAAGATATACAATAATAAATATAGTTGAGCAAGTATCACTAGGGTGACAGCAGGGCAGGGAAATAAAACCAGGTCCTGAGCGAAGGTCACAGTAGCTGGAGTGAGATATTGCCCTTTTTCTTGCAGCCCTAAGCAACTCATGTCCGACTTCTGTAAACATATCCAGGACAGCGATAGGCCAGGTGGAAAGTGACCATGGGATGAAATACAATGGACACAGAACAGCAGAAGAGACCCTGTGTTGCTAGAGGAAAAAGGACTGCTTGTTTTCCTGAAGTCATAACCATCCAATACACCAGCTCTGTGAGAACAGCCATTGGGGAGGGAAGAGAAGGACAATGGTGCTTGCTGTCGAAGTTGATGAATGAGTAGGAGTGCATATTTAACCCCTGGCCCCTGATAGTGAGAAATTAGCCTCATCTCTCGTTGCTAGATAATTATTTTTAGTGCAAAAGTACCTCATCTTCACTTTAGTCTCCAAAGTAGTGCTGCTATACATGCAGCTGCTTCTCTTTTTCAATGCTTTTTTGGCTTTGAGCTAAGCATTCAGTGCTACCATGTTCTATGTGGGAGGCCCAACCCATCCCATAGCTTCTGTATTCTTCTGCTCAGGAAGAAGCCTGTGAGCAAAAAGGCATTTAGTAGCTGCCTTTAGAGGAGATGGAATGGATTCCTGACTTAGACATGGCATAAACCTTGATTGTTCCTACAGACTCTTCAGAGGAACATAAAAACTGGATGCAAACTGGGAAAAAGAAAAAAGACAGGAATAGAAGAAAAAAATCAGAACAAGATCCACCCACATCTTCCTCAGAGACTTTCAACAGAAAATGATGAAAAGAATTGGGATCTCCTGGGTCATCTATGTAGAGGAAAGCAGAAGGACAGGCCTCCCGGGGGCCAGGCTAATCCAACAAAACTTTAGTTACATCAGTCCAAACAGCAAGAAGATCAGCAGGCATGCACTCAAAAGAAAAAGACTTTTAGAACCAACAACTAGTTTCTGCATCCGAGGAAGTATTACTGAATTTAAGATATATTTTACTCTGTTTAATTCCTTGCAAAGTTCAATGTGAATCTGATCTTTCCAGCAGTTTGCCAGCGCCTCCAATTTCTGCAGAATTTGAGACTTGACTTTAAAAAAAAAATCAAAAAAAAAAAATCAGCCCTTTAGGTCGACTTCCCAAATATATGCCCATGAAGTATCTTCTGGTGTCTACAACAAGCCTCAAACAATAGCCTGAAGAGGTGGTAACATATGCAATTCACCAGTAGGTTATGGACTCTAAAACCTAAAAATGGTAAAGTCACAGTTCAGTTTCTCTTAATTGTTTAATCACAAAGCTACCAGTAATATGCTTATGCAGTGCAGTTGATCTGAAGAAGTAGAAACACTGGTTCAGAGCTAGTCCTTGCTTAAGGATTTTGTACCCTACAGTATAATTAGTTTTGCTTTGGGGTGACCAGAATCATTTGTTTCCATTACCTCTCTTGGGAGACTATTCCGCAATTTAGATCTTACGAGGGAGGACGACAGACAGTAAAGTAGATACAGAAACAAAGAGGTTCCACGTGTAGCAAATATTATTTTGCCCCATTTAAGACACTTAATTTCAGTTTGAACAAGACTTGCTGCCTTTATGTAAGTTGTTCTTTGCATCCTCTTATTCATCCTATTTACAATGACTGATATATTTGATATAATTAACCATTTTGTAAACAAGATTTATATTAAACCATTCTTCTTGCTAAAATGCTAATCAGTACAAATAGAAAAAGTCAATGTTGCATGATCATAGTACAGTACACATTTTACAGCATGTAAAACTCCGTTGTAACATTTCAGGAGCAGAGTGATTACAGTAGTAGCATTAACTATCCATTTCCAAAATCTTAAACTGTACTGTATTATTACATTCAAATCAGTCCCCAATCAGACTGGAGATGAACAGCACATTTATTTATTTGTGTTACAATGAGCAAGACAAGTAAACCTTACAACCAGAAAGGTAATAAAGGGCTCAGCAGCTAGAAGTGATAGTTTTTATAAGCTTAACAACATGTCATGGTTTGTTGAGTTCACAACAAGAAAAAAAGCATTTCCCTTTTTAAACAAGTATTCCTAATTTCAGGTTTCACTTACACTTGCTATGAGGCAAAGTCAATGTACTGCATGTCAACATGATCAGAAGGAATCACTTGTGCATAAAGCCTACACATTTTGATGTTTCCCCAACTACTTAAGTGTATAATTCATTTTTAAGGGTATAATGGAATTATGACCACCGTTAAGACAGAGGGGGGAAGTTTTAATTTTAAATTAAGGTAAAAATTAGCATGCAATTTCAATTGCACCAGGCAAGGTCATTTTAAGAAAAAGACTCAAACAGCTTCCTTCATTGTAAAGCTATCATTTATTGAGGAAGTCATTCTGAACTAGGTAGGGAGAACGTCTGAGCTTATTTGAAGTCAGAACTCTACTTAATTCCTTACATTTTTTTCCAGTTACATCCAGTATTCTAAGAAGTTCTGGGAGAAGTTGTGATATAAAAGAGTGTTGAGTAGAAATATCCTGTGCCTAGAAAGGAAGTCGTCTTCTTTCCAAGTCTATGGGCATAACAGGAAAAAAAAAATCTCTGAAGGCTTAAAGGGTGGTTGACAGTGGGACACAGTGCTTGAAACCCCAAGAATGATTGCCCCCACTAAATTGTTTCAGTCTTAACAAGCAATATTTTCATTCTTTTCTAAGAACTCCAGAGCGTTTATATAGATCACACCCATAAGAGAGCAGTCTTCTCACTCTAAGTTTAATGCCTTTTAACCCAATTTCTTCTGCATCCTGAGTTTTTAGATTGTTTCTTCTCTTTCCTGTCACTACTAGCCTGATTCCTTCAAGTAGTTTATGCACTCCTCTACCACATGGGCATTTGGTGTCTACTTCACGGTTCAGACATACACCAGGATCCCTTGTGTGGCTAGTGCAGCTCCTATGAAAATCTACAACAGCTCACAAAACTGATTTAATAATTTGAACCCTGATGGTACCTGCTACCATAGCTCAAAGGAAAACACTGTCTTTAGGAAGTAGGCAGTCTCTCCCAGTCAACCATGTCTATATCTGGACTACTTATCTGAGTAGTGAAGATCAGGACACTCACCCTGAATTAGTTCCACTGGCAAAAAAAAACAAAACAAAAACTAGGAGACAGATAAAGGTGAAGAAGTTACACGCAGAAGTGGAAAGCTATGGAAGAACAGGATTCTGGGATGGGAGAATGTTTGGTAGAATAATAATCCAACTGGTGGAGACAATGCGACTCTTATTCACCCAATTGCTAGCAGGTCATTTTTTTGTGCCAACAAATGTTGCTTAACTAAGAACATGCAAACAACTGTCAGCTGACCCTATGTGAGCTAATCTGATTTTATTCGGATTTTGAAGGGTTTAATACAGTAAGTTATACAAATGAAAAACAAGACATCATTTACTATTCACATTACGTCTTTTCACCCTGAGATAATTTTTCAGCCACAATCAGTCACCAAAAGTATCCATTTGACTCGAAAAATTTTTTGGGTGCCTCAACTTACATCCGTTCTGTAGGGCAGTCACCAAAATCTGATTTATAAAAGTGCTTTTTAAATGGGGCTGTTACCATCTTGAAATAGTTTAATTTTACTAGTAATATAAAGCAGTCTACCTTTGCAATGTTTCCAATGAAGCTGAGAAAAATCTGTAAAAAACCATTGCTGCATATTTTAATAAAAAGGGCAGATTTATTCATGTGTACAAACAAATTCCAAAACAAAAAGGAAAACAGGTATGCTACCTACTAACAACCTTTCAAAATGCCAACAGCCCTCATGCTGTATGAAGGATTCTATATATTAGAAAAATCAACACAGTTCCACTCAATTCACCAAGACAGCACTAAGCTAACATGTTTAGACAAAAACAAGAAGGACTAAGGTTCTGATGTATTTTGATTTAATCCATTTTGCCTGAGATAACAAAAGTATTTCAAGCAAGTTCCATCACATATTGATGTCCCGCATTAAACAATCCTCTACTAAATTCTGAACAAAAATGTTATTCAGTAAGTTTCTCAACATTTTTAAAAATTAAACTGTTGTTTCAAAACCATTAAGTAGTAAATGTTTTTAAGAAACTAATTAGGACAGAGGCCATAACTTCATTAGAACACCACTGCTCATGTTTTTACAAAGCATTAGTGTTATCTATTTGGCTATTAGTATTAGCAATTTATCTACAATATTTAACAAAGTAAATTGCAGGCAAAATTTAGTACAGTTTCAATAGAAACACCCTTTTCCTGAAAATACAGCAGTATTTGAAGGACTAATTTTCTCTGCATCATTTATAAGGAAGCTTCCCATCTATGAACAGGAACAAAAAAGTATCTACAAACCTTGTAAACAGATCTGTATCATTTACAAACATAAATAATCCAAATTATTAACAGCCAACAGCAGAAATTTAAGTATAGATTCAATGATCCAGGGCTTCTTTGCCCTTCCCAGCCCTCCCTTCAAAAGGATCAAGATAAACTGAAGTTCTAACACACTGTTCAGGACCATTAAGTACAACTGATGATCCGCAGGTCACTTATGCCGAGTTACTGTTTATCTGTCAGAGTTCATTATTATCCCTGCCCCACAGAAGCACCCTCAAGTCTGGCAGAAAGCTTTTTTAAAAAAATAAATCTACATTCGTACAAGTGTATCTTCAGTTGAAGTCCAGGACAAGACTACTATCTTATCCATCACAATGTGTGAAAAGACCCAGTTTCATTTTGTTTCTTTACAATGCAGCTAGTGTGTTAACATTCAGCTTACAATCAGAGTGATGTTTCCAAACTATGTAGTGGGCTCCCTGGGGATGAAGAGGTAGCAGACTTGTTCATGTCTGTTGTAAGGTGAATTCCACTGTCAACCGCATTGTTATTTTTGTTAGGAGAAGGGGGAGGAGTGGAGTTGCGTTTTGTTGGAGCATCATCTTCAGCGTCAGTATCATCAATAAGGGGAATATGAGGCTCAGAATCTTCTATTCTAAACTCAGGATGCGTCATAAAATTGTGAATTGAACTTCGTGTCTCAGGTTTTTCTAACCCTTCATATAAGGAACTACGAAATGCATTCACCACTCGGATCTGTAAACATGAAAGAAATACAAAAAACTGTTAGTATGCTGCAGACTTAGTAGTAGTGAGTATGGTTCTTATGAGTTTGAATCCACAAACAGCTAGACATGAGTGAATCGAATTTATATGTAATGTAGTGGAACTTGCAATAAACTGTAAAAAATGAGGAGCATTTCAACAGAGCACTGCCAATCTATAGTTGGAATAAAAATTGCAGGAGTGTACTGTAAAAAACTGAAATGTCTAAAAATTCAAACTAGTACTAGAATTATTTCATTGCTTGACATGGGCTAAATGTTTTCAAAAAATGAAGCCAACATGAAAATTTTCTCCGGTGTACTTATTCACAAATTCAAGAAGTTTTACTAAGGAATGTCTTATTCAACACCAAAGGGAAAAGGCTAAAAAAGTTGGGGCACACAGGGTTACTATTTCTCATGCTGGGAATTAGGATGTCATTGACTATGAAAAAGCCAAGCAAGTGTTCACCAAATGTCACAATGATTGGACATTTACCAGCAGGACTCATGCAAAGGATACCTCTACAACAGCTGTAAATATTCGAGTATATACCTATTTGCCACAAAATACATTTTTCCCCATAAGTAATGTGTTCTGTGCCCCAAGTTGTTAAAAGTAATAAGTTACATTTTGCAATTGTTTTCTATTATGTGCAAAATTATGTTTTTCCTGATGCCTTTCAAAAGGCAAAAAGTTAAGCATTTTAAATACCTCTACACAAGCTAAGTGGCAGATACTATTCTCAAAAAGAGGTTCTTGTATGAAAATTCCCCAAGACAAACTAGTATTGGAATTGCTGCACATTTCATGAAGGCCACCGTTGTAAGATTTAAGTAATCACCTTTATATACAAGTGTGCATCTCAGATGACAAAAACATCCAAGACAACCAATGTGTAAGCTGTCACTGGCTAATAATTTTTCAGTACACACATGGCCATGTCTGTCTTTTTAAGAGGTCAGTTGTTCTCTGCTTTTGATGCAGAGATGCACACAAAGAGAGAGTGCAAAAGCTTCATGGATTCTGGTGAAGTTGTATGACTTATGTACCATCTACAACTATTAGGTTTGTGATATTAAAATGCAAATTAACTAACATCTAGAGCCAAAAATGATTTTCTACCAACCTAGAATTTGTTACTTAATGAGAAACTGACAATGTAACTTATGTAGTGTGACAAGTTACAGAACTCTCTTAGATAACATGACAAGATCCAAAAATTAACCTTTGCATTTAGTAGCTTTAAGAATTTACTTTAGCACTGTCATATAATCCTCAGAGTAAAGTATTAGTTTTGCTAACTGTTCAGTCAGAAACCAAAACTTTTAGCTATTAATTTGTAATTAAATGAGTACCTAGGAAATCAACACTTATATCAAATACATTTTTCCTGGAAAAACTGACACTGACAAAAGGAACAGGAATGCTTGTCACTTCTGTAGCTCCTTTCACTGAGGGTCTCTCAGCAATGTAATAGAAGTTGGGTATTATTCCGATTTTACAGGTGGAAAATGGATGTACAGAGTATGTAACTTGCCCAAGATCACTGAATAAATCAGCATAGAACTCTGAAATAATATGGAGGTCTGACTCCGAGTCCTCGCCTTCATCAGCAGATTCCCATAATCTACTACAGAGTAGCTGGTTCAGTACTATTTAAGTTATGCTTAAATTCTCTACTGAATCAGGGCCTGTGTTTAACTTTAGATGAATAGTCCCATTAAAATAAAGACTCAGGTCCTTTGCTGCTATTAATTCAGCACGAACGCCCTGATTCAGCAGTGACTTCCCTTTGATTTATTTTATACAAAAACAGACAAGTTCTCATATCCATCATCATAGCACTGAGCAAAAAAATAAAATGCACATGGACAGAATCCAAGACATAGGAGGTGTGAGGAAATGCATGCATGAACCAAGTAACACAGTGAAAAGAAAATACAAACTACATACAAAACTGGTACTGTTCTGTCAAGGACTGTGCTCCATCTAGTCAAAGTGCATTTGGCATCACCTCATGCAAAGAATTCTAGAGACCCTACTTTCAAATGTGTCAAAGCTGTGTATGTACCTCCCTACAATCAGAAAAGTCTTATTGTTACCAAGTTAAAGGGTCTAGGTCCTTACACTAGTTTCAGCAGGGAAAGACCTTGTTAAAAATAGTTGACTTAAAGGTATTAGCGCATCCAGGACTGCTTGCATCTCTGCATTAAGGACTTACAGCCTTAAACATCAGGGAAACCATGTCTGACTCTGGAACATTTTCACTAGACTTCCTAGACATGTTTGACCATGAAGAATCCAAATTAATGCCTTTTCTTTGATTGGGATCCCAGCATATCAGAAGCTTCAACAAAATTTGGTGCATTCAGCAAAACAAGGTCTTTGGAGGTCTATAAGAGCACCTCACATGAAGGAATGCTCTGGTTGTATTTTTATACAAAAAAGTCACCACAGACTATTAACCAACATTAGTTTTAAAACTGGTGTGGTTCTAGCAAGAACTGTGTTCTCTCTTCCACCCTATGGGAGAAGTACAGTCAGTTACTTCTCCACTGAAGAAAGGATCCAAACAGGTTGAGTTTTGCTCCAAAGATCACACGAGTTCATCCTAATCTCTTATGGCAGAGCTCCACAGCCAGGCACCCTTCAAGAATGGAAGTATTTAACATAGAGGTCATCTATCATGTCCCCATAAAGTGAGTGATGCTTGCCAATTCATTTCCTTTGCTCCTTTGTCGAATGCAATATATTAAGGCAAGAATTTGCTGCAGTTGGCAGGAGCTTGTTAACAGCACTGAACTTAAAAATAATCCATAAAGGGGAGAAACCCCCCCCACAAATTACGTCAGCATAAACTAGAAGTAGGAAAACTATGGCCCACTGGACCATCCTGCCCAGCCCTTGAGCTCCTGGCTGGGGAGGCTAGCCCCAGGCCCTCCCGCTGTCCACCATCCCCTGCAGTCACACCACCACACGGGTAGCATAGCTGGCTACGTCCAGGCTGCAAGTTCCTGCTGCTCTGAGCAGCATGGTAAAGGGACGGGGAGCTGGAGGGAAGGGAGGGTTGGATAAGGGGCAGGGAGTCTGGGGGGCAGTCAGGAGACAGGGAGCAGGGGGAGGGGGATAGGTGTGGGAGTCCCAGAGGGCCTGTCAGGGGGGTATGGATAGGAGTTGGGGAAGGCAGTCATGGAGCAGGTGGGGTTGGCTAGGTTGGGAGTTCTGAGGGAGGCAGTCAGGAGGCAAGGGCCAGGCTATTTGGAGAGGCACAGCCTTCCCTATCTGACCCTCCATAAATTTTCACACTCCGATGTGGCCCTCGAGCCAAAAGTTTGCCAACCCCAGCCCAAACCAATGCAGAGCATGTTGCATAAATAAACTCTGCACTCATTCAGCAGAAAACTTTTACCAATTAGACCTACTGCATATGAGTTAAGCTCCAATAGGTCATCTTCATTTTTTGCTAAAACCATCTTAATTACCACAAACATTTGAGCCACATTAACAACGTGTCAAATTAAAAAAAAAAAAAATCAAAATTAAGGATCCTCTGGTACCAGTTGATCAGGCACAAGAGGTTTTTTTGAAAACATGTTAATGCATCAATAAATAGCTTAAATTAGACCGATTATCTTCACTCAGCTCGGACAGTGCAGAATACTACATCTTCAGTTTTAATTAACTGAACGGTTAAGAGAAATGCCATTAAGGAAATCTGAAAAATATAACTAGTTCTCTGCAACAGTGCCCCTTTTACTTCAACTGTTAGTCTAGATCAGAGGTTCTCAAATTGTGGTGCACAACTCACCAATAGTTCAAGGAGCCCTCTTTGGCCAAGCACCATATGGTGCCGGCTTGTTCTTATCTCCAGTTGGTAAAATCACATTAAAACATTAAGAATATTACTTTTCAAGGCAAGTAATGCCATAGCTACCACAGGGAGGTTAAGGTATCTTAAGGGGGAAGAGAGCTAGTTTTCAAACCACCACTATGATGTGGTCCAGAATATGGAAATGTTTGAGATCCTCTGCTCTAGATATCGATGTGTGGTACATAATTTTGCATTGCTACAAGACCCTGCAAAAATCTAGGGATGATTGTACAGTTTTGCCATTTAAGAGTAACTAAGGTGCTGATACAGTTTATTGATAGAAATGAATTGTTCTGTTTACATATACAAAGCCTTGTTTTAACCAAAAGGTATTGCATAAATATATATTAGAGAAGCATTTTAGAAGAGAATTTGCTATGTATTATAAACATATAAAACACGTAATTCTGCTGATGTTATCAGGCCCCCTACCATGAGGCTAAATTGTAGCTTGCCCTTACATGCCCCCCCAGGGATGGAGTGTTACAAGCACTCATGCATATTTCCCTACCTATGAGGCTTGCATAAGGACCGCTCAGCGTTGCAGCCTCAAAGCTCAGGGGAACGCAGGATCAAATTACTCCCCAATGATAGCCTTTTAAAAAGAACACAAGAATGGCCATACTGGGTCAGACCAATGGTCCATCTAGCCAAGTATCCTGTCTTCTGACTGGCTGGTGGCAGATGCTTAAGAGGGAATGAACAGAACAGTGATCACCTGTCGTCCAGTCCCAGCTTCTAGCAATCAGAGGTTTAGGGTTGTGTCCCTGAACATCTTAGTTAATATCCATTGATAGACCTGGTCTTCCACACATTTTATTCTCTTCTGAACTCAAGTTTTGGCATTACAACATCCCCTGGCACCAAGTTCCACACAGACACTGCATTGTGTGAAGTAGCACTTCCTTATGTTTCTTTTCAACCTATTTATTAATTCTGTTGACTCCTGGTTCTTGTATTGTGAATTGGTAGGTAATTCTTCCCCATTCACTGTCTCTATACCAGTCAGAACTTTACCGACCTTTACCATATCTCCTCTCATTTGTCTCTTTTCCAAGCTGAGAAGTCTTTTTTAATCTCTCCCCTATGGAAGCTTTTCCATACCCCTAATCATTTTTGTTTTCTTTCTCTGTCCTCTTTTCCAAATCTAATGTAATCTTTTTGAGATGAGGCAACCAGAACTTCATCCAACATTCAAGGTGCAGGAGTACAATGGATTTACATAGTGGCATTTGATATTTACTGTCTTGTTATCTATCCCGTTCCTAACATTAGCTTTGACTGTTCCTGCATATTGAGCAGATGTTTTCAGAAAACTATCCACAATAAGCCCAAGGTCTCTTTCTTGAATGGTAAGAACTAATTTATTCCCCACCATTTTGTATGTATAGTTGGGATGATGTTTTACCAGGTGCATTACTTTGCATTTATCAATGATGAATTTCATCTGCCATTTTGTGGCCAAGTCACCCAGTTTTGAGAGATCCCTTTGTAACTCTTCAGTCTGCTTTGGACCAATCTTGAGTAATTTGGTATCATCTGCAAACTTTACTTCCTCACTAGTTACTCCCTTTTTTCAGATCATTCATGAGTATATTGAACAGTACAGATCTTTTGCAGACCCCTCTATTTCTCTTCACTATGAAAACTAACCATTATTCCTACCTTTGTTTCCTATCTTTTTAGCCAGTTACTGATCCATGAGAGGGCCTTCCCTCTTATCCCATGATTGCTTACTTTGCTTAAGAGCCTTTGGTGTTCCTAGCCTGTTTGCCAGAAGCTGAAAATGGGCAACAGAGGATGGATCACTTGATTACCTGTTCTGTTCATTCCCTCTGGGGCACCTGGCATTGGCCAATGTCAGAAGACCGGACACTGGGCTAGATGGACCTTTGGTCTGACCCAGTATGGCTGTTATGTCTCTCAAAAAGTTCAAATAAACTACACCCATTGGATCACCCATGTTCACGTGCTTACTGACAACCTCAAAGATTTCAAATAGATTGGTGAGGCATGATTTTTCTTTATAAAAGTCACGCTCTTTCCCAACATATTTTTCATCTGTCTGAATTCTGTTCTTTACTATAATTTCAACCAATTTGCCTGATACTGCAGCTAGGCTTACTGACCCTTAATTGCCAGGGAGGAGGCATCTACCTTGAGACACTGGCTATCAGAGCTGGATGCGAAGACAGGAGGGAGGAAGTATGCTGCACTCCTTAAAGCAGTGTTGCAAATTAATCCCCTCTCCCGCCAGCAAAATGCTTCCCGGCTGCTAACACAAGGGTCATGTGGTTCTGACCACTTGCAACACGCTCTGCTTAACAGGCAGAATGTAACCCCAAGTTACTTCCCATATATGGAAAAAAACTAATGAACATTCCCGTAGACATCAGATTTTGAAATACAGTGCTGTACTGGACATCCCTATTCCCACAAATAACAGAACATAAATACAAAGAATCTTTAAACGAAAAGTGCCGCATACTAAGTGCTTTACAAACAAAAGAATTAAGCCTCACAACATCCCTGTGAGATAGGGAAGGTGCCTCATTTTACAGGCAGAGAGACAAGTAACTTGCTCAAGCACATACAGGAAATCTGAACCAGAAAGAGCTCAGAGGACCCTTTTTTTTTAAAAAAAGAAAACTCCTGAAAGCTTTAAAAAAAAATCTTTGCTGGCACTTTGGCCAGCAATGTGGAAGTTCTTAAGTTAACTAGCCTGAAAAGTAGTTAGCTAACTAAGTTTGTCAGTTAGCCAACCCATAAGAATGTTTGCAAATGAAATCTTGCTTCAAATGTTAAAATGGTTAATTATTAAAACAGGATGGAAACTCATCTAGCCAAAAAAGTTTCTTATTTAAACAAATGTGTTAAAAGGTTAAACATGTATATGAAATCTATAACTGTGCTGAAAATACTCACATGAAACAAACGCATTTTATCCCCAAACTCAATTATATATAAGTATCCATTTTAGAATGAACTATTACACTTAACAGAAGAAGGCTGAAAAACCCAGATGCCACTTAGTTTAGAGAGTATAACGTAAAGAGAACAGAGTTAAGTAATTGACAAAACATCACTTGCACTGGAAGTTTATGCACTGCTGCCAAATGAACCTAGAGAGAAAGTTATCCAGTTTGAATGAAATAAAGTGTTTTACAATTCAAATATCTTAACACTCTTACCAATGCTTCTGGTTGAATGGCTGAATGCTTCTGCAGCTTTTTGTATAGTTAAATTTATTACTATTGTAACTATTTGGAACAAGCCTATTTTAGTAACCTGTACCCTGAAGTTGGGGGGAAAAAAAATACTGCCACCTGGTTAAGAACAAGTCCAACAAAAAGTAAGATTCAGTCTATGAAGCATTCCTATTGGAAGCAGGCTTTTAGAGCTCTTTCCTATTCATGTATTTTGTCTATATTTTAAACTTTGTAAACTTTAATTTAAATCAGCTTATTTTGGCAGATAAAGTGTTAAAATGTAAAATATATAACTTTCAACTGTGTTACTTTAGATTACAGTTTATTTTCAAATTATTACCTACTTTTGTTGGACCAGTTTAATATTATTTGCTGCGTTGAGTAAATTATGAACATTTTCATAAAATGAATCATTAGAGGCATATACTCGAAAATTTACAACAGTTTTCTTATTTCAGTTTTTAAGAAGTCCCTCTGTACATGAATGAATGAAGGCACAGTACATACAGGCTCACAGCTTTCATGTTTAAGTCTTTTGTTGCAACTGTTCCATCTGTTCTCTAGCCCTCTAAGAAAAAAGTCTTGAGGACTCCACTTTGTGAAAAGAAAGCTTTATGAACGATGAATTTAAATACTAAGGAGAAAATGAGAAACGTTAGGTATGTGAATTAGGAAATGTTAATTTCATGCACTTAGGAACACACACTCACACCCCACAGTAGTAGAAGCAGTAGTAGAGGAAAACACTACATGTGTAGGGGTAGAAATATTTGTTACATCATGATGCTGGCTGGCGATGGAAGGTTGCCGCCTTAGAGCCCCCTGAATGGTACTTCCACTCTGGAAAGCATTCACTACATCCATCTGCAAGGAATCAGAGATTGTGACAGCTTGCTCAGCAAGAGAGAGAGAGAACAAGAGAAAGGACCATCCCATCTATAACACACAAGAAGTAAAGAAAAAAGGCACTTTTTATAGAGCGATACACAGGCAAGAGTTGCATTTAGAGCTGAAGTAAAGAAAAGGAGCTTGAGAATTACAGAGCCATCCATACCCCCACCTTGAGAAAATCTCAGTCACACAGTTTAAAATTGTCACCTTATTACGGTAAAGGGGACAGCGGGGAAGATTTAATTATTAACCTCAACTACCACTGTCTCCTCCTACCTTTTCCAAGACCATACCTGAGTTTGTATCCTGTTCAGGCCCCTAAACCACAAGATCTGACCACGGCGCAATTCTCTTTCAGCATGATCAATCTCTTCTACATCTTCTGAAAACTCTTCTTCAGGAATCTCCTCCTTCTGAGTTCCATGCCCAGCTTCTTTAAGGAATTTCAAACGGCTGGTTGGAATTGTTGAGATCAGCTAAAGATAAGGAACAGATATATAAGAAATAACAGAAAGAACCATGGTAGTACAAGCTGTATTTTCTTAAACGTAGTTTAAGTCACTGAACAGAGAATGTTGAAGTCTTTGCCATTTTTCTTTTAACCTATAATATTCCACAAAAACTTTTAAAAATGAAACGTATCTTTCTACTTTAGAGATACAACTTTCAGTGTAAGACAACTGTCCTGATAGCCCCCTATTCACTCAGTATTGCTGGACACTCTCCAGCTAAGTAGTAGCTGCAAAAAATGTGAGAACTCACGCCCTTACAACCTCATTTCATAGGTGTGCAGCTGAACTCAGGCTATTGAAATTCTAAAATTAAGTGAAAGCTCTTCACTAACTAAAGAAAATTTAAATTAAAAGCATAAAACTACATTAATGTAATGTTACAGTTGTTATTTATAGTAAAAAAAAAAAAAAAAAAAAAGTCCGAAAATGTAATTTGGCAGTTTTTCTAAATTTTTACGTCTGTTATTTATTCATGTAGTTTACTAGAACACTGTGGGGAGAGGGGAAAGGACTTTAAATGAAAACCAAAATTCTGTGGAAATTGCAAGTACTGGGAACCAACCATTTCAGGTGGAATGCCAAACATTTCAGAAGTCAAAGGCCTTCAAATCAGTACTTTGAGAGATTCTCTGCTCTTTTTCAGTCCCTCTGCACTGTCCAGATAGTTTGCACCTCTTGCACTAGGAGCAGTTTGAAGATTTTTAATTTTAAATTAAATTTCTAAACTGTAGCCCCTTGCTTAGGCACATAACTGCTACTAATATACTGCTTGAGTAAAGAATCAAGATGAAATAATATCCCACTAACAGTTTTTATTTTAATTAAAGAAAGCTCATTGGTGAACAAATATCAGCTATCTGCTAAGCCCACGCACAGCAACCCTCCACTTAAAATTTTGAAACGTTTAAAGTCTTTTGGATGCCAATACAATTCTCCTATGTACCCAAAAGGAAAAATCCAATGAAAGCAAAACATGAATTCATAGAATCGGTCTCATAGACCTTAATGTCAGAAGGGACCATTATGATCATCTAGTCTCACCTCCTGCACAATGCAGGCCACAAAATCTCATCCACCCACTCCTGTAATAAACCCCTAACCTATGTCAGAATTTCATCTCAGGATGCTTTAGCTTGCACACACACAAAAAAGTTGATTTACCTGGCCCCAGAGTAGTGTTCCCATTCCCAAGAAAATGGACCATAGCCATTGTTCCATTGTAAGTTCTGAACAACTGAAAGGCTTCCCACCAAACTGTACAATAATTATCTATAAAAAAAAGTCAGAGAAAGCAATACTTATTGAAGGTTGTGAATCACTGAATGTAGGTAGTAGGCATTGCGAGTTTTAGCTACCTGTAACCAGTCATAGAAGCTGTTTACATAATCTATTAACTTTAGTTTATCATTTTAGTATTTTGATCCCCTTAACTTCCCCCAGCACAATCTTTAAACTACCTTTATTCTGAACCTCAGCTTAAATACAGCTGAGTTCTCCTCCATGCTTACACTGTACTTCAAAAGTAAAATCTGATTGTAGTGATAAATTGAACCAGATTAGCTGTTTAAGTTAACGGTTAAAGAAAAATATGTTCTCTACACCTACATTTAGAAAAACAGCCTACTGGGCAGCAGATTTTAAGAGACTAAAGATTTATGTTTAAAATTTCCCTTTTTCCCCCGTTAGACAAAATACGGATGCGTAGTACCAAACTCTGCTTTATATAAAGGCAAGTCTTGTATCAAATATACTTCCCTCCCAGAACTAGACCTAGTAGTAGTATTTTCCTATTTTAAAAGATGTCCAAAAATAGCAATCAATACTGTATTCATTAAACAGCATTTCTGCACATCCATTTCCAGCTTAGTTGCAAGTATAAAAACCAAAGAGTTGATTAAGAACTATAGTATGAGAAAGTGAAAATCTGAAATCATAAACCAGAAATTAAGGTTAAGTGTAAATTGTAGTAATTATCCATGAATTGTTTAGTGAGAGCAGCCAAACATATGCTATCAGAAAGCATACAAATCTGCGTATGCTTAACTGTCAAAATTTAGAGAGACTTTAGGAAAACCAACACACCAGCATTAAAAACTAGTATTTATAATGTATACACATTACAGCATGGTAGCACATGATTTGTGTATTATTTTAAGTTAGTTACCCATACACTAGTTTTTTTTTTCCCCCTAAAGTTTCACAAAATTATATTTTAGGCTCTAAAAAAAATCTCAAATTACTTTAAAATTAACCTTGTACTCAGTTTTTTTTGTCTGTCATTTGTATTAGGGGACCCTCAAGGAGCACCAACCACGACTGGGGAGCACTGTGTGCTAGGCACTGTACATACAGACAGCAAAAAACAGCTGTCTTCTCTTTGAAGAGTTCCCCGTCAAACAGCCAAGACAGAAAAAAAGGACAGGAGAAAGTACTAATCTCATTTTATGGATAGGGAACTGAGACAGAGAGATTTAGTTCCAAGGATACCTATTTTACTCCTACATCTCGCCCAACTCAGCAAAGCATTAATTTTTTAAACTCTGGTACTGTATGAGACAACCTACTAAATACAATGTTGGCACTGGTATAAAAGTAAAAGACTTCAATTAATGAACTGGAAGCCATCTGACCAGTTCAAAGTAATGCATAAACAATCTTTAAAGAACACCTTTAAGGTAGGTTAGTCTTAGCCCCATTTTATAGATTGGGAGGATAGAGAAGTGAAGCAACTTGCCCAGAATTAGAGAATAAATCAAGTACAAGAGCCAGGATTAGAATTATCAAGTCCCCTGATCCTATTCCTGTGTTCTTGACTCTAAATCATAGTGCTTCCTTGTCTCAATTTTATGGAATTTCAAGTTTTCAGGTAAAACAACTTAAAGGTGTGGGTGTGTCTTGGCAAGGCTAAGTGGCTATTTTATTCTCAGCAGTTAAATGTTATGTCAAACATAGCAGAGTATTAGATACGTTTCAGTACATTTCTAGTTTTCCTGATGAACCGCAACCATAAAAAAGGACCTGTTAGAAACAAACGTGAAACCACAAGTTTAAGAGTCCAGAGAACATAGTTAAGTGTCATTCACATATGTGAAGCTCAAAGATACTAAAATTACCTGGCATGGAAAGTTAGATGCAAGGTGATTGAAATATTTAAGATTTTGGCAGACTGTAAAGTCTGACCAGTTCTCTTAACATGTCCCACATACAGAAAAACAGTCCCCAGATGTTTGTAGTCATTAAGCTTAGAATAAGCTAAAGGAAATAGCACTTCAGAGTATAATCAATTCATCCAATTCTTTGCAACAGGACATTCAAATACTTTATTTGGTGATGCTGACATTTCCAAGCTGATGTAGGTATAGTTAATTCTCACTTTGTAAGATATAAACTGATCAACACTGCATGTTTGATAACTGTACACATTTTTCTAATAGGTCTTAGTTCAGCTAATCATATACAGGAAGATACTGCACTTTACAAGTGTTCCGACAATGGCTGACTTGTGTTTAGAACACATTTAGGTACATAACTCTTCAAGGTCAGATTAAAAATGTATCGATTTCCATAATGAGAAACTGTTCAATATTTTAGGCTCAAAATTTACATTTGTAATGAAGTTTTAAAGCTCAATTTAAAATGGTCTATTTTAACCAACTTTTCCTCCCATGTTGACAAACAAACAAAGCTGGTCATATGTTTACAGATACATGAACCTGACACTACTTGCTCTGGAAATGTTGATAGACCTTTAAGTGCAGCTTCACCAGCAGCAAATAAAATTAAATACGACTAACAATATTTAACTAAAATCTTCAATTACCTACCTGCACAATAAACGTGCCCAGAACAATAATACAGAAGATAGCATTGTTGAAGATTCCTTCAAAAACATTTCTTTCACCATGGATTTTTCGGGCATTGATTTCATTAAAAAGTTGCATCATCACGAATGTATTAAAAACAATAGTGTAATGCTCTGAAGGAGGAGCATGCAGAGGTGCATTTCTCCCACTATCAATATCGAAAATTTTTTCACCTGTGTAATAAGACATTATTTCAGTATCATGAATTAACAAAAAATACACAATTAGAATCAAAATATTAAAGAGGTCAGGATTAAAATGACTAAGTGAAATTCCATAATAAATTGGCTTTAACTTCTAGAAAGTAAGCGAAGCTTTTATAATATTCTTACCAGCAAACAGGAGTGTAAAGACTACCACAAGTTGATAGACTGCATGACCTAAAATATTCTTCATCATCGTGCGAGAGATCAGAGGTTTATTTCTGCCATAAGGTTTCCGCAGCAAGAGAGATTCAGTAGGTGGTTCCGTTGCCAGAGCAAGAGATGCTAATGTGTCCATTATGAGATTTACCCACAACATCTGCACAGCTTTAAGTGGAGAATCCTATAAAAAGGATATGTTTCCTAATAGATAACACAATAAATATTCTAAAAATGAATAAATTGCAGCCATTAAAAAACATTTACTGTATGGAAATTTGGTGTATTGCTTTGAAGAGCGGTACATTCTTTAGAACAGCATACAAAATGGTGACTTTGAAAAGATTTCAGTATGCAAGAGTTAAAGAAACACATGTTTTCAGATCTTAAATTAGTTGAAATCAGCTACCACCAGTACCTACTTGCGTAATACATGCTCCTGTGAAAGCAACAATTACTGCTACGACGTTGACAGTAAGCTGGAACTGAAGAAATTTGGAGATACTGTCATAAACATTTCGTCCCCACATAACTGCTTTAACAATGCTTGTGAAGTTATCGTCTGTGAGAATAATATCAGAAGCTTCTTTAGCTACATCTGTTCCAGCAATACCCTGTTAGAACATACATAGGAATACTGAATCAACACAGCAGGAATAACTGATATCTAGCATAATCATTACATTACAGCTTTCAGTTAAGGAAATGTACGATACACTAGACTATTAGGCATACAAGAAACTCCCTTTTGGAGAACAAAAATCATTGTTTCTTAAAGGTCTGAAGAAGCGCAAAATTGAAATGCAAAACTGAAACTTTAACAAGATACTGAAGTTGATACATATTTAAAATTATCAGTAAGATACAAAATTTGCAGTAGTACTTTACTGAGGCAGGTACCAAGGGATTTTACATGGTTTAATCAGATTCAACTCTTATGTGCTCAAAGAAGCAGCCATCCTTTTGTTTAGTTTAAGCGTCTTTTCAGTTTTTAATTTGAACCATTAGATAAATCTGACCCTGACATGGTTAAAAAAATCATATGTATCTGCACTGAGCAAACAGCTATTTTTTGTTGTTTTTTTTTTAAGCAGGTGAATAGCTTGGGCAATCCAATAAAGTAATTATAAAAGTTAAGGTCGTTCCCCCATCCAAGTTTTATTTCAATGCCCAGTTAATTTATGCTCTCAGATTATCTTTACTAAACGCTTTGTTACAGGAGCAGTTTATTTGCTACCTTCTATACCAGCACAAATATCAAGATAGTGATCAGATTCTGTTTTAGTGAAAGCAAGAGTCTTTAGAGTCTTTTTTATTTCATTCATTATTTGGTGGCAATGGATTGGTAACCTTGATTAAAAAACAGAAAACAAAACAAAAACACCACCACACCCTCAGTATATTAGAGATTCATGCTCCACAGTGCTTCTCCTGATAAGTTACAGCAAAATCATGGCAGTGTCTTCAGTACTTTTTATGCTCTGCCATCCCAATTGTAAAACTGTCCCTTAAAGTACATCTCAGAAATATAAAATAATTTAGCAGCTTAAATGTGCTTTACTACACCATAAATGGATTATTATTTAAAGGAGCCTCTCTAAAGATGCTGCACAGGTAAAACAACTACATTAAGTCTCAGAGCAGACATTTTATATTCTTTAGAAAATGTGAGCTGAAAGGTGAAAATTACACAAAATGACTTGTCTGTATTTTCTCAATAGTGAGAAACCACACAGACATTATCTAAGCTTATTTGGATCCCCAAACAGCATCTTTGATTGAAATAGCTGAAGTACAGTGATAGTATTAAGTCTTTCTGAGCCACCAGATCGTAAAGTAGCACAGTTGTGTGGGCATGGGTTTGGGATGTGGCAGGGGTCTCAGGGCAGGGTGCGGGCTCTGGCCAGGTGCTGCTTACCTGGAGCAGCTCCAGGGTGGCAGCCGCGCACGCTGGGGCCAGGGCAGGCTTCCTGGCCCCAGCGGGGCAATCCTGTGGGTTGGATCCAAAGCCCTGACAGGCCAGATCTGGCCTGCAGGCTGTAGATTGCCCACCCCAGATCTAATGCATTCTAATTCCATGAAGCCACTCATTTTCTCCACAGCCTTACTCAACTGCAATCCCATGCCTCTCTTCTAAGACTTTGGAACAGTGAATTTATCTTACATTAAGTTAATGTAAAATGAATGGTCTTCCTAATGTGAAAGTTATTTATTAACTGATCAATTAGAAGCTAGAAAAATGTCCACAGAAAGATGAAATAGGTGACAAAGAAAGATGTTAATCTCAGACATAGAAAATAATCAAATAGTTTTGCATGACGATATGAAGTTACTTTATCTTTTAATGCATTAACATGGTTTTAGTCAAAGGGTACCAAGTGGAAATCCTACAAAGTAACTCTTTTTGGTGTATCCACAGAATAGGAACAACACGAAGTAATGCAAGCTTCTCCTTACAGCGTCATCATTGTTCCTCAAACCTGACAAGCACTCCTCTAGGAGTGAAATAATTACCAGAAGTTCAGTCTCCCTGCTCATTCAAATCCTTATTCCTTTTCCCCAACACATCCAACAAAGAAAGGGTCCAACTATACTGGAGATCCCCAATGGCCTCTATCTATAAAATTAGTCAGAGCTAAAATTAAAAATGGATTCAGCTCCTGTTTTTGAAAAGCAGTCTTGGGTGTCATGTAGTCAGTCAACTGGGAACAGAGACCAAACTTATCAAGATGATTAAACATCCATTAGGTAATAATGAATTCCAATCATTAACCTGCGATAGACATGATATGGGATTTTACCTATATTCACAAATGTGGAGACCTTCAGTCCAAAATGAATATATGAATCAAAACAGGCTTGGAACTTTCTAGTAAGCTATGGAAAATTCTAGTTTGCAATCCAGCTGTTCTCTATCCTCTCAGGATCTAGCCAGACAGATACAGTTACCAGATTCTAATATAAAAAGAGTTGCCCAGATTTGGATGATCAAGGTTGAACAGAAAGGGTCCAACTATACTGGAGATCCCCAATGACCAATATAAGTGGGAACAAAATTAGTCAAATTAGTCTTTAATACTGTGGGATTATAAGGATTACTTAACCCATATCTCCTCTCCATTCTTTAAGGCCAGCATACTTTGGGAGCGCACTAAATTGTTGGCTTAGTAAGATCAAGCATTGTAATGCGGTAACTCAATGGGTAAGCTTATCTTCCTTTTGCATTAGGAAAATGGATAGTACAAGTACCCAGCAAGATACTGCCCAGTCCCACACTTCAAGCTTTCCCAACAGAGGAAGATCTTTGTCTATCTCCTCTTTTGTTGATGCTGTGGTCCAACAGATTTAAATCAAACCACAGTTTTTGAACACTATCTCTGAAATACCCACCTGGAGCATCACAAATGTATTTGTTTTTTGGAAGTTTCTAGAGCTTGGACTACTATAGGGAAGCACCACGCCAAGTACAGAAACTCTGTATATGATCTCCAGGCCAAGGTCTGAGGCATATGGTCACTTGGACAGGAGGATTTTGAAAATTCAGAGTTTAAGTTTCCACAATCATCTACCAATCATAACTTATCCATAGATTTTTAAGGCCAGAAGGGACAAGTGATCATCCTTGGTATCTGCTACTTTCTGGACCCTCAGAGCTTCCAGTGCCTCACAAAACCCATTTAGCTTTTTGCCTCTGACGGGTCAACTCTAGACAAAATTATATAATAGAGATCAATGAAGTACTGGAGAAAAATATCCTTGGTAAATAAGTTTTTTCTTCCAGTCAAAGCTGCAACAGGCTATGTTATTGATCTAAGATTATTTCTATAGAAAACAAATTTGATCAATGTGTTACAATGGATCTCATTTTAGGCATCTTGACAAGCATCAAATTACAATACCACTAATTTCATAACAAAAGGAGCAGAAGAGGTAATGAATGAACTTCATGAGTAGAGAAGAGGTAATGAATGAACCTCATGAGAGAACTTCATGAGAAGAGGTAATGAATGAACAATGAGCAATGAACTTCTGTATAAAAACAGCTTAATTTGCAATTATTAAAACTGATTGGTGACGAATGCTTGTAAGTAGATTTCATTCAACATCTTATGACACAAGAATGCACCTCCATTCTCTACAGCTGAAAACCTGAACCTTAGGTTAAAAGGTAAGGAAGTCTGAAGAAAAAAAAAAAGTGGGGGAAGCAGTAGCTGTCAATGCTACTTTTGGTAGCTCACTGGACTACCAAGTTACAAGCAAATTTGTTCAGCTTTGTCAATTCACATATGACACTCGAATGCTTTAGCTAAAAAAAGGCTAAAAAAACAGTTTTACTTTTTAAACACTGAAAGTAAAAAGACTTGAATCCATACCATGGCAAAGCCAACATCTGCTTTCTTCAATGCTGGACCATCATTAGTACCATCTCCAGTTACAGCTACAACTTGTCTCTGCTCTGAGACAGTGCTGTCAATTATACCTAAAATGAAAGCACATAAAGATTTGAATTTCAGCACTGGTAATTATCAAGTTTGTGGGGCTGCCTGACTGTAGTGTTCTATGTTTATGCACAATACTGAGGTAAGATGGACCAAGTACTCCTTAGGTGAAAGGATTAGGATCGGAGACATGACCTCAAGTACTGAGCTCATCAAATTTTAACAGATACAATGAGCAAACCTAATTTAGTTTGTAAAAAAAGTCTGGTTCGGGTAAAAACTTGCATTTTGAATTTTTGAAAAGTTAAACATACACTTTACCTTTTACCAACGTGTGTTTGTCAGTGGGTGAAGATCTTGCAAGCACACGAAGCTTTGGCCAAATCTTATCTATTCGCTCTTGCTCTATCTGTACAAAGAATGCAGATTAGTTATACTGTACAAGAAAAAACACTATAGAAGACAAATGCAAACCTACTGAAAAACAGACTCACCTCTCCTTTTTCATTACGTATTCGTCTGTTGAAGTCTTTGCCCTCTAGACATACGAAGTCTTCGCCAGGATTCAAAATGCCACATTTTGAAGCAATAGCACGAGCAGTGTTAATGTTATCACCAGTGACCATACGCACAGTTATACCAGCACGTTGGCATTTTTTTATTGCATCTGGTACCTGTTTATGAAAAAAAGCTTATTGTAGTTTTCATGTTGATTGTCTAGTACTCATCCTAGCACCACCAAATAAAGTAATGGGTGACTGCAATAATAGGAATTTGGAGGGCCAAATTCTGCTACTGATAAAAGATGCACTGTATTCTTGACATGACCCATAGTAACCCAATGTGACTGTATGGCCACCTCTAGTGCTGGACTGTATAAAGAAGCTTACAAGTATTCCACTGCCTCGAGGCAAAGGCTAAGGCCATTGTCTCAAAGTAGTAGAGGTCCTTCAGATCAAGGCTCTTTGTTCAATCCCCAACAGCTGACACAACCAAAGCAGTGGTTCTAACAAATACTTCATGTGTCTATGTACAGACTTTACCCCTCAAAACATTTAAATTTTCAAATACATTTATCTTCTTTTTAGTTATCTCTTAAAGGGTCTCTTCTGTTGGATACCCGCAAGTGACCACTATTGTTTATTTCACTATTAGACTTTCTGCAGTGCACCATTATGAAATAAATCTCATACTCTGCAGATGTTTAAAGACCCCCTTGCCACATTAGTAAGATCTGGTGTTAAGGTTCACAAAATCAAATTTTATTTTTGCCTGTTTTATGATTTCACCATTGTTTCCAACTGTCCGTACTCTTCAATAGTGTAGTGGCAAGTGCTCACTTTTCGACCAATGATTGGACTCAAATCCCACCCTAGGATTTGTTTTCTACCTATTCCTTATACTTAAATTCACTATGAAACGGTACTGTTCTCCTGGAGGGGGTGGGGGGAAATCTATAAAGGAGAGGTCTTCTTTCCTTACCTCTAGTGAAGGAGACCCTATAAAAAAATTTTAAGAAAGGAGATACAGAATACTATGGCCAATATTATTTGTTCCTAAATAATGTTGTTTCTTTTGTCCAAGTTTGTGAATGCATTCATTACTACCGAGTGCTGATTATTCCACGTTCCTTTTACATCATTGTAGAGAGCTCCAAGAACACATTGGCAACATGAAAAAGTCTTTATTTCATATTTATAGTCTCCATCTATGAGACTTTCACTAGGTTCCTGGACCGCCCTTCATCACATAAGCAACATCAAGTCTTAAACACAGTAAATAAATGAGAATCTCTTTTGGCAAAAAGAGTCCTGTAAAGAAGGTCAAGAATTCAGATGCGTAACTAATTGATATAAGAGAAAATTTATTTTACCAAAAATGTAGTTTTACAGTTACAATGAATTCACAGTTCTTCCTACCTCAGGCCTCACAGGATCTTCAATCCCTACAACAGCAATGCATGTAAGACCAGTGACAATATCATTTTCATTATCCCACTCTGGCTCAGGTTCTCCTGCTGGAAAGTCTCTGAATGCTAGACATATAGTTCTGAGTCCCTCAGAGGCCATAGGTTCAATCACAGTTTTTATAATATCATCACGGTCCCTAGGTCTGAATGCCTTTGGTTCACCATTAGCACTCAATATTTTGAAGCACCTAAAAAAGAATGAAAGACGTGACTAAACACCAAATACTAAGGATTTAGTTTACAGTAAGATTCAGAACCACATACTTAAGCACTTGATAAAATGGAATTGTAATGCTCACAGGCATAACTAATCATTTTCCTCAAAGGAATTTTTTTTGAGTCCCTCCAAAAGGCAAAGGAAGATGGGGTCAACCTTACATTAGCCCCCTCACTCCCAGTCCCATATAAACACTACATTTTGCAGGCACTTAAAATGGCAGAAATTGAAAGTTTATATTTGTCTCTCTGTATTGTACTTCTGTATTTTGTGTTCAGTGAGAAACGGACAATCAGGGGTGCTCCACAGCACAAAACAAAGCCCAAAAGCAGCAGCAGTTATGGTGGGTGAGTACGTGAACTAACATTACTTTCAAAGAATAAATACCAGTTTAGAGAGTTTTCAGACAGACTCAGCTGGTCAGAGTGAGCATTAAGAAATCTACTCTTGAGCAATATGAGAATCAGGCCCAATGTTTCAGCTGGTATAGGAGTAGGATTTAAATCAATTGTGCTTATCAATATATGTGGTTCTTAATTTGGTCTGACATCAAGAGGTCTTCCAAGCAGATATCAGACTAAACTGCAATGATTTTAATCATGTTTTTTATAAAAATTATACTTCTAAGACTAGCTTCAGACCTGTTATTGCCAAGTTTGAGCTTTATAACTACCTGGTTTTTCCCGTGTTCAAGTTATACCCTTTCCCATGCTCTGGATGCCTTTGTGTTTTGAATTGTCTGTATATATGGTCGGGATTTCCAGTGAAGCTGGCAGTGAGTTAATAAACGTTTAGCAGTGAACGAGTGACTTCTCTCTACCCACAACAAGTGGGGTAATGCCAGCAATCTGTTAACTGAACTGCAAGTTCTCTTTATTACACTACAAAGGCATCAAAGCAGTTTCACTTCATAGGTTTATTCCTTCATCTCTTGAAATAATGTAATTTAGCACAAACTGATCCAAATGATATGGTAAAAAACTATCCACTAAAATCAGCAGGTTTCAGAGTGGTAACTGTGTTAGTCTGTATCAGCAAAAACAAAGAGTCTTTGTGGTACCTTTGAGATAAATTTATTTGGGCATAAGCTTTCATGTCTAAAATCCACTTCATCAGATGCATGGAGTGGAAAATACACTCCATGCATCTGAAAAAATAGATTTTAGCCCATGAAAGCTTTAACGCATTTATTTGGGCATAAGCTTTCTTGGGCTAAAATCTATTTTTTCAGATGCATGGAGTGTATTTTCCACTCTATGCATCTGATGAATTGGGTTTTAGCTATGAAAGCTTATGCCCAAATAAATGCGTTAGTCTCCAAGATGCCACAAGGACTCCTCATTGTTTTTAAAGTCCGCAGGTAATTTGTTTCAGAAAGTAGAAAGTTTAGAGGATTGGATTAATGCGGAAAGAAATGTTAGGTTTATTTCTGACAGTAGAAGAGTTTGATTTCTCATTGCCAGGAAATACAAAAATAAATGTGTTTCCTTCTCAACCAGCAAAGCACTAAGAAGAATCTCCACTTAAAACTTCAAATATGCATCTCAACTGCATTGCAATACAGTACAACATACACTAACTCCAGAAGCATGAGCATGACAATTAAAAAGTATCTTTATTATGTACAATTGTAGTAGATGTGTTAACATTCTAAAGTACCAAACGACTCAACAATTCCCCACCCCCATTACAGCCAAAATCGGAATTTCAGGTGTCCCAAAAAAGCATGTATGAAAACTATGTTAATTCCTAAAACGCTATGGTACAAACTACACATTTAACTCAATACCTGTCAAAAAACAAAGTAGAACATTCACAAACTACCTTATGATTTGTTGAGATTAGAAGCAACGTGAAGAAGGAAAAATGCACAACTGTTGTATATTTAAATACTGGTAAATTTTTATTAAACAAGCTATGAAGCAGTCAAATCACAAATTCACAATGCCATAAACTAAAATATTTAAAATCAATAAAAATTTATGAATTCCTTACCTTCCGAGAAAGGTCTTAAAAATATTTAAAGAGGTGATGATGGAATCAAACTCCTGCTAATACTTATAGAAAGAGCAATGTGGATGGAGGTGGGAAGTCACTGGTTAAATAGTGACCAAAAAAATAATCCAGAGATTAAAGTAGTATTCTGGCATACTAGATAGAATTACCCCAGTCTTGTGAAAAGTAACAGAAGAAAATATCAGGTAAGGAAATCTAAGCTTTCAGCTACTCAGGTAACTTCCAATTCCATCTAAGTTTTCATGTCCCCTCTCTCCCACCCCAGCCAGAAATCCCAACCATATTCCCAGTTTGGAAAGTAGAACAGAAGCTCATGAAAAACGCCAGGAATTAAAAAAAGCCACACTGTTTACATTTGGATAAGGGTAGGTGCTGGTACATGAGTGGAGAGACTATTTCAATTGTCCAACATGGAAAGAATGAGGACAGAGAACATTTTAACTGTGTCAGCAATTAGGCAGTCTTGATCTATGATACTCTGATTTCAAGCTAATCTCTCATCAACAATATGTGGAACAAACCTGTGTCAATGGCTACATACACATTCTGTGCCAAAGTGACCAGAGAAACACAGAATTTACTTCCAACTACTGACACACTGAAGTGTAGAGAGGAGGAAGGATTTCATTTTTATCTTTCAGTAGTAAGAGACTAGTGATCTATCTACAAGAGTGCCTGTGTTGACCAGTTTGATCTAGGAGCATAGTTCACTACCAGTCCAACAAGATATAATTTTTAGTTTGCAACAGCTCCCTGAGACTTTCACCTAGATCTAGCCAAGTGGGGGCAGGCGGCAAACCCCAGCTGGCAGGAGCCTGTGGGGGAAACCCCAAAGCGGCAGCGGGATGAGCGCTTAGCCTGCTGCCACTCTGCGGTTTCCCCTGCTGGCCCCTTGCCAGCCAGAGTCCCACCACCTGCCCCCTTCAGGTATAGGGAACTCTGGCTGGCAGGAGCCTGTGGTGGAAACCTCAAAGCAGGGCCAGGCTGACCCCCTCTGCTCCTTTCCTTCCTCCCGAAGCCCCGCCCCTTCTGGACTGGCATGCAAAGCCTTAAATTTGACTGAATAAATGAAGACTCGGCACACCATTTCTGAAAGGTTGCTGACTCCTGGTCTAAAAGTAGGATGAGGGATTTCTCAGGTGCATGGCTGTCAAAGTGAACTTGCTTTCTGGTCCCATTCACTTCTCACCTCTTCTGCCACTGTCCAAGAATGAGGACAACAGATGACAAGGCTGATGCACCTGCAACAAAATCACTGACACACACAGAACTGACAAAGGGAAGAAGGCAAGCCTGTCTTCAGCTTCAGGGAGGCTTGCTTTGTTTTTTAAAAGGAGTAAACAATGGTTCTCAGGCTGGTGGTTGAAACTTACCTTCAGTGGGGAGGTTTGTAATGCTTTGTTGGTTCTATTTCTGTCTAGAAAGCATCCTGAGAATTTTGGGACAGAGGCTGTCTCATCTAGAGAGTTCCCACTTCGCTTGATCCTAAATTCATAGCACTGTGGTTGTGACTAGCCTTCTGCTCTGCCCACTTACCTGCTTTCTGTCTCACAAGCAGATTCAGAGGTTGCTTAGACATAAAAGAGGAAGCATGCCATTGCCTGCACCACACTTCAGCTTTTATGCAATTTTTCCACCTTCTGCAATATGATTATAGGGAAGCAAAAGGAAAAGAGAAACCTACTTTACAGTTTTCCTGCTTCACTGAAATAGGAAAAAACAGTGTGTAAAAAAGGCAAACTATAGTAAGAGCAGCTCTCAGGAAAGTAGGAAATAAGCCTTAGTCAAGGTGGTGACAACCAGCTGTAACAAACAGGAGTATATCCCAAAATCTGCACTAGTGGCAGCCACTACAGAGGAAAGTCAGTACTTTTGTATGGTACAGTTTAACGGCTCTCAAATGGGAAGATAAACATTATCTAATTAGTTTGTCAATTACACGTACATAACATTTTTAAAAAGTCTACTAGAGATAGTAATCCAAGAGTTGCATTAATCTTACTTTTTAAGAACTATCTCGGAGGCACCCTTGCTGAATATCCGAAAACTGCCATCAGAATTTTTTAACACCGTACTCATTGATTTTCTGACTGAGTTGAAGGTGTATACTTTGTATAGTGCCTCTTCTGGTATTTCATTTCTTACATCCTGATAATCTCGTTTTAAATCCAGAAGCAATCCCAGCAAGGCACATTCTGTTTTATTACCAACATGACGTGGTAGGCCACCTTCTTTTTCAGGAGGCTGTTAAAAAAAAAAATGCAATTCTAGTTCGCAGAATACAGTACTTCATTATTAGAAAATTGAAAATTTAAAAGCAGTAGAAGTGAAGTTATTATCCCTTCCTAGAACCAGATATACCCCACTTGTGAATTGCTGAATCTAATCAAAGTAACTTATTACAAGTGTTAAAGCATCTGTATTTATAAATGCCTTGATCAAAGTGAAAAGAAATTAGAAGCTTTCATAAACTGTAAGCCAGGAAAGGACCATTTATGTCCTGTAATGGGCCAAAGAATCCTACCCAATAGCTTCTGCAACCGAGCCCATAACTTCTGTTCAAGTGACAACATCTTTATGGAAAGATATCCAACTTTTGATTTAAAGATTACAAAAGGGAGAATCCCCCACATTCAAAGGTAAATTGTTCCAATTCTTAGGGTTTGTCTTCACTAACGCGGGAAGAGATCAATCTTATGGCAATCGATTTATCGTGTCTCATCAAGATGCGATAAATCGATCACCAGCGGCACCCCCGTCGACTCCGTAACTCCAGCTCGCCAAAAGGCGCAAGCTGGAGTCGACGGGGGAGCGCGCCGCCGACTGTGAGGATGGCAGGTAAGTCGGCTGTAGATATGCCGATTTCAGCTACATTAACATAGCTGAAATTGCGTATCTACAGTTGATCCCCCGCCCTAGTGAGGGCCAGCCCTTAATTACCCTCATTGTTAAAGTTATTTCTAGTCCAAATTTGTTTAATTTTGGATTTCAAAACATTGACTCGTCTTCTGATAGCTTAATGAGCCTATTACTGTGAAATCTCTTCCCCTTGTAGGTACTTACAGGCCATGAGGAAGTCATCCATTAACCTTCTCTAAACTATTATACACTTGAGTCTGATTGTAAGACATTTTACAGACTTCAAACTATTTTTAGCTCTTTTCTGAACCCTTTCCAACTTTTCAGCATCCTTTCTGAAGTGCTGACACCAAAACTGGACACCATATTCCAGTACCGGTCCCACTAATGCCATATTCAGGGACAGCACCATCTCATTATTCCTACTCCTCTATTTAAACAACCAAGGAACACAAAAGAATCACCATACTGGTTCAGACCAATGGTCTGTCTAGTGCAATATCCTGTCTTCCAACAGTGGCCAGTGCCAGATGCTTCAGAGGGAATGAACAGAACTGGGCAATTATTGAGTGAACCATCCTGCTTCATTTAACCCTAGCTTCTTGCAGTCAGAGGTTAGGCACATCCAGAGTATGGTGTTGTGTCCCTACCTATCCTAATAGCTACCAATGGACCTATTCTCCATGAACTTATCTAACTCTGTTTTGAACCCAGTTATACTTTTGGCCTTCACAACATTGCCTGGCAACAAGTTCCATGGTTAACTGCATTATGTGAAGACATTTGCTCTGTTAGCTACAGCATTGTATTGTAAGTTTGTGTTCAGTTGCTACCCACTGAAATCTCTAAATACTTTTTGGAAACACTTTCCACCCCACACTCCCTTCAAGATATACTGCTGAATCTTTTAAGGGTGTTCTACATTCTTTATTCCTAGATGTAGGACCTCGCACTTGGCTGCGTTAAACATACATGGTGTTCAAATGAGTCCACCTTATCAAGCAATCTAGGTTGGTCTGTATTACACTGATTTATTCCCATTGTTTATCACTCCACCAAATTTGTGCCTTCTTCCACATCAATAAAAATACTGATTAGCATTAAGCCAATGCCAGATCTTTGGCAGACCCACTAGAAACACCTCCAATTCGCAGAAGATTCCCCATTTAAGTTTTCCATATCAGTTAACTCATTTTATGTTGATTTTTGTCATGCTTTTAAAAAATAAATCCAAGTCTTTTCAAAGTTTTTCATTAGTTAATGGCAACTAGCCTAATATACAGTTACTATATTTTGGACAACACTTGCCTATTCAAAATTAGAAGACATGCTCTTGCAGATTAACATGACACATAACTAACTTGAACAGGCAGATGATTTAGTATTTTTCACAGATTCTAAAATACTAAGATATAGTGAGTTAGAAGTTGTAGATTGGATCTAGACAAGATATTCTGATGCGTCTTTTCCCTGTTATTGGATACAGCAAAAGGTTTAGAGCAACTTTTCTTTTCACAGGTACAGTAACAGTATCATTCAGAAGGGTTGTTTCCTACTAATTCTCCACAAAAATCACTCTTCCTGTGCAAGCATATTACAGATCCTGAACCATCCACACAAGACAAATTGGAGCAATGAATATTCTTGGCATGAACCTCAGAACTGAGCAACTCATACTCACCCAATGCGCTCTTACTTGATACCTCTCTCTTCATACTGGCTACTTTCCGAAAATTTTCACCAATTTTCTTTACAGGTAGCAAACGTATCATTTTTTACAGAAAAGTTCTAATTTAGTTATTTATTGTAGAGTTTATATTCCCTAACATATAGGTGAATTAACAAACATATGTAATTGGCTAGAGTATTTCAGGTAAGTAAACAATAGTCTGCTATATGCGTCACACTGTGTCTACTCAGAAAACAACCTCAACATTTTTCCGTGTTATATATGGCATGTAATATTTCCTGAGATCATGACTAATGATGGGATACACTTACCTGATTTATATACACACCACCAAACTGCTAGACAAAAGTAAACTAAAAAGAGTGCAATATTTATACTGAATATCGAGTTGTGCAATAGATTTGAGATACAGGTACTGAAATATTCATTTCAAGAATGCACATCAATGAAACTGAATCAAATTATGAACAATGATGGATATTACTGCCCCTTAATCTATGCATTTTTCTACTAACATTACATTATCCAGGAATAAAAACAGATTAGATTAAACTAAGCCACTATTTGTACTTGCATTTTTCATTATATCTAGTGTACACACTATACTGCTCTCACATGTTTATTTTAGGGTAGCACCCAAAGCGTGCTAGATGCTTTCCAAACAGAGGAGAAAATATAACAAGTTTATATTAAGACAAAATTAATAAGTTTATCTAAAAATTAGGTATTATAAGGAAGTCAGCTTATTGAAGAGTGCATTTCTGAATCACCAGTTCAAAATAATGCCAACTGTAAAATAAACCATTTGTGTTCTGAATGGTTCCCAAACCAACTGAAATATTGGGGTGTCTTAAAGTACAGTAAAGTTAAAAAGGTACCACACCCTCAACTCAGTTTATACACATTTAAATCAGCTAGCTACCACATGTCTGTTATTTGTACAGGGGTTATTTTAGAACTAAAGATGACTGGCTTTTTATTTTACTGTTGTATACAAGTAAGGAAATTCACTTACCAATATTTTTGAAGTATAAGCACAGTTAACAGAAATTCCTGTTACAAGATGAGCCAAAGTTTTCTCAGGAATAGCATCTGGTTCTGGAATTTTTTTATAATGTTTTTCATTGACAAAAGCCTGCACCACTGTCATTCTGTTCATGGTCAGTGTTCCAGTTTTATCTGAGCAAATGGCTGTTGCATTGCCCATTGTTTCACAAGCATCCAGGTGTCTCACCAAATTATTATCTTTCATCATTTTCTAAGAAAAAAAGCAAATATGAACAGCTAGCCACAACCACTAGTATTTTAAATTTCATAACTTCTGACTTTAAGCTACTGGATCTTCAGAAAGCGCTCATACCTACCTGCAGAAGGGTGGGCCTCTTTAAGAGAGGCCTCAGGTTGGCAACCCAAATATTGAAACACAAAAACTCAGAAAATTTATACCCAAATACATCATGTCACAATAAACTGCATTTTAAATGTGTCTAATAGACCCAAAGTCCATATTCTGCTGCATTTGTATGTCAAACTTATGTAAATAAGTAGTGAAGTCAACAATACTGGAATGTTAAGTCAGTTACTCAAGGTGAGACACTAGCAGAATCTGGGATCTGAGCAGACCACCTCTAAGCAAAGTCATTTTGCTCAAGAACTAGTCCTGACTAAATAGGAGAGGAATACTCAACTGTTTCCAAAGATGAACGTCTCTGCTATAGGAGACAGTTGCATTACAACTGCTCTAAAATGAAAAATATATATATTTTAAGGAGGTTGAGCCCTCCCTTCCCACCCCAATTTTAAAATTATATTTCTACATAGTGAGATTAGCACACAACTTGAATACTTCAGCTTGCCTTACACGTTGCTCTTCATTTACTGACTGGAAAGCAAGATAGTACTACTTTGTTATATTTTCTTTTAGCTTAAAGGCCAACTATTCAGTCATCTTAGAACAACAAAAAAATATAGTCAGAACATCACACAAATTTTATTTAAAACGTCTGAAGTCAGTGAAGTTTGACTATTTAAAAACTGAAATGGATTGAACAGCCAAGAGAAACAGACCAGATGGTGCAGAAAAGTAGTGCATGAGTTTCACCTACAGACATTAGTTCAAAATCCTAGTTTCAATCATTCTAGCTCCCAAAAGGCAGTTAAGTGGACTATAGGTCTGGAATACCAAGGCTGCTGCAAGCTGCAATAAAGGTACATTAGCAGAACTGTATGAAAAAGCAGCCCACAGTCACTGTTTGCACTATGCCAGTCTCAAAGCAGTGTTCAGTTTTTCATTATCGCTACTATATCGAAACAAAATAAAGAAATCTAAAAATGTGAAGTTTACCAAGGTAGCAGATACCATGCACTAGATAGTGGGCTGTAGATATTCTACAATATTGACTCAAAAATAAGAGAAAACAATGAATTGGCATGTATCCAAGGATTATTACATCATTTCTGGTTTAAATTTACTAACTAATTAGTAATTGCTTATTGGACAAGTGTGTTAGTAGCAGAAAGGAAAGCTTACCTAGTTCAGTGTGCAATCTTAACATGCACCTTTATTTAAGTCAGTACAATAGGTTGTGGCATAAATATGACAAGCATACTGGAGTACTAAAACTATACACATGACAAAAGTCCTTCTATTCCAAGTCCATGCACCAGAAGCACAATGCTTCACTTCATGTCAAGTCAAGACTATTTCTAAAATTTATATTTTTCTGCTCCAAGGAACCCCAGACTTATATTAATGCACAGAGGATTAGATACCAACTTGCCACAATGCTTTTTCACTGTACTGTACTAGAGATGAGAATGAGTGAAGTAAGATTCCCTCAGTCTCCAATGAAGACAGTTTAACAGTGTAGAATTTCCTGCTTTGCATGATTTAGATTTGTCAATGTGCCCACCTACCTTTAAGCATGCTTTTTACACATACCTTTACAGAGTAAGCCAGTGAAATAGTGACTGCAAGTGGAAGACCTTCTGGTACTGCCACCACCAGGACTGTTACTCCAATAATGAAGAACTTCACAAAGTACTGAATATAAATTGGTGTGCATTCAGCAAGCCAAGGTCGCTTCTGAACCCAGAAGGTATCAATTACAAAATACAAGATAAGGATAATGACTGTGATTGCAGACATCAACAAACCTTTTGTTAAAAAGAAAAGGATAAGCAGTTATTTTAAAAAGATCCATCTTATCTACAATACAAACAACATCTAAAGTAAGATTAAAAAACTACCCTCATTTTCAGATTAAATGCAAAAATCTTAATATTTATTAAAATGGAAAAAATAATAAAAATCTTAATCATATAATTGCAACAGAGTCAGAAGATTTTGATGGTTCTCAAAGCAGTTGTAAACTTAGCTCTCATACACAAATACTTTTTTTACTGGAGATATAAGATCTTACACCTCTATATTAAGATGCAAGTAATGAAAGCGTCATCACAAAGGTGCAGGGCAAAGCACATTTGTGACAGATTAATGGGTAAGGGAAGAGTTCAAGAGAAAGAATAGTATTGAAGATAGCAGGCTCATCAAGAAGGATGAAAATGTAGAAGAGGCCTTGACATTTCACACCTGGACATTGGTGAGGGCAATTTCAGTAGAGTGAGTGGAAGCTAGATTGTAGGAGATCATAATGCTAGTTAGTGAAAATACATTTCAAGACAGGACTAGACAACATATTAACTAAGCATAAAAGCAAATGAAAGGAGGGAAACAGGAAAGTAGATGGAGAAAGTTGGGATAAGAGGAAGAGTTTATGCTATTGGGACAATGACATGCATGCATATAGAAAAAAAGTTGCCAGAGGAGTGAAATGGGATTAATTTTAGGGACAGGTATAGGAGTAGACAGAATTGAGAAAAACAAGGAGAACACTTCAGAGTGAGAGCAGGCAAGAGCAAGCAGAAAGAAGAGGCATAGAAAGAGATCTCTTTAAAGAAGTTGAAGACAACCTAAGAAGAGGGAGTTTAATGAAGGAGTGAAAGGCAGAGAAGAAACAGTTGTAGCAAGCTGCTCAAATGTGAAGCAAAACATTTTTAGAAAGAAAAAAAACTTGCACTGAACACCTGGAGGAAGTGGAATTACACATGAAACACTTCAGTATAACTACTGAATGAAACTGAATGTGAACCCTTTGCACATCAACTACTAAAAATTTTAAAAATCTGTTCCCTCCTCTCTTCCAATAAGATAAGCATAACTACACATATCAAGGAATGACTTGTGTTAAATGCCCTATTGCAATAATAATTTTCATGGTTTTGGTACAATTTTAGAATGAACTCTGAACAGGTCATTTTAGATTACTTACTTTAAAAATGGTGCACTTTCTAGTTCCTCTTCATAAGCATAAATAATTAGCCTTCTCATCCCATCAAATAAGCAACTGTTTGTCAAGCATTTATTTTGTCATGTGCTTCTAAATGATTTAGGGTTTTTTTAATTAAGTAAACACATTATCTAAGAGCTTTTTAAATAGAAGAAATCTCAATTTTAAAACTAAATATTAAAGATATTGTATTTTATGTGTATATTTAGGCCTGCAGCTGTAATTTTCACTCTATGCATCTGAAGAAGTCTTTTTAACCCACAAAAGCTTATGCCCAAATACATCTGTTAGTATTTAAGGTGCCATTGGACTCTTGTTTTTGTGGATACAAACTAACATGCCTACCCCTCTGATGTTTAAGATAAAGTAATAAGGGGAGAATGGGTGCAAAGAATAGTTGTATTAGTCTACAATATTAAGAAAATAAACAGCATATGTAAAAGCCTAATATGTTAGTACACCATCCTTCAGAAGTATCATATGAAGATGGACATGCACCAGCACATGCCCCCAACCCAACAGAATAAACTCTAGGAATAACAAGCTGTTCCTGCCTGCCAAAAAGGGTCTGTTTTAAAGTTTTAGCTTAGATAATACTAATAGTGACCTTGAAGCTAGTTACCCTCTTATGCTGATATGAGCTAGTGCTCCTCAGCTGTGCTTCAGGGCAACAATTAGCATCTAAGAAATGCCTGGCTCCAAGGTCATTAATGATCAATTTCAGAAGAGAAAAGCTTCAATAATATTTCCCCATTCATTTTGGGATGGCAGGATTAAGAAAAATGACTTAAATTTAGTAGCAACTTAACTTTACTTATATCCTATGGCCTCTGTACACCACCAAAAAACCACACACACATCCAACATGCTTGATTAGAGTGGGAAGAGATTCTCAAACCTGAATATACACCAGTACAATACACAAAAGTAATATCCAGAAAAGAAACAAATAATCAACAGAGATGCCACTGATACACTTTGTGGGAAGAGGAATCAGAGAAGTATGCATTAATAGTGGGCCCTCTAATTCTTCTATCTTCAACAGTGTACGTCAATATTACAAATCCACATTCCCACTGGTCAGATAAAAGCAACAGATCCTACAATCACATTTCTATGTAGTATCAAAGTTTTCCAGGAAAGGCATTTGCTGGCATACTATATGCCAAAGTGAGAAGAAGCGTGAAAAGTAGAAATATTTCACAAAATATATTTCATAAAATATACTACATCATCATGGAAACCAATGTTCTAAAATCTGTACTTTCTAGTGTTATATTCTTTAAGAGAAACTACCAATACTTTCATCTGATTATATATACAGATGAAAGCACATGAAGGTTCATTGTAAACTTTACACTTTACAGTCAGTGTATATCTGCTTCAACTTATCTTTACCATATTTTCTATCAAAGAAGCCAGTGTAATACTAGAAAAGTTTTTTTAAAAACAAAACAAAACGCACACTTACCTACAAATAGGTTATTTCAGAGCAGGGCCACCAGAATATTTCAGAACAATGACAAAGTTGTTCAGTGTCAAAAACCACAAAAATATGAATAAAAATCATACCTGCTTTGCCAATCTGAACTGCTAGCTTTGTAAGTTTGCCTTGTAGAACTGATTTTTCTTTCTTTGGCATGTTTGCTCTCTTCTTGTCTTTCTCATCTCCATCTCCACCATCTTCACTCTTCAAGGGTTGCATTTCCATGGCTGCACCATCTTGAGCTTTGGCTAAATTTAGAAATACAGGGGACATATGAATGAATAATTGCAGATGAATGAATAATTAAAGTCCAGTCAGACACTAGAATCACTGAAATCAGCATTAGATGCATACACTCAGCAATCTCAATTCCCATTAACATCAGTTTTAGTAGTGTCTTTGAAGCCAGTCACTTCCAGCTGATAAATGTCATCAGTGATCCTGGATCACATCAAATCTGGCTCCAAAGTCACCACCAGAAATAATTGCTATGTGACCTAGAGGGGTTCATGTCACTTTTATTTAGGTGTTTAGTAAAAAGAGTTTCTGGAATTTAACATTGGACATTGTTTGAAAATTGGGGTGAAGTTGGAAAATGTGGGTCTTAACGTTTGCGACTTTTGATTTTAACCATAAGGGACATTTCATATTTGCATTTTTGGGTTAGATTCTGGCAACATTTACCTAGATCTATAATATTTAAACTTATTGTATATAGGTGAGGCAGATTATTATAGAAAATAAAGAGCTTGTGTTTCCTAGACACCGATACAAAAACCAATGTTTTCGTTTTTTTTTTTTAATTAAATACTTACCTTTGTTACGGTTCTCAACAGCTCCATCTTGTTTTTTACCTGTGAGAAACCAAAACAAGGAACTGTAATTTTCAAACGCCATCTCTAACTTACCGGCATTCAAAAAAAAAAGTTACTCAAATTTTATTTCTGTAACCTGTGGTTGCCTATTTCTCACAACAATTAACTTCAATTTAAATGTAGGAAATTTGACTGGATTCCTAGGAGGAAAAGTAACTTCTTGTGTAATTTGTGTTTTATAATGGAGCCATCAAGCTACGGGTATATCTCGAAGTATAAATAATGTTACGTGAGACCTGCACATCTCAGCAAAAGAGGTAGCATAGGCGTTCCTGTTTTCAACCTCAGTCTCCTCCTGTTTACTCCTAGGGAAATTCTGTACCAAAAAATTAAGTTCAGCAGAAAAAAATTTCTGTGCACAGTATTTCAAAATTCTGCAAATTTATGTACATATTCACATCAGTTTCAATTATACTGGTAATTTCAAAAGACGTCAGCAAGTATGTCTAATACTACAGATACAAAAATTCCTTCAGATATCTGCATCCCCTCTCCCCTCAGTGCACAGCTGCAGGATCCCCCCACCTTGCCCAGATACACCCCACCACCACCACCACCACCACCCAGAGCCCAACTGTGCCCCTCTCTCCAGCCCAGACATCTTCTCCCCTTATCCCTCAGAGCCCAGGGATCCAGAGGGAGAAACAGCCTGATGCTGGGTCCCAGGCTTTCATGGAGTTTCCTGTGTGTCACAGTCTCCTTCACCCAGAGCGTGCAGGGAACTGCAGCTACCAGGAACCCTCTAGCTCCTTCCCTATCTCCCCAGCTGCGTGTCTGTGCAAGATTGGCTCTGTCAGGTCCAGTGGGCTGCTAGTGACAGCAAGTAGCACATTTCTGTGCTGAAAAGGAAATTCTCCATGCACAACATTAATTTTTGCAAAATTCTACATTGTGCAGTGGCACAGAATTCCCCCAGGAGTACCTGTTGGATTGTTACAGCACAAGAATTAGGACTTTTTTACACTACAGATGCTTCACCAGCACAGCGATACTGCTGTAGGTATGGCAGCATAGCCACTGAATGGAAATGGAGCATAAACTAACAGGAATTCTCTCAGCATAACTAAACACCTCCCATAAATGCAATTAATTATGCTGACACAAGCACTCTGTTGGGGGGGGGGGGAAATGGGGGTTTCACAAGCATAGCCATGTCAGCTAGGCAATGCAATTTTTAAACTAACTCACTCCCCCGCCTCCTCCACACACACACTCCTAGCTAACATATCTATGCCACAAAGCTTTGCAGCATAGTTGAAACCTGAGCAGGGAGGTAATTGCCAAAACTGAAACCACAAATTTAGTGAGGTTTTAGGATTAGGGTTACTGCAACACTGCAGATTAGAGACTGAAGATGCAAATTAATACATATTTAGAATCACAAATGCAGGACTGGAAGAGACCGTGATGCATTATCAGTACACTGTGGCAAGATTAAATATTATCCTTCTAGACCAGGGGTGGGCAAATTACGGCCCACGGGCCACATCAGGCCCGCGAGACCATCCCATCCGGCCCGCAGAGGCTGCCTCTGGCCCCTCCCCCGGAGCCGTGCAGCGTGGGCATCGCTGCGGGGCCAGGGCTGCGTGCCCTCCCCTGGAGCCGTGCGGGCAGCATTCTGGGGGCCGGGACTGCATGCTTCCCCCCGCTCCCGGAGCCGCGCCACACGGGGAGCTCTGGGCTCCGGGGCTGCACCACACAGGGAGCGCTCTGGGGGCCAGGACTGCACGCCCCATCCCCCGAAGCTGCGCAACACAGGGAGTGCCCCGGGGTTGCGCGCTGGCCCTTCCCCCAGAGCCATGCCGGGAACACTCAGGGCTGCGCCGCACGGGGAGCGCCCCTGGGGCCGGGGCTGCATGCTGGCCCCTCCCCTGGAGCCGCGCCATACGGGGAACGCCCCAGGGGCCGGAGCCGCACAGCGCGGGGAACGCCCCTTCCTCGGAGCCACGCCACGCAGGCAGAGCTCTGGGGGCTGGGGCTGCTATGTTAAGAGGGGGGATGGAGGAGGTTCCAGGGTGCTAGTTGTTGGGGGGCTTTGGAGGGAGCAGTCAGGGAGCAAGGTTGGTTGGATGGGGGTGGGATTCTGGGCTAGTGGCTAGGGGGCTGGAACGTGGATAGGGGTTGGGGCAGTCAGCGGACAGAGAGGAGAGGAACTGGGTAGGGGGTGGGGTTCTGGGGGTTGGTTGGGGTCTGTGGAAGGGGGAGTCAGGGGACAAGGTGCGGGGGTTGATGGATGGGTCAGGGATTCTCAGGGGGCAGTCGGAGGCGGGAAGTGGGAGGGGGCAGTCAGGGAGCAGGAAATTGGAGGGAGCTGGATTGGGGGCGGGGCCTTCCCTACCCAGCCCTCGATATAATTTCGCAAACCCGATGTGGCCCTCAGGCCAAAAAGTCTGCCCACCCCTGTTCTAGACCATCTCTGACAGGTGTTTTTCTAGCCTGTTCTTTAAAACTTACATCTATAAAGGAAAGTTGGATCTGTTAGACAGACAGTCTTATTTCTTAATGTCCTGTCTTCATAGACATGGCAGACTACTTTTGAGTAACAGTTTTGTGTCTGGTCATTTGCCATATAAGCATGCCAAAAACCTTTGTGGATAGCCATTAATGAGAATCTGCAACGAAGTGGCCACCCAGGTAAGTGTGTAAAATCTAGATAGTTTCACGTTTTGTGTTAGGAAAACCACCTCAGCCCTCCTAGAAGTCAGCTGCAGTGGGGGCAGATCAAGATCTTAGGATCAGTTGCTGCAACTGCTATCTTTTTCTGTAGGACCACCACTGCTGCTCCTACCTATTGCCCTTCCCTGAAAGTGCCAGCATCTCCTGCACCAGCTGCTTGCTTCCCTTCCCCCTTACTACTCCCTCTTCCTCCTATTGTGAACGCTATGCAGCTCCAACTCTCCGAAAAGTGGCTCCTCTCTTAAATGAGCAGCAGGTCAGAGGCTGCTTTGCTCTTCACTCATCCACTCCTACTGGAGGAGGAGGAGGAGGAGAAGGAAAGATGAGCTATCAGGGAACACAAGTGCACATTTTCTTACCATTTGCCCTGAAAGAAAAATTTGGACGCCACTAGTTTAAGATAACCCATTTACAGATCTGAACACAAAGTGAACTATATTTCTATAGCTTTTGCATACAAAAAAGTTTTAATAGGACAACGGAAACAAAACTAAAGGATTTTTAACTGAAAATTGATACACGATGACATCAAAGCCAGTTTGAATAGGCTTCCAGTACTACCTTTGACAGAAGAATAAGTTATGTTTTCTGCAGAGAAAACCCCTGCACTGGTTACTTCAGTAGTCAAGTCTCTAGTTAATTCAACAGGCCATACAGTTTCTACTATAAGCCTAAATGTATCTGGGTAAGAGAAAAACCCACCACAGCAATCAGCATGTGCCAGACAAAGGCTGACATCCAGTCCATGCTGCTTAATAAATATGTATTCTAGGTCATTGCCTTCACTACTCTCTCTGCCCTGGAGGAAGCCATGACTTTAGTTAAGTGGACCTTTATTTCCACAACAAATGCTAGCTTGATAAATGGTGGTTGTCTGAAATTGCAAAGCTATTCAGGTTGACACAAACTACAAAAAAAACTTTCAAGAACACACTGTCTTAAAGGGGGACTTACATTTTGAATCTTCATATTTAGGTTGAGGATTTCTCTGCAGTTTTGCATTGTAAATTAATTCAGAGAAGGCTGTTTTCAGATTTGAGAAATAGAGATGTTCTTAGTTTTTGAACGAGCACTCAGATTATATATAGGGAAAAGTCAATATTGAACAAAAGAGCACTACTTGCCAAAAGGGCTGTCTTGTTCTTTGTCTGCTTCAGCTAATGCGAACTATATCAGAAAGCCTGTGTTAAAAAAATAGTATTGAAGGAGGAAGGGAAGAAGATGCATTAACTCCACGATAACCACTCAGTGCTGGATTGCTTTTTCTTAAATTTAAAGAATTAGCCTGCCTTAGCTGAAGCCTTTGTTGATTTCTAATAGGAGTAAGAAAAGACAGGGATAAGAGGAGAAAAAAATCCTTTGGGTGCTGAGCTACCATAAAAGATTCCAAAGGAACTGGAATTGCCAACAATATCTTCAGCTACTGTTTCACAATAGTAACCTGACTCACTTTTTAAGCTCTGGGGAAGTTTCTGGGATAAGATATGGAGTTGTGTATCTCAAAAGGAACATTGGTTTAGGATCTCTACCAAAGGCTTTGGTATTTGGTAAAGAATTATAGTTCTTCCTATCTTAAATAGGCCTGAGCATCATCCCCATAAGATTATACAGAGATTATTATAGAAGGAATATTTTGCTTCAAGTCCTTCCCAACTTCCCGGGAAGACATTTTTTAGTGAGTAATGTAATGATTAAGGCCCTCTTCTAGAAGTCTTCATGTTTATCTCTGGTACTACTTAGCTCCAATAGCCAGTTGCTAGAACTGAAGTTAAGGAAAGAGTCACATGGAGAATAAGGAATAAGACAACTTTTCCCAAAGAACTGTTCTCCATTGATTTGTCTTATTGAGAATATAGTAGATGCCATGTTCAAAGATTTTTGGCCGCAAGACATTACATGGGAACAGGTGCTCTGCACAGGCCATTGCAATCTGACTGCTCTTGCCAAACAGTACTGACAGGATAGGAGAATATAAACCTTAAAAAATGTTACTACAACATTTAAGATTTCAATGCTTACTTTTCTTGTCCTTTTTCTCCTTTTCTTCATCATCTCCTCCAGCCCCAAGTAAGGTAAATATTATTCCAGTTTGAGAGTTCACACCTACAGCAGTAACTACCATTCTTCCAGAGCCTTCCATCACATGGGTACCTGAAATAGAGTACATCTTAATACTTTTACACCTACTGGTTAAAGTAGCCAGCTGGCAAAGCAATAAAATCAAATGTATGGCTGTTTTTTTTTAAAATAGAAGAGTCACTAAATACTTGATCAAGTTATATATGATCCCTTGATCTGTGTTTAAAATTATAGAAAAGTTTAAAGAACAGTCTGTCTGAACTTTAAAGAGACTGACTGGATACTAGGGCAATCTAAAAATGCTTAAGGCATTTTCCTGCACTTTTTTCTGCTATTCCAACTTGTTTTAACAGAAACTCTTCCTTCACAGGCCAGGCTTTCATTCTGCTTAATCCTGCAATGAATTTAAAGAGTCACATTCTTATGCAGACTACTTGCCAATTAAATTAATTACAAAGCTAGTATTAATATTACAACAGCAAAATTAGAGACAAGGCAAGCTCTTAAGGAGTAAACACTGTTTTGACAGCAAAATAAATTATATTCTTAGACAAAAAAGTATTTAACATAGTTAAGAGTACATATCCCTGTAGGGTATTTTATCCTAAACTGCTACCACTTCTGAAAACCAGGCATTATGAAACTAAGCAATTTTGAGTTAGGGCTGAATTTAAAAAATCCAAATATGTTAAGGTGTAGAAATATAGTTAGGGTATCCAAAACAACTCTGTACAACAGAAAAAAACCCAGAATTTAATCTGTCTTTAAAAATGTACATTAATCTGAAACTATGAACATTTATAACATTCATTTCCATACCTTAACATGTTTGAATTGCTTTTTCATACTTAATACAAATTTATTTGCTAGATTTATAATATATTGTTTTGGGATAACCACCACAAACTAGTATTTTTTTCCCCCCACGCTCAATTACTCAGACATTCTCACAAACTTAACCCAGGAATTTCAGAGTGCTTTACAAAGTGTTAATTGCTCTACTAGTCCTGAGAGGCAAGCAAGATTTGAGTTTGTAAATATGGGAAACTGAAGTAAATGCTGAGTAATTTGGCCAGAGCAACACTGCAAACTGGCAGAATTGTGAATCCAAGAATTGTCTTCCTCCTTTGTTCCAACTCCTTGAAAAGATGTCTCTTCAACTAGCTACATTTTAGGGACTAAAAAATAATATAAAGAAAATTATCAAATCTCAACCCGCTTCTGCTGTTAAATGGCAAGGTACAATGTTCTCTTTTTTTACAGGCCACCTTTAGAAAGCTGAACATACTTATGTAGCATATAGAGCTAAAAGGTTCTCCCCTCCCAAAACACTGTGCCTATGCTTATGCTTTGTATCAGAAATCTCATATTGTCTGCCCTGAGATTATGGTGAGTAGAATACTCAAGAAATGACAAAAAGCACAAGAGACAAAGCTGAAGGTATTTTTACACCATTTAGATTTTGTTTTACACATTTAGCTTCCTTGATTAACATTGTGAATTGATTACATTAATAAAGCATGCCACACAAAGGCTCATGAACACATAGCCATCCAACAAATCTGGCAACAAAACCAGACTCAACGGGATATTGCTGGTATTTCAAAGATAAACCCCAAAAAGCTTTCTAATAGAAGCTTTCAGGTCTGGGTTACATATAAATGAGAACAGGACAGCCCAAATCACTTTGCAGGTGAGAACAGCTAATATACACAGACTTATTAGGCATTGCCTCCGATGGCAGAGTCCCGATAGCACTAGCCCTCACCAGGGTCATTGGGTCCAGTACGAGGGCAAATCAGAATTTTAGAAATGCACAAGTTCCAGGGTCAACTATAATCTAGTATCAACTACTCCATTCTATGAGTTAAATAATAGTATTCACACACCTGACAGCAGCATAGGATCTTTATCCAAAGTCTTCTTAACCTGATCTGATTCTCCAGTCAATGAGCTTTCATCAATTTTAAGGTCATTTCCTTGAATAAGTACACCATCAGCTGGCAGAAGATCACCTAAAATACAGAGCATTAAAAACTGAAAACTTGAAACACACTATTAATAAAGTCAAATAATTGAGTTTACTGTATACATATATACACACACACCATATTTCACTTGTGCAATATCCCCAACAATTATGTCAGCTACTGGTATTTGGATGACTTGTCCACCTCTGATGACAGTGAACTTCTGTTCTTGTTCGATGCGGCTCTGCAGCCCCCTAAATTGTTTCTCTTTGCTCCAGTCATTGAAAGCTGTTACCAGTACTACGCAAACTACAGATAAAAGGATTGCTGCTCCTTCAATCCATCCTGTTTCACCTTCCTCCTCTTCTTCACCAACAGACACCGCTCCACATGCTGTAAGAAATAAAGATTTTTTTTTAAAGTTCAAAAACAGACTCCTTTGTAATCCATATAAAACTTTCACAAGGAATAAATTTACACTGACTTTAGTCTGGTAAAAGGATTTCTTAAGAAAGACAAATTAAAGCTGGTCAGAGTCTCATAGGTGCTCAGCAGCTGAAAAATATCAGACCATTTATTTAGATATCTGGAGTTAGGTGCTTACGTTTGAAAACTTAAAGGTGCTTATCACTGCAAAGGTAACAGCTATCCAGCTCCATCAAATCTTTTTTGTTCACTTTTACTAGGCAGCTGCTCAGTCACAAGATTTTGGCCAGTTTCCCTACTACTATTCAGAACTCTGTCAGTGGTGAAACAGAAGAATGCCTGTTTCACTCTTCTGGCTGCTTGGAGAAAGCTCTGAGCAGCTGAGGAAAGATCCAGAGGAACGGAGACCTTTCCTCCTCTCCTCAACAGAACATGAAGTGGAATAGCAGAAGAGTGGATATTTACCCTCCCTCTTCAGCCTCCCTCTCATCCCCCCCAAACAACACAGTTAGGAAGAGTCTCTAGGCAGGAAAGGAAGACAAATCCTGCTCTGTTCCAGAAACTAAAACGATGTGGTGCTTGAAGTGTGCAAGATAGTTAGTAGCTAGAGGCATTTATTCAAGAGATGAGCCCCTGAGAGGATTCCATTACCACCATCTCTGCAGAAAACCCTACTACTCTCCCCATCTCAACAGCTGTGAACCGCATGGAAGCTGATCTACCAATGAAGTCAAGAGAAACTGGTGGTGAATAATGAAATTTATTTACTAATTTAAAAATTAAGAATACAAGTAAAATTCAGATGTAAATTAAGCAACATGACTGCTTACATAAATGTGTACAGATATCCTCTTGGTTAGCAAAACACTAAATTTAGTGTAAAGGCTATAACTAATTGGAAATCAACATGTTTTAACACTTACAACTAATGAGAATCAACCTTTCAGAAAAGCTAAAAAAAGTACAAATGCAAAATTACTTAAATTCAATGCATCCTGTAGAGAAGTGAAATGGAAAGCAAGCAAAATTACTTTGAATGAAAATGTTCTTGGTCTCCACTGGCTGATTAAAATTGATTTTATGTAAAATTTAGAACTGAAGTTTCACAACACTGCAGTTTACACATATTTAATATTTCTTGCTTCAAGGTTTACTTACCTGCTTCATTCCCCCCTGGAGGCTGGTAAAAAGAAAGACCCAATGATATTACGGCTGCAATTTCTAATATAATTAGGGTAACATCCTGTAGTGCTTCCCATACTAACTGAAGAAATGTTTTTGGCTTTTTAGGAGGTATGAAGTTCTTTCCAAACACCGCTTCTCTTCTCTCTATATCTGCTGGATTTCCACTTAGACCTAAATATTAAAAAAAAAAAATCAATTTCAGCATTTTTTTAATAATCATATGCATTTACCATTCACAAAACTCTGTATAAGCCAGAAGCATTACATTCTACAACCACAGGTAGGAATACAGCAGTATACTGTATATGAAATAGTTTGAAGGATGATTCTTACATAATACAGGAGTAATCTTTAAATTATTGGGGTTAAAAAGTAGGAAAATCACAAATCCATTCAATTTCAGGTTAAGTTATTTCTGCCTTTTGTATACAATTTCAGAGAGAATTATTGTCTCTTACAGTATCTGAACATATATTTATGCCATATAATAGATAAGACCGAATTAGTAGGAGCTCAAGCTACCACATTGCGGGGTACGGAGAAGTTCTCCTATATTTCAGAGCAACTAAGACCATTATGATCTCGTCTGACTTCCTGTATAACACAGGCCATAGAACTTCCCCAAAATAATTCCTAGAGTAGATTTTTCTCTTTTTTTCTAAGTCAATCTTGATTTTAAAATGCTCAATGAATGAGAATACACTACATTCCTTGGTAACTTGTACCAATGGTTAATTATTCACCTATTAAAAATTTATAGGTTATTTCTAGTCTGAATTTTTCTAACTTCAACTAACAGCTACTGGATTGTGTTTTCCTCTCCCAGTTGAAGGATCCATTATTAAATATTTGTTCCCATACTGCTACACTGATCAAGTCATCTCTTAACCTTCTCTTTGATAAACTAAATAGATGGAGCTCCCTTAGAGTGAAAGACTCAAGATATGTTTTCTCGTCCTTTAATCATTCTCATGGCTCTTCTCTGAACTCTAATTTACCAACATCCTTCTTGAATTGTGGGCACTAGAACTAGACGCAGTATTCCAGTAGTGGTCATACCAGTGCCAAATACAAAAAGGTAAAATAAGCCCTTCACTCCTACTTGAGATTTCTGTGTTTGTTCATCTCAGGATCACATTAGCTCTTTTGGCTACTTCAATCATACAGGGAAGCTCATGATGGTTGTTGCCTCCTTTGATCCCTTGGTCAGGTCCCTCATTCCAGCCCTTCAGTTTCTGGTTCAGTATTTCTTCAATATGAGACTTGTTCACTTGGATTATTTTACATTTTCACATTCTATATTACCAAACTTTTCCCCAATCAGCTTTTTAGCACACCACACTTTATGTAACCAGTACACTACACATGTGCAAGCTCCAATTTATCTAACTTCTGCATTTTTTAAGGTCACGTTTGCGTTTCCCTGTTTCTGGTCATCCCACTAAACCGCTTCTTGCGATTTCAAGTTTGTGATTTGACCTCAAAACTTCCAGCATGTTACCTTTGTTCTGTTTGCAATAGAATCATTTTAAGCAAAATCAGCAATTCTAGTAAAAGAAGAATTTTCAAAACCACACTTATGCTAGCAAAGCCTTGGCATAAGCGTTGTCTCATACAAATGCATTCACTATCCATAGTTCAAAATCATTAACATATAGCTATCAGAGCTTTTAATTGTACAATTAACAATTCTTCATTTTTATATATTTCAGTATGTTATCCTATTCCACCCCTGAAAGGGTAGGAGTGGGGAGTTATGGAAAACAATCACCTTTTTCTGTCAAGATTTCTTACAGTCCTTAAGCAGGACTTCAAAGGCCTTATTAGTCAGTCAATGTCTAGTTTTGTTTGAGAATAACTAGAAAGTTTTGAATGTTGTGTTTTGAAGGGGTGTCTCCTTTTTAGGTCCTTAATATTTAGTTGCTTTTAACAGTACCACAACAACATCCATAAGTCAAACACGTCACTATTTGTAAGATGAGTAACTCAAAGATCCACATATACAGAGCAATAAAACATTTAAGTTGCAGCTTGCATTCTCAATATGCTAGTGCAAGCACACAAGATGTCAGCTGAATGAATGGTACCCACCCCCATGATAGTGAGAAATATCACTAACACTTCTAGAAAAAGCAAGATATTATCATGGGACTGCTTTATGATTGAACTGAAAAGGCCAAAACACAGGTGAGTAGGCCAAACCCCAATACAGTAACTCCTCACTTAAAGTCTTACCAGTTAACATTGTTTTGTTGTTACCTTGCTGATCAATTAGGGAACATGGTCGTTTAAAGTTACACACTATTTCCTTATGTCCTTTGGCAGTCGCCTGCTTTGTCCAGTGCCTGCAGGAAGATCAGTCTGTTGCAGCTAGATGGTGAGGGCTTGGAAACAGGGTGGACCAGCAGCCCCGCTATCAACTCCCCATTCCCCTAAGTTCCCTATGAAGCAGCCGCCCAGCAGGCTGTCAATTGCCAGCAGGTCTGCCATCCCTCCTCCCACTGCCAGGTGCTGCTCCTGCCCTCTACCTTGAAGCTGCTTCTGGGAGCCTCCTTCTTGCTGTGCAAGAGGGGATGCAGGAGGCAAGGGGTGCTAATGTCAGGGTGGACCCATTCCCCCTGCTCCTGCACCCCGATTACCCCATCTTCCATACAGCAGGGGGAAGGATTCAACAAACAAGGCTCATGACAGAGGGAACTTCCTGGCAGCAGCTGCCATCTCAACTTGCTGATCTACTTAAAAAGGCAGTGTACTTAGAGTGGGGTCAGCATACTTAAAGGGGCAATGCACATCTCTCTCACACACTGTGTGTCTGCCATGCTGCTTCCTCTCCCTCCATTCGTGGTGCCTTGTAGAGTGTAAGGCTACATTAACAACTAGTTAACCCTGAGGGCTCAGCCAATTGCTAGTTCATCATTTAGCAGTAAGGCATTCCTTGGGAAATATCTCACCTTCTGACTTCACCACCTCAATCAAGCTTCACAATCATCATAATCGTTGTGTACCAGTATTAAACTGTTTGTTCAAAACATGTATCACATGCACACAGTATGTCTTGTCTGGTGAAAAATTTCCATAGAACCTAATCCACCCCACCCGCTTTATATTAATTCTAATGGGGAAACTGGATTCGCTTAACATCGTTTCGTGTAGTCATATTTTTCAGAAACAATTACAACACTAAGCAAGGAGTTAATGTTTGTTATTCCCTTCTCTTCTCTCTCCTTTTCCCCTACCTATCTCCCTCCCCCTGCACTTCTAAGTGCACACTTAACATGTTGCTAGGAACAGAACCATTTTTTGTAACTATAGTAATATGGATGAGGCAGCTGCAGGAGATATCAGTTTCCCTGATATTTAAAGTGAAGGTCTGAACATCTAAATAGTCGGGGGGCGGGGAGCAAAATCATATATAGTATACAACAACATCTTTAGGGCTCCTTCTCTGCAAGTCTACTTGAAAAAAAAAAACAAAAAAAAACTATCTGTCCTTATACACATAAACTGCCACTACTGAGCATTTACTGAATGCTCAAGTAGCAGTACTGGATACTGAAAAGGCGCCAAACCGTACCACAGGAAAAAAAATCGTTTGTGTGTTGCAACCTATCCTGTCCCACTGCCTAAACTGACACCAGTGTCTGCTGGGAATCCCCATGTGTGGTTAGGCTTTTTGGGTAGTGACTGATTACTGTTCCTAGAGCTGGGTCACTCGGGCACACTCCCCAGTTAGACCCTCACATCTGACACTCCTGAGTCTGACCTTGCTGTCTCACTCACCTAGGCCTTGGAACTAGTGCCACACCCTCCTGAGCCCTCTAGTCGCTTAGACATGTTCTCTCCAGAGTCTGCCTGGTTGTGAATAATCTGGTTCTGAATTACACCCCATCAGGGACAGTGCAAGGAAACAGTAAGGAAACAGACATTTCTCATACACATTTTACTGCTAAAACATAGAAGTTAGCAATTTATGGAAACTCTTCAACACAATCCTCCTCAGTAGTATCTCTCCCTTTTTGCAAGTCTCTGAAATTGGTTTAAGTCCTCTGAACAAGGCCTGCCTCCACTCCTCCTGGCCGTGCCTTGTGTTCTTGTGAGGATACTGCATCTTTGGAAAAGTACACCTTTTAAAAGAGTATCTGTCCTCCTTTGGCAATATGGAAAAACCTAGAGCTCTCCTAGCCATATGAGCAGACCCAGCGGGAATTTCAGATGGTGGGAGGGGGGCTACCTACTTTTTAATGGACTCTTTTCATGGAAATCAGAGGCCCCTGAGGTAGCAACACCATTGTTTCACCTAGGTATGGCCATTCAGTAGTACTCCTTGATTGCTCTGTTACAACTTTCTGAACATGTCAAGCTCCTCCTTACAACATGAATGATCTAATCCATCACTGTTACCCTTCTGAATAGCCATCAAAAACAAATAAAATTCCCAATAGGACACAGACACGTTAACCCAGGATTTATCTCAGGTCTACTCTATAAACTTCAGCAGCTCTACACCAATGTAACTTGCGTCAGCCAAAGTCTGGACATCACTAGGGTGAACGCATACTGGTAATTTATTGATACAAAATGTAGCACACCACAGGTAGGTATCCCAGTGCGCCACATGCCCACCACCTGGAGCAATACCTTTTGGGAATTTTCACAGTGAGCTGTGGTAGAATAAGGATGTCCAGGGATCTCTAGAAGTGAAGTTCCCAGCATACAACTTCTCCGTCCCATCAGATCATCCATATGCCATCGTTTTTTAAAAAAAATCCCACAAACTCATGCAGCAATTCTCAGCCTTTCCTATCCCTGACAGAAGCATAGAACCCACAGAGCTCTGAGCTATTCTCATGAATATGCAAAGACAGGATGTATGTATGATTCTCCTGTACTTGCAGACCTGCAGGAAGTACTGCAATAAATGGGGAAGTGAGGATGTCATTAAGAACAATTTGCTGAGAAACAATGAAAAAAACAATTCAAGGTTGCTGGCTGCATTCACAGAGCAATTGCAGATGGAGAAACACCACTTCTGGGTCTGAAAAACAAGCACTGATGATGTGATTGCATTATAATGCAGGTTTAGGACTATGAACAACAGCTGCAAAACTTTCAGATGTGAAAGGCCATATTCCTGGATCTGTGCTGAGCTCATGCCAGCCTTACAGCATGTGGACATCAACATGAATGGCATTGACAGTGGAGAAGCGAGTGGTAATAGCACTTTGGAAGCTTGTAATGCCAGATTTCCCATTAACAGTCATTTTGGAGTTGGAAACTACACAATGGGGGCCACTGTTGTGCAAGGGTGTAAGGGCCATTAATCATCTCCTACTATACAGGACTGACTCTCAGCAACCAGTAAGTGAATTTGCAGCAACGGGTTTCCCAAATTGAAGGAGGGAGGCAATAGACAGCATGTATATACTGTTTTGGCACCAGCCCACCTTGTCTGAGACTACATCACCAGAAAGAGCTACTCTCCTATGGTTATGGTTAGAGGGACCACCAGAGATGATTTGCTGATATCAGCGTGGGCTCATCAGGGAAGGTGCATGATGCCTGCATTCTTTTAGAACACAGGACTGTTCAAAAAGCTGCAAGCAGACACATTCTTCCCAATTAGTAGATTGCCATTGCTATATTAAAATGCCAATAGTAATTCTGGGCCTATTCCCATGCTCCCCTGACTCAGGAAGCCATACGCTGGCCACCCTGACAGCACCAAGGAAAGAGTCAACTACTGGCTCAGCAAGTGCAGAATGACAATTGAATGTGCTTTTGGTAGATTCAAGGGGTACTAGTGTCTACTGACTAAAGTGAATCTCAGTGAGAAAAATATCCTAATGGCTAACGGCCTGTTATGCAGGACAAAGCTGCTCCTAGGCTGGAGATGGTATAGCTGTCTGCCAGATTTGAACAGCCAGGCACAGGGGCTATTACAAGAGCTCAAAGTGAAGCTATGCAGTTGAGAGAGGCTTTGAAAGTGGAATTTAATGATCAACTACAGGAGTGTTGATGTGAGAGTTCTCTGGCCCTGGAAATTTGAGTACTGCTAAATCTTTGTTTATAAATATGACTGGGTGTTTTCCTGAAGCTATGCTTTCCTGTGTTGTTTTTATAAGTTCTGCATTTACAAGTTCTGTTTACTTTGATTACTGCTATGCACGCTGCAATATTGTTGTGAACTAAAGATAGTGATTCTCCAAAAATATAAAAAATTGAGTGGGAAAAAATACAGAGAATCAATATTAAAATTTTGTATCAACAATTTAATGGAGTAAACATTATATCCCCTTGAGTGCACTATGTAGCCAGGTGTGAATACAAATACACCAACCACAGTTCTCACAGATCACATTATGTGTAGCTGTGGTTTTCCTTGCTATCTTCTGACGTGGAGTGGTAGTAGTAAGGATACACCCCATGTCACTTTTTTGGGGTGAAGGGAGCAGCCCCCATGGAATTCTAGAAGAACTGAAAAGAAAGGAGAGTCTGGGGCTTTTGGACCTGAAGGTCAACCGAGGTCTTCAGCCTGTGAACGAACACAAGAAAATGCTTCTTGTTCTGTTGGGACTCCTGGGTCTTCCTCCTGTCTCATCTTTCTCCATGCCGTTCATTGTATTGGCTCTCCAAGTCCTTAGTTCATGATCTGATGCAACACTGCAGGCTCTCTCAGAACATCTACTCCTTTGTCTTCCTCATCATCCTCTTCCTCATCAGAATCAGGCATTCTGCAGGTGTGGATCAGACTGCCTCTGAGCTGCAACTCCAGAAGCAGCTGACAAAAACCAGACAGAGGTCACTGGATTTATGGTCACAATGGGAAGGGAAAGTTTCAAAACTTGCTTTCCCTATTCCCAAACACACATTAATAAGAAATGATTATCGACACTTCAGCTTTGGAGCACATCAGCACAGCACTGCTTTCCAGCTCTAGCCATGGTGACCATGGTATGCCAAGGGAAAGGGGGTGAGTGCGAAGAATTTTCTGGTGCATGAATCTATAAAATTTCAGCCTATTCCACGGGTATGAATATAGGCCAATGTACACTGAATATTGGCATTATTTTTCATCGGCGGTGGTGGTGTTAGCACAGTGGGGCCCAAACTTTTCCTCTTGCACCCCCCCCCTTTACCAGTAATGGGATGTGTCCACCCCCTGCTGAGAGCGGGGGCCAAAGGCCTAGAATGGAGGACAAAGCGGGGCTGGGTGGCTCTCTCCCGTGTAAGGCCTGGCCCAGGCTCCAGCCCCGCATTGGCCCTCCTCAGACATTCCTCTGTGCCCCACAGTTTGGGGACCATCATATCAGCAGATCTCACTCACAAAGGACAAAAAGGCACAGAAGAGCTGCCCAGGCCTGCATGCTGAACTCACTGAGTGGCATGGGAAAGTCTCCTACTGCAAGGAGTCACTCCTAGAAACCTTAGGGAGAGAATTGCAGGGTATCGCCACAAAAAGCTTCATCAAGATCTCTCAGAGGGATAAGAGGCACTGCTATATACATGAATGATGTGCTCTGCATGCTACCCCATCCCTATGGCCTAATCTAAATGGAGGAAGTGAAAAGCAGATGCCAGTTCTACTTCTACTGAACCGGTCTGTTTGTGTACGAGTAAAATAATGAAAAGTCAATACCTTTTTTCTTGTTAATGTGTGAATGGGCCAGGCACCATTTTAAAATTCAAACAATGTAAGGAAAAAGGCATGTACATACTTACTTGGAGTTCCCTTCCCTGTCATCAGGCTCCATCTGTGTTTGCCTACTGGGATGGCTAGACCATGGCAAAGTGTCAAACAGGTCCTGGTTCACAGCACTGCTGGAATCCCCTGGCATATCTCCTCTCTTTTGCTATCCATGGCACAGGTCTCTGTCTTGGGCTCTTCCAAGCTACCCACAGTAGTCTGTGGGGTGCTGGTCTGGTCTCTGCCAGGTATGGCAAGCAGTTCCTTGATGAAGCAGATCTGCAGCACAGCATCAGATCTATTGCTGTACACTCTGGCCTTGTGGTATCCCCAGAGAAGTTCACTCGCTTTCACTATAAACTGTTGCTGATCCTGTTGTGCTTTTTGCCTACATCTCCCTTGCAATCTTGTTGTAAGTGTCCACATTTTTATGGTTTGTCCATAGTTGTCTTTGCACAGCTTCTTCTCCCCACAGGCCCAGGAACTCCAATACTTCCTGTCCAGGCAAGGGCACATCTAGCATCTGCATGCACATGGAGCCAGCCTGGCCATTTGGGCAACGGCACACAAGGACGAGCTGCTAGGTGTTCTCAGAAAAGGACATTTCAAAAAAACCATGAGGAAAAAAGTAAGAGGATAGTGGTTTACGGTCTCTATGACGCCTGGGCAGTGGAGCTTAAAATTGTGACCAGAGCAGTCACTTTCAAGGAATGGGGCATTGTGGGATAGCTTCTGGATAACTTAAGATCTACACCTGCACCATGTCAACTTCAATAGCCAGCCATGGCTCTATGCCATTCAGGGAGCGATTGTACGGAGTCATTTTAAACAGCGTGCTTATGTGAGTTTGAGTGGAGATGCATGCACAAACAGGTTGGCGTAAGGTGACTTACACTAATATGTAGTGTAGAGTAGGCTTTGGTCAAAAGGCAAATCATTCTTAATTCTGTAGATCAAAAAGACAAAGCCAGTATGGCTTCTTGAGTGTAACTGAATGTGGCTTTTGCTAACATAGCCTGTTTCAAGCCCAAGTTTGCAGAACGTCTGTCCAAGTTAAATTGTATTAAAGCTAATGTGAATTCACTCAACTGCAGATTTGCATGTACCAGAACAAATGAGCCAAAGTGAACACTGAACTAAGTAAATCTACCACCACACATTTACTTTAATGACTAGATAAATTGCTAGTGACTTAAGGAATTAATAATTGAAGTTAGTTATAATTTAATAGTTTTAGAAGGCTAATGTTCTTCTTCACTGGGAGTAGAACAAAGTTATAGGAATACTTGAAAGTCACTTGCCTGGGGTGGGTTTATAGTATGCTGTATACGCATTTCAAACGCCTTCGAAAAAAGTCTTCAAAAGAGGAAAGTCAGCAGTAGTAAACACCAACAAGAAGGTAATTTGTTCTGGAACTGTTACACGTTGAAGTTTAGAATTAAAATCTATCAGATTTTATGGAAGATGAAACTATGAAGACAACTTCTGCGGTAAGTTTTCTTGCAGCTATTTTGAAAGTCTTCCCATTTTTTGGACTGTAAATGTAAAGCTTAGTTTCACTCCCAAGTAAGGGCGACAAAGTTCTTAAGCAAGAAATGCATAAAGTAACTGAACAACTGTACCTATAGCTAGTCTTCACTTATGAATTGTAAAGTCAATCTGAAAAGTAGGACAGTATAAAATGACAATGGAATTTGTATATGAACAATTTTTAAAATTTTAAGCTGTGTAACTGCATATTGGTCAACTAATGTTTTAAGTTATGGATCTACATGCTGAGTTTAATACCTATGCTGAAGCTGCACAAATCTCAGTTATGCAGCCATGCTCCCAAGTCTAGGTTCCTTGTTCATGTTTCCTTTTGACATTAAGGTAATAATTGTTACATTACAGTCACAATCTTGGCCTGGTTGGAGGGGTACTTAAAGAGAAACTTGACTAGTCCAACAGGTTATAGCATGTTGGCATTTTAAGAACTGTGAGGAAGGAAAAGCATGAAGGAAAGGAGGAGAGCTTTCAGGGGAACAAAGTGAGAAAGTACTGGGATGTTAGGAGTTAACAGCACAGAGTTTGCAGAATGGAAAGACATTAACAGAGAACAGACAACTAAATAGGCCACGGTGATAATGAAATGTACTAGTTCATTAACTTTTTTAGAATTTTTCCATTAAATTTAAATGTCAAATCATTTCATTGTCCATTATTGTTACTAGAATTACCAGCTCCCCAAGAAATTCTGTGATTCATATCCAGTAATTTGGGGTCCTTCTGTGGAATTTAGGTCTAAATTGCTGCATGGTACATAGGAGTATACACCACAAGAATTTTTATGTTCTCCATTACGTTTACTCACCTATTTAAATAAAAAGTGATTTGGTGTCTGTCCAGAGCCATATTTTTGAACTAGGTTTCTCAAAATCGGAACAATCTGCTAGGTTTACAGTTATATTGACCCTGTAGAGCCATTCAGTAAACATTTCTTAGCTGATCAGTTCCCCCTCAGATACTGGCAAACTTTTTCCAGTGTATCAGCATATTTGCTGTACACAATAATTTTGAATGTATGGATGCAGAGCAAGAATTTACACTGGGCATAAAAATCATGAAATCTCTCTCTCCTACTCCATTTAGAATAATTATTTAATAAATACTATAGTGGAAGATCATACTTGTGCTGCCAGGCACACACCTTCTCTAGAAGTTTTGATGGCAGACGAGACTGACAATTCTACTAACTTCATCTGTTACACCCTGCTGCATTCACTTCTCAAGTAAGGTAGGTGCTGCTCTACCACTGGGATAGCACATCAAGTGGACAGGAACACAGCAACAGAAGATACAATATGTCTAGCTTGACTGTCTAGTGCAGTGGCTTTCACCCTGTAGTCCATGGACTTCTGGGAGGTCTGCAGACTATGTTTAAGATTTCCAAAGAGTCGAAATTTGAAAATTTTTAAGGGTCTGCAAATGAAAAAGTTGAAAACCACCGGTCGAGTAGTAGTTTGACAGTCTAGTGTCCATTAAGACCTTCAACTAGCAGCAAAAAGCTACTCACTTCACTACAAGTTTTAGGTATTTGCAGCACATTTTCTACTATGCCTCTAATAATCATGTAGGACAGCACATAATACAGCAAGTTTCAGTAATATGGGAAGTCCTGTAGCAAATAGCTGTGCAAGGTCACACAGAGGATGTGTCTGACATACAAAAGTGTACTGAATCTATTCAGCTAATAGTCTTACTCATAAAATCTTTCCCCTCGTCTCCCATTATGTGTATCTTCACGATCCTTCCAACTCCTACATTGACAATGCACTGAATGACAAGTGAGGGCTTGGCTACACTTGCAAGTTAGAGCACACTAAAGCCACTGAGTGTGCTCTATCTCACTCCCCATCCACTTTGGCAAGGCACGAAGAGCACTCCCGGTACTCCACCTCAGAGAGAGAGGAATAACGTCTGATGCATCTTGGCTGAGACACCCCAGCACAAGTGTGAACGAGGTGTTGCATTACTGTGCTCAGACTGACCTCCGGAAACGTCCCATAATCCCCTCAAGTCACATGGCCACTCATCACTGTTTTGAACTGGCTGTAGGAATGTGGATATGCCCTTTCAAAGCTCGTTTGTAACAGCTCCGTTTGTGATAGCCGGCATGCTTATCTGCTCTGAGACAAAAACAAATGAGGAATGCTGCTTGCTTTGAGTGAGAAAGAGATAGGCAGTAGGGGGAGAGGTGGTCTGAACTTATAAGACAGCATACTGACCCTCAGCACCCCAAAAACTCACTCCCCCACACATACATACACACACCCCTCACTCCACCCCACCCCTTGCATTTGAAAAGCATGTTGTAGCCACCTGAACGCTGGGATAGCTGCCCATAATGCACTGCTCGAATGCCGCTGCAAGTGCTGCAAAACAGCCACGCCAATGTGCTTGCAGCTGTTGGTATGGACAGACTGCAGCACTTTCCCTACCGTGCTCTCCGAAAGCTGGTTTAACTCAAAGAACTCTACATCTGCAAGTGCAGCCAAGCCCTAAGTGAAATTTACAAAGTTTATGATCTGTGACATTTCCAAGCATGTGTGTTCACTATACAGTTAAAACTTCAGACTTAATCCAGTTTTTGAAAGAACTCCCTACCATCAGCTTACATGGCTGGGGAGATTGGAGCCCCAGTTCTAACCTGCTTCTCTCACTAGAACCTGTCCATTTAGCAGCAAGGACACAGGCAAAAGTGACTTGGAAGGACATTGTTTCCCAATAGTCCTCCCACAATTCTTCTCAATGATAGACAAAAGTTGTCCTGCACTTGACACAAATGACTTGGAAAGAATCCAAGTGTTTCAGCACAGGGAGTCATGGGGTATGCTCCAGACTCATGGGCAAGTGCAGAAACAGTTGTGTGTAAAATGCAAGCATCCCCACATCAAAACTAGGGCACTAATCATTAAGGTTAACTATGCAGTAGAGAGATACCACAAGAGACTCCACAATTTATACCACTAATAAGTTTCACTTAATTGCCTGTGGAGTCACAAAGAATGCCCCACTGGAGAAAGCAACATAAGAGTAGGTCCAGGTGGAGGTAAAAGAGCCAGGTAGTGAACTGGTGCTAGAACAGCCTGTTTGGCACAAGATTGGGATTTACCATATGTGCCCAGACAAGCAACCCTTGACAACTAGTTTCAAACTTAAGTTTGCCCTACAAGCCAGGTTGGGTTCATGATATCCCTACCCTTTATTAAAGGGTTACTCTGATCACAAAAAATGAAAATTGGAATTAGTCATTAAAATACATTTATCACAGTGTGCAAGTGTCCTGTTTAAGGCACAATTTTTATTACAATTCATATTTCTACAATGTTACCATTTCTTTCATGCAACAAAAATGGTTGTGCAACAACTTTTCACTAATATCTGAGTTTAAGACAAATATCAAGTGATCTTTTCATCTGTTGCGGTGTTCTACACAAAAAACTATCCCCACTGAATGTGCTCTTACTCATGCTAAAAATGTGTGTGTGTGTTCTTGCCTTCACCTACAGAGGGTCATCATCTATACATTCTCAAGTTTATCTCCTGTTTGGTCTACTAATGTTGTACTCTGGCTTGGAATATTCCGGTCCTCTGATAGTATGGGAGAAGAGTAGGAAACATCCATCCACTGCTTTCAAAACACCAAAACATCTGATGTTCTTGTTCCAGTATCCCTGGGTCACTATGTGGGGCTGCTGTTTAGCCAGAGTACATAACTCTTACAAGGATTCTTAAACTGGTAACAATACAATGAAAGCGAATATGAAGTTGCATAAGTGACAGATGTGTGGACTATGGCAGATGGAAATACAAGTGCAGCAGGAAGGTTTTTTTTAAACCTACAGACATTCTCTCTGCTTTAAAAAAAGCCTGCTTTTTCCCTCTCAGTACCACGAGTCTTATTTGTAATTCAGGATACTTTATGAGAGTACTGAACGATATAGTCAGTGATAGTTTTGTTGAATATGCAAATCAGCAACAAAAATTGATGGACAAAAGTAGCTCAGAGATACCATAAAATTACATAAGCTTTGTGTGTCTGTTTTGTAAAGTTGCAACATTCATCCATTACGTTTTTCATGGTGCTCTGTCACTTTCACACTGGTGAGCAAGCAATTTGCAGTGAACAGATCTGAAGTTCTGTAAATAGAATTGTCTCAGACTTGTATTTAACAACATGTAAATATCCTGGAAAACAGTTGCCTTCAAATTTAGAGCAGGCCAAGCCAAACAGCAACAGATTACTCCACTCTGTCCGAGCAACAAATAGGCTTCTCGTTAGGATTCAACAACAATGAAGTAGACAAAAAAAAATTAAAAATCAGAAAGAAAAAAAACTTGGTCATAATTCCCTCATTTAGACAAGATACTTTGATAAGCTCTTATTTCAACTATGAAGACAAATTAATAAATGCAATGTTTCAGATCCTTCAATTTCCAAGGGTTTTAAAATACAAGTTTCTTCAAAAAAATGTAAAATTCAACTGAAAAACATGTATTGTTTACACTGCAATAGAAGAGGTTCATGTATTAAAACACCCCCTTTTCCCCATCTTGGAGAACAGATGAGATCATATTGCCAAAGGATAGTTGGGAACAATACATCAACTCAGATCAGTGGTTCCCAAACTGGGGTAAGGGTTTGCAAAATGTCACAGGGAAAAAAATGTTCTTGGGAAAAAATTCCCTAATGGGGGTCAGAGCTGTCCCTAGGGACCCAGGGCAGAATGGGGCCAGCAGCCCAGAGCCCCTGGACTTCCAAGAGCAAAGCAGATCAAAAGCAAGCATATATTTCAAATGGAGGAGATTTCAACTTCAAGACTCCTTATAAGAAATGGAAAGGGAGGTGGATATTTTTTGCTGTTTTTAAAAATTGAATAGGCAGCTAGTATTGTTTTTAAAATCACAAAGAACAGGTTTAAGCTTTGTTGTAATGTGCATTGCTTGCCTGGACTGCTTAAGACCCGAATGCTTGTGTAGGAGAAGAACTCTGAGTTAGCTTCTTAAATACCATCATGGTGTTTGAATTGTTAAACAAGGCTCCTATGTTTTATCAAGAAGTAACAGATGTGAAAGTGATACTAGCTATGAAAGTGAGATCTTGTAAGAGTGTTGTCATTTTCATAATGCAATGAAAATACTGTAATGATAAATAATTAATAATAAGTAGTGTGTAATAAGCATGCCGTAAAAACTGATTTTATATTTCCAGGATCACTGCTTTTATGATTTATACTCAAGGTAAAGGAGAAAATTCCTGGAAATATTCATTTTTAGGAAGGGGATTCTTGAGACTCAACATTTTAGTGAAAGGGGCTCACAGGTTGTTAAAGTTTGGGAACCACTGGTTTAGATGGTAAGCACAGGTTGTATAAGTTCAAAAACCAAGGCTGGAATTGTTTTGCAGCATAACCACCACTAGTTTATGAAACAGGATTCACATGGGTTGTTTATGATCTGTAATTTACTATACAAGCTAGAAACAAGTTTGAAGGTTCTCAAAGTGAAATAAGAGATACATTTGGCAAAGTTTATTTCAGCGCTATGGAATAGATTTATGTAACTGACAATGACACTTTCTGAAATCTGGAAATATGGAACTAATTTTATATCAGTTACAAAAGGTGGTCTAGTTAACAAAGCTTGCTATTCAGTACTATGCTAGAAGATCATAATTCTATTCTTACAACACAAGCTAGCATTCTATTTATTTATAATCACATTCAGAGACAAAAATAACTGATCTAATTTAAATAAAGATCTTCTGGACACCTGCAACTACAATACTTACCCTCATTTGGTGAAGTTTTCAATCTTGTACAGATAGCATAGACATCTCCATAACATTCTTGTATTTTATGCACTGCATCTGTAGATCGTAGTTCCATAAGGGCACGGAGCTCTGCAAGTGAGATTCCAAAATCTCCATGATTAGATTCTTTTACAGAATTTTTTACACCACTGTATGCAACTGAGTTGTTAGCCATATCACCCATGATGTATACAGTCCTTAGTATGAGGAAACAGTTTCCAAAAAGGAAAAAAAAAATTCCACTTGAAGTACTTCCAAAAGTTAAACAAATCCTTTAGATATGAAGAAACTCAGATGAGAAAATACAGATCACCCAAAGAATGACATCAGTAACCCTTTCCAGAGAGGAATCTTGACTGTCGTCCCATCGTGAGTTGCTTTTCTTCAAGTTAGTCATATGAGATGTACAATCTAGGAAAAAAGAACATTAAATCCATTATTTACAGCTATATTTTCAAATCTCTTAAACACTACATTGGAAGAACTTATTTAGTTAAACAAAGTTACATCAAAATAGCAAAAGTGTGAGTTACATTGATGCAGTATTTAGATGTACAAAGCTTCAACCGTGTCCCTTTTAATCCCTAAAAATCCATGTCTACCTTGATGCCTACCATAAATTGTCAACAGTAATAGTCAGTCATCCGGGCAAAGAGATTAACTATTCTCGATTATGTCTTGGGGCTCTAAAGTCTGTGAAATGGGCACAATGGCTACATAACCTTTCCTGGTTTACACATTTTTCATACCCACTACCCTCAATCCTTCTTGCACTCCCTCCATTTGTTACACCCACTTGTTTCTTATGTTAGTAAACTCCTCAGAGCTGGGATGGACTCTTTCTATATAGAAAGTACCCAGCAGTATTGAGTTCCATCTTACCATGATCTCTGGATTGTATTCTAACAAACAACAACAGCTATAGAAGCATCAAAAAAGTTTCCACAGTACCCATGACTGCATTCGTGAAAGATGGCATTACTGTGTTAAGAGTGAGGGAGTGTGTAAAAACCTGCTCAAGTCCTCAAAATCCAGGGCTTTTCAGAGAAAAATCTATGACTTAACGAGGCTTCCTCTTTGCACAACTAGTCAGATAACCTGGCCTTCACTGCCAAACCCCCATTGGGCATCCTTGTGAAGTTTGATCCCTTCAGTGCTCAGATGATACTCTATCACTATTTCAGAAGAACTTCAAGCCATCAGCCTCTGAACACAACCACCACCATATTGAGTCTGACCAAAGGTCCATCCAGCCCAGGATCTGGTCTACCGACAATGGCCAATGTCAGGTGCCCCAAAGGGAATGAACCTAACAGGTAAAGATCCAGTGATCTCTCTCCTGCCATCCATCTCCACCCTTTGACAGAGAGTAGGGACATCATTCCTTAACCATCCTGGCTAATAGCCATTAATGGCCTGAACTAGAAAAATTCATGGAGGTTCTCTTTTAAACACTGTTTTAGTTCTAGCCTTCACAACCTCCTCAGACAAGGAGTTCCACAGTGTGACTGTGCGCTGTGTGAAAAACTCTTATTTGTTTTAAACCTGCTGCCCATTAATTTTGTTTAGGGGGGCCCCTAATTATTATATTATGGAAACAAGTAAATAACTTTTCCTTATTCACTTTCTCAACACAACTCATGATTTTACATACCTGTATCATATCCCCCCTTAGTCTCCTCTTTTCCAAGTTGAAAAGTCCTGGCCTCTAATCTCTCCTCCTATGGGACCCGTTGCAAACCCCTAATCATTTTAGTTGACCTTCTCTGAAAGTTTTCTTATGCCAGTATATCTTTTTTGAGACGAAGAGACCATATATGTATGGAGTATTTAAGATCTGAGTGAACCATGGATTTATACAAGAGCAACAAGATATTCTCTCATTTTCTGTCCCTTTAAGGATTCCTAACATCCTGTTTGCTTTTTTGACTGCTGTTGTACACTGAGTGGATGTCTTCAGAGAACTATCCATGATGACTAAGATCTCTTTTCTGATTAGTTGTAGCTAAATTAGCCCCAGTCATCTTTTAGCCAACTCAGAGTGCTTTTCAAAAAGTAAGCATCATTATCCCTTTGCCTCAGTTTCTCCATTGCAATGTGATTTGTCCAAGTCATAATCCAAGAACAAAAAACCCAGGTCACGCCTATTCCCAGGATGGAACTGGATGTCATCTTAGGTCCAGGTATTCTGCCTAATTTAGATCCTATCTTTTTCAAGTGCTTTAATTCTCAGAACTTGCTTCCAAGAGTGACATATGGTTTTACTGCAGGTGAACACTAGAGAACAGAAAGGCAAAGTTGGCTGTTTCTAAAATCTGGAGTCACATGTACAGACTAGTGTTAAATGAGACTATTTTCTTCTGAAATATAAAAAGGGTTTCCAATCATTTCAATATAAGATTGTGTTAGACTCAATGTAAATTTCAGCCTACTTGCAGCTAAGCTAAGTGATATTTTAAAACTGCTGGAGGTAAGAATAAGAATATACAGTGCTGACAAAAGTAGTATCAGACTGACTGCTTTGGAAATGGACTCATTTACTCAAAAAAAGGAATATAGCATGGTACTAGACGTTCCCTTCATGGCTTTCAGCAATGACCTAGAGGCACTATCACAGGGATGGGCAAACATTTTGGCCTGAGGGCCACACTGGGTTAAAAACTGTGCGAAGGGCCGGATAGGGAAGCCTGACCCCACCCCTTATCCAACCCCCATCCACTTCCCACCCCGACTGCTCCCCTCAGAATCCCCGACCCATCCAACCCCCCCTCCCCACTCCTTGTCCCCTGACTGCCCTCTCCAGAGACCACCCCACTTTAACTGTTGCCCCAGAACCCCACCCAGTATCTAAGCCCCCCGGTTCTTTGTTCCCTGACTGCCCCCTCCTGAGATCCCCCCCCCCGAACCACCACCCCCGTGGGACCCCACCCCCCTTTCTAAGCCCCCTTGCTTTGTTCCCTGACTGCTCCCTCCTGATATCCCCCCACTGTAACCACCTTACACCCCACCCCCCGCCGCTTACCTTAATCAGCAAGGTGCTCCTCAACCCGGGCCCGCAGCCAGGGAGCGCAGGTCTCCGCGGCTCCCCGCCCTCCACCCAGCTGGGGAGCACGGGGCCCAGTGGCTCCCCGCCCTCCACCCGGCCCCCGGCCAGGAAATGCAGGGCGGGCCTGGCCCAGGAGCATGGGGCCCCGTGGCTCCTGCACTCCATCCACCCCACGGCCAGGGAGCGCTGGGCTGAGCGGCTCCCCGTGTTTCTCCCAGCCCCCGGCCAAGGAGCGCGAGGCCAAGTGGCTCCCCGCGCACGACCTGGCCTGGGAGCGCAGGGCAGACCTGGCCGGGAGTGTGGGGACCCGCAGCGGGCCAGAAGCATGGGGCCTCTGGCCCCGTGCCCCCGGCCCCAGCTTGCAGGCCGGATGAAAACGGCCAGCAGGCTACATGTGGCCCGCGGGCCATAGTTTGCCCACCCCTGCACTATCAGTACAGGTCACTAATAGTTCAGTCTCTATGCTTAGTAATTAGCCTCTGAGGGCCAAAACTGCAGGCTTTATTACTATAAGCATCTCAATAAGGCAAACAATCACAAGATCAAATCACCATCAAGATACTGACAGTCACTACAGAACAAGCTGCATTCCAATTCATGTGCTTGAGACAGAACTATAGCTTCTCAGTCAGCTACACCTATTAACGTAACTCACTACAAGTAAGGCCTCTCCCCTTCCTTCATGATGGATTCTACAATTTTCATACAAGTATGGGTAAGCAAAGCATTAACTGGTATTTTCTAATGCAACGAAAAGGCTATCCAAAGGTGGCTCATACTTTGGACACCCAAGGAGACAAATCCTATTTTATGGTCAAAGTGTTACTTTCATAAAATAGAATTAAAGGAATTGCTCTACAGGATCAGAACGGAGGTCCATCTAGTCCAGTAACAGGTGACAGTAGCCAGTATTAAAAGCCTTTGATGATAGTTCAAGAACTTCACAGTAGGCAGATGGGGATAAACATATACAGTAGACTCTCGATTATCCAGGATCAGGTTAACCAGGTTGCGGATTAACCAGGATGTTAAAAAAAAAAAAAAAAATGCGCAACACACAGGGTCTGCTCTGGCTTGTTGCCGCTCCAAGCACACACACAAAAAACCCCACCAGGGTGCAGGGCAGCCAGTGAACCACTCCCCCTCCCCCAGTGCAGGATGACTGGTGAATCAACACCCCCTCCCCAATATTTTCTATAGATGGTGATTATCCAGAATTGTATTAATCTGGATTAATTTTTTCCCTATCATCCCAGATAATCGAGAGTTTACTGTATTTTGCAAGACAGTATGCAAGCTAGCCAATACACAACAGCAACAACAAAACACTGGAGACAAACCTCATGACATACCATTGGAACTTTAGCTAAAATAATATCTTGAAAGTGATTTCTCACCCTTGAAATCACCGTATTTAACCTACTTGCAGCATTGCAAATTAGAATGCAGGTAGATGTTTCTCATATATATATTTAACAAACGTTTAAGAGCAATGCCAAGTTGAAAGTAAACAACTCCCCCCCCCCTTCCAAGACAGGGCTAGATCTCACTCACATGGTCAGTTTACTCCAACACTTCGTGGACCTTCAAATGTCAGTTTCACCGATTAGACATCCTTTGCCACTGTGAGCTGTTGTAATAATTCATAATCTAACTCAAAGTTACTTATAGGTTTTAAGCCTTAGCTGATGCTCTTCTTTGCAAAGAATTTGTCCTTTAATGGCACACTATCAGCAGCCCAGCTTTATTATGGGAAAAGACTCCCAAAGTAATCATCTTAGGAAAGCTCTGACTTAATCCAATTAATTCAAAGAACCAACAATTCTATGAACCCACAGTTTGCATTCTGGTAAGAACCATCTCCAGATTTGAATTCACTTGCCATCTCCAAACATCTTCAAGTTACACAGATTAATTTTAAGATACCTTGTGTCAAACAGGAATTTTATATGAGGTATTTTTTTAAAAAAGTTTGTGTACAAATTCGGTTGAGATCCTCAGGGAAGGTACTGTTTTGTTCCATGAAGCTCCTAGCACAGGATAAATTGCTGTATAAACAAACAGTTGAGACTCTCATAACACTTCCTGTGGGGAGGGAGAAGATAAAAATTGCTTTGCTAGCAATTATGCTATTTAGAGAACAATATCACCTCAAATTTGATCACTTTGTTAATTAGTCACAGGAACAAAAGTTTAAAATTGTATGTAGGTTTTTTTTTAAAAAAAAAAAAATATTTTTTAATTAGAAGAGTTTTGGGGCTGAACTGTTGTACAAAGGTCAGTGTTTTGCAATTAGAGTTAGAGAACAGGTCCATTTTGGCAAGTTACGAAAACTGTATATAAAAATCAAATTTTGTATAAATCTGAATCCAAAATTGAGGAATCTAAGCTAAACTGATACCAGGAGCCTTTAAGGCTTCTGGAGAGGTTACAAGTTGGCATGAAAAGCTGAGGAATTTTTTTTTTTTTTTTTTTTTTTTTTTTTAAAAAAAAAAGTGAAAATATTCCTAGTTGGAGTAACTGAAAAAGTGCTTGGATTAGGTAATTTTGATGGAATGACATTGCTGCCCCTTTTGTAGACTTTGCTGCTCTGAATGCAACTTGCTTGAGAGCAAACAGTGAGAGTGAGCTTAACTAGCACAGCTAAAAGTCTCCCAAAAAGCAGCTTTAGTTGACATCTATTTTCAGTAAGTTTTTCATTTAATATACCTCCAGCCCTGCAACGGAAAGGAGAACAGCCTCTACCAACATAAGGCTTCATTATTATGGGCTTGTCTACACTTAAATGCAGTGGCACCACTTCAGTAAAGATACCACCTACACCAAGGTAACCCTCCCCGCTGAGAGGCAGTAGCAAGTTTGACAGACCCAGCATTATCTACACCAGAGGTCTGGCTGATTTAAATACATCATTCAGGAGTGTGGATTTTTAAAGACCCCTGAGAAGTGTAGTTATACCGACCTAATTTCCTAGAGTACACAAAGCCTATGGCTCCTGGATTCCTTAGGAAAAAAGTTAGAGGTCCTGAAATCTTTTGATCTATCAAAGAATAGTTTGATAGTACATTTAAATAGTTTCAGAAGTTCCACTGTTATCTAGCTTATAACAGAAGCTCATTAATCAGTATTCCTTTTATTGAAAAATAATGTGAATTGGCTATTGCTCTAAGACCGCTGCCTGGTGGCAGTATGAAAGACCAGAAACTGCTGGTGTCTGCAGAGGCTGATGCCCTGGGACCACCTCCTGTTGGTAACATCACCCGCTTAAGACTCAAGTTCCAACTGGTGAACTGCTTTAACAGATCATTTGAGAAATCAAGACATCAGAAACTATTAGGCCACTTCATATTTAGAGAAGACAGGGGCTCTAGAGATTAATGTATTCATAGTGTTCTCCCTCTCCCCCATTTAGTGTGCCCTGGTTTAAACAGCTGATGCAGAGGATATATTACCTTAAATGTCTACTAGCTTACCAAGAAAGATCAAATCTTGTTAATATTCCCTAAAATTCAGAAGTTCTAAACCAGAGTACGGTAAAGGACTAAACTGATACAAGGGTTTAATGTATGGGAATATTTTGAGTCTATGTTGCAAAACAGACTGCAGACCTTGTGTTTATTATTCTTCAACCTATGAATAAGAGCTTGAAAGAGTGAAGGGAGATGATCCTCCTATTATATTACAAAAAAGTTATTTTAAGAATTAATGGATGGAAGTTTGACACTGAACTGCCCGTACAAAAGGCCTTTAATTGGCTCGAGAGAGATAAACAGAACAGCAGTATGTTGAGAAAAGAAATGCATAGGACTTTTCTACTGTTTTTAATTTTATCCGTGACTGTGAAAGTAAGCTTTTCAAAAATTGCATCAAGGATACTGTTCCACTATGATATTTCTTGAAAGACGGATTTAAATATCTTAAAGTATTAAAACAACGTTTAATTTGCTATACTCAAGCTACCCAAGTTTTGCATTATATGGTATACTTGAGTTTTTCAGATTAGGTCTAATTAAAGGAAGTTTCAGAAAACTTCCACTGATCTCCTCCAGTACCTGATCTAAGGGGCTTTATAAATCACTAATAATTCATTTTTTTTATCCTGGAAAGTCTGAGACTTTTAGAATCCTAAATAAAATTTGGATTGTTTGCTATGAGAGGAAAAACTTGCCTCCGCCTCCCCCTCCCACCCACTGGAGATATCTTAATTGTTTTAATTGCCCCAAATACATATAGTCACTATGGTTTAAATCTTCTATTTAAATATACTGTTTACAGATTACATAAGACTAGTCCTCTCTTAAAAGGGATAAAAATTGAGAGGAGGAACTGCTAAGATTTAAAATAGGACAGCCTCTGGAAGGTGAAATTACTAACTATTTCCATCATCAGATCTGACACTGACTTTCTGAAAAGAATGAAAGATTTTTATCCCCAGGCCATACCTGATGAGACAGCTCCTCTTACAGTTTTCCATCTCCCAACGTCCATATTTGTTTGATGCTTCTTGAGTCTGTAAGGTTTCAAGTAGTGGAGAATTTTCCTACTGAGACTTTTCACTGCACCTCTAACAAATTTCTTGTTGCCTAGATTGTACTTCTTAGCTCAGATGAACAGCCCTGCAGGAATGTTAGTCCAAGTGCTATATTTTAACTTAATCCACAACTTTAAGCAACAGCGGTCAACTGGTCAGAGATGCATGCTGTATAGTATATAACATGACTAGACTTCCTATATCAAAGTAATGAAGAGCACATTTAAGTTACAGGAAGTTCTGCATGGGAATCTTTCAGAAGATTTCCCCCAGATACTGGAAATCTCTAGCCAGGCATAATACTTTAACAGAAACTGCAAGATGTGTCAACATAAAACTAACCGTTTTTGTAATCAAACAGGGTACATGAAAGTGTTACACTGTCTTAGGGGTGGGCAAACTACAATCCACAGGTCACATCCGGCCCATGAAACCGTCCTGCCTGGCCCCTGAGCTCCTGGACAGGCAGGCTAGCTCCTCCATCTCTCCTTCTGTCCCCCATCCCCACGAGCAGTGCTCCAGGGCTGCATGCGCCTGAGGGGCAGCATGTCTGGCTCTGGCAGCATGATAAGGGGCAGGAAGTTCCAAGGCAGCCAGGAAACAGTTGGATGGGCAGAGGTTCTGGGGGGGCTGTCAGGTGATGGGGAATGGAGGGGGTGGATAGGCATGAGTCTCCCAGGAGTCTATCGGGGGCAGGGGTGTGGATAGGGGCTGGGGCAGAGGACAGGAGGCTGGGTAGGGGGTCTCTGAGTGGGTGGTCAAGGGACAAGGAGTGGGGGAGGGGGGCTGGATGGGTTGGGGATTCTGAGGGGAGCAGTCAGGGGGCGGGAAATAGGAGGGGTTAAATGGGGCAGGGCAGGATGTTTGGGGAGGCACAGCCTTCCCTACCCGGCCCTCCATATAATTTCGCAACCCTGATGTGGCTCAAAAAGTTTGCCCATCCCTGCACTATCATCTAAAGCATAATAAAAAATTTAGGGTACTCTGGTTAACATTACAGCATTTATATGCTTCCTATCACCAAAATAGTCTTCTGATTAAACCACCTATTGTCAGGCTCCTTCACTGGAGGCTCCTTGCCTGAGACTCAGCAGAGAAGTAAATGTTTATTCCCCTTCACAGCATAATAAGCAGCACCTCTGACATTTGTTGAGGGGATGGTAAATGTGCAGTCACAAAAGTAAGAGTCATGGATGAAGGCCTTGTAGTTCAGAGCTCTCTGGCACTGGACATTTGTTGCATCAAATTGTGTACACGCTCATTAAGAATTTGTAATACAGTGCAATTATACACTAAAAAATAAGAGTGAGCGAAGGTCAATTTTTGACCACACAATAAAGAGATGCAAAGCAAGACTGAGCCTGGTCCTCCTGTAAGAAATGTTGCCCTACTATGCTGAAACCTCTCTTTTTGCTACCTTTCAAAAAAGAAAGAAATTAGGCTCTCATCTCTTGTCATTCTCCATTAAGGAAGTAGCAGCAAAGGGAGGCATTTTATCAAACCATTCCAGGCCAGATACACACATATTCCAGGAGGCCCTAAATGGACAGGATTCCCGATTTCCATTATGTCATTTGAAAAGATTTGAGATTCAATATTTTTATCTTCATTTGAAGACTCATTCATTGCAGCCAAGCCACATACCTTCCTCTTCTTTTGGAAGATAATGAACTAAGCAAGTTTCACATGCTCAGAAAATGGACAGCGTAAGTGCATTACTACATAGGATATCAAGCACTACTTCTGTGAAACAACTCTGCTTTACATACGTTTTACATCATTTTCCCTACACTTTCTTAGGGAATCAGAATGGAGATCAACTTTTCTGTGGCTTTGTTCTATATTTAAGGTTATTTTCATATTCACAAAGATAAAAAGCAATTTATAAACAGCAACCAGATTCCTAACTTGTCTGTATATGAAAGCAGAGATTCTCTCTCTCTTCCTCCAGCCCACACCCCCTCCTTCCCCAGCATACAGATGACTTAATGTAATAGTCCGTTCTTGTTCGCTACCCACTCCAACTACTTCCCTCACCTTATTTACTCCTACATATCCTCCCAACAGCAACAACTTGCACAGGAATGTGAAATCCCTGTCACTAATGGAGTTTTTTTTATTTAAAAAAAAAAAAAAAAGGAAAGAGGAGGAATGCTCATCACAATTCACTACACAGACACTCCATCAGTTGTGCCCATCTGAGGGCTATTGTGCACACTTTCTGGGTTTACAACACAATCCCTCTCAGTCTCCAGAAAATTGGTACTCCAGCACCTTCAAAAGGACTTCAAACCTTATTTCCCTACATACTCGCAAATCCCCATGATCACCATGCACTAGGATAAATCCTAAAGTTGGGCATCTGAAGCAACTTTAAATAGAGAAGAAGGCTTGAAGTGCCTGTTGCTGAATGGAAGATCTAAAAATCAACACAATCATCATTTAACCAAGATCTCATTTTGGATGAAGCATCCAAACTTACCAGCATCACTAGAACATGGTTCAATGCCATCTCCAATCTTAATCTGGCATGACCAGTCCCCACAGGATAGTGTCACAAGACAGACTCCAGAACATATTAGAAGAAAAAGTGGGGTATCAGTCCTGTTCCTCTCGAGCCTCAAATGCAGAGAACATTCCATCACAGAAACAAAAGCCGTCTGAGTGCGTTCATGGGACCTTTGAGGTCAAGGAAAAGGGGGACCTAAGACTCATAGCAGCACCTCCAGATGGAAACCAGGCATCTTCCTGGAGGAAGTTGCAGAGAACTGCTGCCCACCGTGGTACTAGAAAACCCCAAATTTTGTCCTCATTCTTCATATAGCCAAATGTCCAGGGATGGCTTCAAGTTTTTTTGCTGCCCCAAGCAAAAATAAGTTTGCCTCTCCCCTTTGCCGCCACGCCCCACCCCAACTCTGCCTCTTCCCTGCCCCATTCCAATCCCTTCCCCGCCCCATTCCAATCCCTTCCCCAAATCACCAGCCCCACCTCCTCTTTCAGGCACACCACCTTTCCCCTCCTACTCCTCTCTCCCAGGCTTGCCTGGAAGGGAGAGGGGAGAAAGAGTGGTGGTGCGCTCAGGGGAGGTGGGAGCAGTGAACAGGGACAAGGAGCGGTTCCTCTGCCCCCTCCCTAGGGTTACTTCTGGCATCCCCACCCCGCTCATTCAACCCCAGAAAGGGAGAATGTGCTAGTGACTTCATGAAATCCACTAGGAACTTGATTTTACGTGGAAAGGCTTTGATAAGGTGATGGGCAGCAGTATGGGACTATAGGCTACGTAGAATTTTGTACACACTAGGTATTTCCTATGGAGGGAATATCAAAAATAATTTTACCTCATCACCTGGGGACCATAATGTTAGACAATACAAACACCCAACATATGCTCAAAGAGGCTAAAAAGCAAAAGCAAACAAACAATCTCCGCTTAGAGAACTAAGAAACAAGTGTTTGCGTGTGGGCATAATCCACAAGTGCAGTATACTATCAATTTACAATGGTCTGAAATTTAAAGAGTTTGACATGACATGGCACTGGAAATCATTTTAGCTTTGATAAAAGGTTGGAGATTGTCAAAATTGGAAATTAAGCTTTGCAGCTTTATTTTGGTTTTGAAGCCTGCATGCAGGCACACTTTCTATTCTAATCTACTATCCTGTCCTTTTGTTTAGCGTGGAGAAGGCATAAAAATCTTACAAGAACTCTGCACTTAACTCTTCAGAGAACAAGACTGGGTAGCATGGAACAAATGAAGACTGAGCCAGAAAATTTGAGGAGGGTAAAACTTACTCACTAGTAAAACAAGACAAACTTAGTTTTTAGAGATTTTTGAACTATCATCTCCAAAATTTCTGCTATTCACACACAGGAATCTCACCTCTCACAGATGGCATTGCCAGAAGCAAAATGGGGTCCAGACTGATGTTTGCACAAGACAATAGAACTACTGCTCTGCATATCCTTCCATATCCCATGTCTTTTGAACCATGGAAGAGACTACCATTTTGGTAGAATTCATTCAGCAGAGAGTCCTGATGTTCCATTTTGTATCTGTCCTGGTTTAAATGGAAGCAGCCCACAGAGCTTTGAAAAACAAGCTAACATGTGGTCTGAGATTCTGGTCTAGAACAGATTTTGATAAGCATAGATATTCCATGGCAAACCACCCTTCAAAGGAACTGTAGTCACTCTGTGCCTCACAGCACTCTTCTGAAGTAGAGGAATACTGTCCTTATTCCATATGTGGGCAGAATGAGGAGAAGCAACACTAAGTAGTTTGCAGACGTTCAAAATTTTTAGATTCCCTTCCTGATTCAGTCACAGATTCCAAGTCCTGTTACATAGCAATACAGTATTATAAAATGCTTCCAGGGAAAGAAATCAGCTTCAGATGTCCAAACACTTCATGGTGTTCTTGTTTGTGCTACAAGAGATTCCCCTTTTCCATCTGATTACAGAATAGAGAGTTACTGAAGGGAATCACGGGTTTAAAACTCGAGAGGGAACAGAACTTATAAAAACCTGTGCTTTTTCAGATAACTAGCTCAAATAATGATTTGCAGAGCTCACTAAAAAAATTCAAATTCCTAGAAAGAATAGTGTTAACAGATACCACTTATGATCTTATACAGTTCTCAACATCCTATTTGAGGCCTTTCAGCTTTACCTTTAACGGTTTCAAGAGCTATGACTCCCCCCCGCCCACACACTAGACTAACCCTTTAATCTCCTGGAAAAAAACAAAAAAAAAGGGAGAGTCTTTGACCTATCAAATAAGAGTTGCAAGTGTGCCTGAAAGACAGCCTTCCTTTGAGTCTCCTGTCTTCAGACAGGAAACAGGGAAGCAATGCTCCTATTTTTGTATTACACCACCACCTTGGAGCCCTGATCCATGACTGGAGTCCCTTTGTGCTAGGTAGAATACAAAAATAAGACAGTCCTTGTTCCAAATAGCTTACAAACTGAACTACAGGAAAATATAGGGAAACCACAAAGAAACAATGGACAAATTACTTCTAGCTTATGAGTATCAGGAAAGTCCTTGGGTTTTGGAGGGGAAGGGTGGATCTGCAAGGTCTCACATGCAGTTGTACGATTTATGCCAGGCAACTGTAGTTTCAGGTTTGAGTTCACCCTTTATGAAGTGTTCTTTACAGCAATTATTTGGATCAGCACCCAAGATATGGGAAAATATTAGTCAGCCAATATCTCCAATACAGAATCCTCTACCAAGTTTCAAACCAGTAGACAAGATACTTGTTTGAAACTTGGATACTGTTAATCCATCCCATCCACCCATCTGAAAGACAATGGTAGGTACTACCAACTGCAGTAGTTCTGAATCTAAAGTTTAGATTTTAGGTTTGCATGCATTTGGTATCTTCTAATTCGAGTTCTCTGTAAACAAGAATGGAACGTGAACAAAGCACATTATGCCCCTATGTAAGATGTGTCAGTGAGGAGAGGTCTTATAAACAGAATATAACTCAAACTTTGTATCAAAGTACTCCTTGGAATGCAGGGGCAGATTTTCTTAAAGTAAAAATCACTGTTACCAAGGGACACATGAACCACTATTGCAAAAAAGATTCAGAAGCTTTTGGTCTTTGACTAGACGATGACAATTATACACAAGAGACTATTAACATTTAAAGTACTCAGAAGCCAAAGTTGCCTTAGTCATTCATTTAGCGCCTACAGCAGAAGGGGCCACATCCAGCCCGTGGGCTAGTTTTGTCTGGCCCCTCAGGCTGCCGGCTGGGGAAGCTAACTCCTCCCAGCTCCCCAACTGTTCCACCTCCTGCAGTCTCAGTGCAG
>ML677341.1:64181665-64511582 GCA_007922305.1 Dermatemys mawii
ACAAAAGCTTATGCTCTAAAACTTCAGTTAGTCTTTAAGGTGCCACAGGACTCTTTGTCACTTCTATATTGTGCAAGTGATTTTAATATTTTCTTAAATCTTGTTCAGTACAGCTTGACCGCATGAGGTGCAATTGTATCTAAAAGATGTTACACTAAAAGTCCATTATATATTCACAGCCTCAGTAGAATAGATAGAGCTACAAAATACTTAATATATTTTATAAGGGTGCTGGCTAACTAAAGCATTCTATTAAAGAAAACAAACAGCCTCAACCAGTGGTATAAAATGTAAGAAAAAAAAATTGTGAGCAAATGCCAAGTTTGTTCCTGAGCCATGTTCTGAACACTTTTAAATTTAAATTGTCAAATTAGCCTTTGGGGACACCTCCCCAAGTGCTTCCCTGTATCAGCTCTGAGACACAGGAATTATCTGTCCCTTCTCTGCAACTCCCTCAATGACCACCTGTTACATCACAGGGAAGGAATAGCAGCAGCAGGCTCAGGTTCTTACCAAGCCTAGAGCTATTTCTAGCAAAGAATAACTGTTCTGCCCTACACAGCTGCCTGAGTATTCCAGAAGAGAGGAAGGGGAGAAAAGTGAGAAATAGCTCTCAGTTATTGCTCTTCAACTCTATGCACCACCCAAGGTTAGAAGATACTGGGGGCTGCTTTATTTGTGCCGGGTTGCAATGTTCTCCAGTATGTCACAAAGCAGTCAGAAATACCTTCTATACAACATGCTCCAACCACTCTCCCGCAACATGTTTTCATATCAGTTCTACAAAGAGGGATATGTAGGAGCCATGTTTGGGTATTCAGTTTCCAGTTTTGATAGGGAGCAGAATAGGGTAACCATTCTCCTTCAGAGTACTAATTGTGGCTCTTTAATTTTAAACACATTCAGCCCTCTATCTGAACATCATTGGTTTAGACTGCCTATGTAGACTACACAAAGGTGAATCATTTTATGAACATTACTGTTCAATCAGACTTCATCCTTTGCTTTCCTGCATTAAGCTGTTTTCTATAGCAAAGGTCTCTTCAATTTTACAGAGTAGTACATTAGAAAAAACTTGTGAAATAGTCAAGGCTCCTACACAGATGCCAGCCACACAAAACAATCTGAGTTAACACATACATTTTATTTTCCCACAAAGCCATACATAAGATATAGTGATAAAAAGGGATGAATGCTAGAATGGCAGCTACTCCACCTCAAGATTGGAGATCCAAGCAATAAGCAGGATGGCTAATATTTGTTCCTTTACGGTTGAATTTTTAACCCAAAACGATTGCACAGAAGTGGGGGATGGGAAGTTTTCCCCTACTGGATCACATCCATGGAATGAAGCAAACAGTGCCTGGGAGTAGGACAGAAAGAAAAAGTGAAAATAAGGATGACAACAGCAGTATTGGTTGTCTAGTACAAAAAACTAAATCATGTGCCTCCCTCCTCCCCAACATCAATTATTTTGTTACTTTGCACCTGCAAGGGGAAAGAACTCTGGTGAACACTTCATGTTCAAAATTAAACCGGAAATGCCCAAATGCAAGCCTCCCAACTGGCTGCTGAGTGGGCTACACTTTCTCCCTTATGTTCCCACCCATTCCCAAGGTTTCCTTGGATTCCTCTATAATACCTTCCTCTTCACAGTGCCCCCTTCTGCATGGAGATGAGAGCAGCTCATCTTCACTTCTATTGGGGAAAAAGGAAAGCGATTGCCATCTTTGTTAAGGGCAGCCCAAGTTTCCTCCTGCACAGGTTGTAGCAAAGTGGATCTCTTATCTGGTGGCAGCCTCTGTCTTCAGTCCCACTGTTCTAAAATAGCAATGGCCACTTTGAAGAGGGCAATTATTTTTTTTGGAGTTCTCTGCTGGATACAACATTTACCAACCTCTGACAAAAACTTTCAAATGATGAACTGCAGAAAAATTGATCCTGTAATGCAGAAGTATGGTCACAAACTTTCCATTGTGACAGGTTTAAGATTAGCAGCCTTGTTAAGTCTGTATCCGTAAATAAGACAAGGAAGACTTTGTAGCACCTTAGAGACTAACCAGTTTATTTCAGCATGCTGAAATAAACTGGTTAGTCTCTAAGGTGCTACAAAGTCTTCCTCGTTTTATTAACCTTTCCATTGTAGCAGACCAAGATCCATAGCTGACAATTTGAGTAGAATGCCTTTAAAAATTAGTGCCACTGCCTGCCATGGACAAAATTTCATAATTTCAGCCATTTACTATTAAAATTGTATAAAAAGGCAATTTTTTTTTTAAACAACTCATCCCACCCTCACTCAAAATTTCATTTTGAAAGGCTGCCTTACTTGCGGAGCAAGGAGGGGAATTATGTTTTGAAATGGGCTCAACAATGGAGTCACATCCAGCACCTTCAGGATATTTTGTTCAGAGTTTGCACTGGGCACCTGTTTAAGAAAAAAATAATTTACTACAAAGCTTTCCCTATTAACAAGGCCTTACTCTTGAATATCAGTTCAGAGATGGGTCAAAATCCTGATTAAAATCCCAATCAACTCCTAGCTGTGAAGATCATAATCATTTCCGAATTAAATTTAGAGATATCAAAATCTAGGATTAAACTCCAAAAATCTGTAGTCTGACAGTGTCTTCAATTAGCCATATAATTATGGTTTTCAAGATAAAAACCATCACAATCAACTTAATAAGCATTAGTAAGTATATTTTAAAGTTTCCTACCACCACTACTTTTTCCTATTTTTAAATTTCTCATTTTAGCTCATGAACATTAATCTTAAGTACATTTCCAATAATAGTCAGCTTTCAACCTCTTTTCAAAACAATTTTAATTTGTTAAAATATATATGTTAACTTTGGCCCATCCATAGTGATGAGAGAGTTTGGGCAAAGTACCAAGAGGATATTCTTTGACAGCCGTATAACCTATCATTGCCACAGTTTCCAGAACTTTAACCCACTGTACCTGTTACAGCTACATATCCTTAACAGCATCAGTTACCTAAATACTAGCCCATATAATGAGTTCAGTCTGCCATCTGCACAAGCCATATAGAGTGAGCGGGTTTAACATTTCTTTTCTATTTTTGAATTCCTGACTACCAACAGTTTCACTTCCTTTTAAAATCAAGGCTTGTCTATACTTAACACACTGCAGTAGTGCAGATGAACCATAGCTCTTCAGTGGAAAGTTTACCTATGCCAACAGGAGGGCTTCTCCCCTAAGGGCAGGTATTCCACCTCCCCAAGAAATGGCAGCTAAGTTGACTGAAGAATTCTCCCATGGACCTAGCACTGCCTACACTGGGCATTAGGTAAGTTTAACTGCATCACTCAAGGATGTGGATTTTTCATACATGTGATATAGTTATATTAACCTCCTTTCATAGACTAGACCAGTCCTTAGGTTGGCTGATAAATAGTTGCTATTAAGTTTTATGCCAAAAGAGAGACAGGAGTCACATCAGCATGTGTATTTTATCCAGGTCCTAGGGAGAGTAAGATTATCTGGGTTTGACTTAATACAATAATCCTATACTTTTCTCAAATCAGATCAAAGTTTAATTACTATCACCAACCACTTACACAGTTTTCCTACTTTGACTAGGAATCTGTTATAGGTTACATATAGATGCTTCCTCTACATTCTTAACCAGGTATCCAGGGATCAAATATTCAGATGGTTTCTCTCAATCCCTTCATTGCCCTCTGAGAAAACAGAGCATTTTATTTGCTTGAATTTCATTTTCTACAATATAATTCCTCAAACAAGGATGACCTGTAACATGGTTTCCTCACAGTCTGAAAACATAGTGCAGTAAAATCTCATTCCATGGGCAAGATAGCAATAGAAAGGTCATTTGTTTTAAAAAAAGTGTACAGAATCTATTTCAATGGTGCAACCCACTGCAACGTGGCCGGGGAACTTGCTGCCCCCACTACCTCTCAGCTCAAGATCCACTGGTTGGTGAAAATTGACCACAGAACATCATTGGGTATCATTCAAAAGTGCATTCTCCCAACACCACAATGGTAGCACACATAAGCCCAAAACTACTAATGTAGATCCATATTCAAGAAAGCAAGTCTTTAAAAATCATTCTTTAAAAGTATACTTTACTATAAGGATGCATTGCTTACATTAAAAAAGGACATTGCTGAAGATCAATCCTAGGGAAGTTAGCCCTGACATATAGAACTAAAAACATTTATTCATTCATCAGCATCCTCTCCATCTAGGGCACCACTGCTAGACACTGTTAAATTGATCTTTGTCTGTGACATGCTCACATACCTCTGTACAAAGCAGGCTGCTGGCCAAAACATTTCCAGGGCAGTGAGCATCTGGTCTTTCCATGTAACCATTCGATTAGCTGAAGATTGATGTGGGAGAGCATAATATTTCACACAACTGATGTGATCAGTCCATCTTCCAAGAGCCATACATGCCCAATAGAGAGAGGGGGATTTTAGTACACTTAACCATTCCAGAGCCATTCCACTGCTTGAAAAATTGCTCTCGATAGCAGGGCTAAGTGTATCACTTCAGTTGCATTTTTTCTCCATTTGCTTCTTGGAAGACATCCATCAACATAGCTCTGCAAGCGTCAATGCGATCTTTAAATGGTAAGCAACATATGAACACCTCTAGCATAGTGGTGGGCAACGAGCAGCCCGTCAGAGTAATCCGCTGACAGGCCACGAGACAGTTTGTTTACACTGATAGTCCGCAGAAACGGCCGCCCGCAGTTTCAAGTGTCTGCAGTTCACCAGCCACAGGCCGTGGGTTGCCCACCAATGCTGTAGCACGTTTATGACCTCAGGACTGTCTCAGCTATTTCGAGCACTCTCAGAATAAGGAAAGAATCTTCAAATGCTCAATCAAACCCCTTCCATTAAAATAATTTGGACTTTCCAACAGCCACTCCCTGTGGCAGATTACTCATATGCCATACAGTTGCCATATATACACTGGAAACCTGCCATTCACTCAAGCATCTGTATATGAGGCTTTGTGATAGGACGGCAACCTTGTGCTCCACGGGCTTATTGTTATATTGAGGACACAGACCACCAATTCACCATTTCAAAGTAGTACTGTACAGGCTACATGGTTACCCCACACACACATTTGGCATCAGCTATGAATCTTCAAACTCTTACCAACTCCAGGACAAAATGCTTTTCTGTAAATGTTTAGCAGCTGCAAATGGTTTTCATGCTACTGTTGAAATCAGCCCTTTCTTCTGCATCTTTTGTAGCTTTTAAGGTATGCACAGTGACTCACTTCTGCAGATAGTATTGCCTTGCCTTTCTGCTAAGCTTTGTTCCTCTTCAATCCCATCCTAACCAGAGAGAAATGTGCTTTGTCTCTGCATCATTCATTAGAGCATCTGAGAGACAATTTATGACTGTGTAACTCAGTTGCACAGTTTGCAGTAGCAAAAAAAATATTTGTTTGTTTTTAACCTTTTGACATAACCCATTACAACATACACTCTTGGTGTAGCACTCTATGGAATACAACACGTCATATGCATGGAGGTCTTTTGGGTTTATGCACCCTCTTAACTTTGCTTCACATACAATATTCTCACTAAGAATAACTGCTTCAGATAGTTTCTCACCTGGTTCACATGATGAACCTGTGCTTAATGGATGCCTTCAGGCTTACTGCAGAAGCAATGTTCTTTAATTCCTGCATGGGACCTAGCATAAGGCAAGTATCACTTGTCCCAGCATCTACAATTTTTTTCTGGTGCTCAATGTACTTCCTCTCTAACCTCATCAAATTCACTTTAAAGGTGCTTCTTAAAACAAGAAAGGTGTCATCACAAGCAGCATATTTAACCAGGTCCCCAGTGGTGGTATTCTCCAAAAAGATTCAGATACTAATTGGTAGCTGCCCACTGATGCCTAAAAATAATCAAAATGAAAGTAACAACAGGGATTTTGTAAGAAGTTACTATGGAGTGGTAATTATGTTATATCATGTATGTTATGTAACTATGTGCATACCATTTCTGGATGGATTCCAGTAATTTCTGCTGGATGGTGACATTTTAACCAGTGCCTCCTGACAACTCTTTGCATAATAAACAAAGCAGATAACCAATACCACTGAACTGCTTCTTTTTTGCTGATAATGGCAAATCAACTTGAAGCACTCCTATTTATAGCCATCTTTAATATTAAAACAAAACAATCAAGTATCACGTTGAGCATTATCTGACAGCACTGCCATCAGATGAGGGCCACAATTTAACTTCATGCAAGCTGTGTGTTTGATATGTCTGTACTGAAGTCTGAAGTTAATTTTAAAATATTTTCTCAAATCTCTCTCTATGTAGTTGTTCAAAGTTTGTCATGTTTGGTACCACCATGATCATGGGAGAACGGGCTTTCAAATGAAACCCAAATTGGCCCATCTCTGACATATTTCCACCAACTGGAGGACCTGGAGCTGGGAGCAGCAAGTCCTCACCTGCCATGTCAGAGTGTGACATCACTGAAATTTGATTTTGTAAAAATGTGCAGGATCATAATGACACTTCCTTACCATTCTATCATTAACTTGCCCATGGAACCACACACTTCCAGATTGCTGTTCTCAGCTGTTAAATAATTAAAAGGGATAGCAAAAATACAATAAAAGCTTTCCTAGTACTTTTCCATGTAAGTACAGCAGTTGTCACATTCATTTGTGATTGAATGAGAGCAGAGAGCTAGCATCTCATACCAAAATTATGTGCCAAGTGATGCAGTATTTGAAAAAACACAAAATACAGTTGAGCTTAAACACTTCTTGCATTTTTTCCCCTTCCTACAGGCCATTTTTCTAGTCTCTTCCTCTCAACATTCTGCATTCGTACTGCCTTCTGCCAGCTTCTTTGGGGAAGAGGATATTGTCCCTTAAGGTTAGCAGCAGCATCCAGGAATACATGAGGCCATGGCCAATTACTGTATCAGGAGAATGATAATGGCTTGCACATGCATCAGGCCTTTCTTACTTCTAGCGTACAAAAATAACCAAGTCTTTAAAATAAAAGCCGGGGGACCTTTTCGGAGGTAGGAAATAAGTTGCAACCTCTCTCAACCAGCTATCTGCAGTAAGTTGTACTGAAAAACCCCAGGCGGCTAAAATCAGGTGTTCAAAATGTTGAACTGTATTTTTAACTTTAAATGATTAAAGTATTTGAGTTCACTTTGATGACTGAACTGTGAATACAAGCCAGCGGGTGTCAAGCACACATTCTTGTGCCTTCCTCGGGAAACGACAGTTTATTTATTCATTTTTAATTAAAAAGAGCTCTTGCTGTTCCAGCCCCAGGTAGCTGGGACTCAGGCAGAAGAGCTGTGTACACCCAAACAAGCAAGGTTAAAGGGGACAGCCAGAGTCCTGTGACCTGGGCTATTCTCCCCTCCCCCAAATCCCTCACCTATCTGCTGTGAAAAATGATATTGATTAATATCATTTTTCACTTGCTACCCTTTCTTCTGTGCTGCTGCTAGCACAGCAGTGCCTTCAGAGCTGGGTGCCCTGCAGTAGCCACTGCTCTCCTTCAGAGCTGACTGGTAGTACATGTACTCTGGAGGGGGAGGAGGGAATCAATTTTCAGAACAGATATAAAGCCACATTTACATTTTACTTCTGTTCAATATGAATTCCCCCCCGCCCCATATGTTCTAATGGCTCTTCCTCTAGCAGCTGACAATATTTCATCTTAACTCATTACTAGAAGAATGCACTGATAAAAAAAGTCATTCACACAAGAATGGCCAGTATTGAATGATTCCTAATCTAAACCAATCTTCTACACAAAAACCTTTGCTTTTTTTTGAGAAATACTGTTTCATCAGGATTGGAAGACAAGAAATAAGTACCTCAAGACAGCTGTGCAATTAAGGATATCCTCAGCAATATGTGCAAGAGGCAGCAAGATGGTATATGGCCAACAAATTGACCTCTTCTTAATCTTGCTAGCCCTAGATGGTCCTCCCAGAAGTGCCACATCAGAATATGATATAGTCAACTGGGAATTGGGTGAAAAAGTGTTGCCTCATGTACCCATTAAGCATCTGATTTTTTTATGCCAAAGCTGTTACCACTACACTATAGCTCTTCTCTGAGATAAAGTTTTTGTAAAGATAGCAATGAGGCACCTTAACAAAAAAGGTACAATCAAAGGAAGAATCACCACTTTTTAAAAATGTAGAATTGCTTCAGGGGGCTTTGTTATTCTTAATAGACAAGTTGAGAGTAAGTTAAAGGAGAGCTGAAAGTGATGACACCATGTAGGCACCCATCCATTAGTGGGAACCCTGAAAAAGACCTGTATTACTAAGTTACTATCCTAAACTTTCCTAAAAATATTAATTGCAGAATTTTCACAAGGACTGTCAACTTGCAGTTACCATTGACTAACTGGAAGACTGAGCTTGAAGTTATGGTCTATGTTACGCAAGTCAGCAAGTTTGTTCATGAACCACATTAGAAATCTTTTCTAGCTAGAAACTCACTTTAAAACAATTTAAACAATAGGTTAACTAGGTGAAACAGTATGGAGCTTGAGGGATTCTAGCATTGCCAGGACTTGCGGCTCCACAAAAGAGTCAACTGCTCTTTGTTCACAAGTATTGGATATTCTTCCCTTCTATATAGGGTGTAAATATTTGTTTACCCTCATGATCAGTCTCTCTGTGATTAGAGAAGTCTCCTGCATCCAAGCTGGAGAAGACTCAGTGACAGCAGAGTGGGTCTCCTGGATGAGCCTGCATCGTCCATTGACAACAGTAATGCAGAAGGAGTGTAACGTGCAACACTGGGCTGGACACCTTCCTGCGTGTGCCTTCTCAGGGAGAGAGGGAAACTTCAATCAAAAGGACATGCTCTTCTCACTGCAGAATGCTCACTGGAGCATAGTAGCCTACCTGCATAGTCCTGACTGTCTCAAGAAAAGCAGGAAGAGCGTGACTGCCTTCCAGAGAACAAAAATTGATTCAAGATCTTCATGGCCTATTGTAGCATTCAATCCCTGAAACATCTTTTCTCTATCTAGTAAAGATGATGTGTTACTAGTCAAGGAGAAAGATTTTGGTGCCCTTTATCAGCTGATGGGTGGAACATGAATAAGCAAAACAAAGGAACAACATTTACTCCCCCCAACAAGCTTATGAAGTGAGAAATAAGGTGTAACTGGGAGCTGGCTGTAAAATGTTAGCTGACAGCTACAATGCGTTATACTACAAGCTCTATGTCTCAGACAAGAAATATTTTTAGTATTCAATAGAATTAGCTGACAATTTTCTTTGCTTATTTCATTCTCTATTAGAACAGGTTCTCTTCCTCACCATAAAGAGGTCTTCACAGGTCAGAATTTACAATAGCTAGTTGATCATCATTTCTCACATCAGCAATGTGGTTGTTACTACATCCTTAGTGCAATGGATAGTTAACTGATTTTTGCAAAGCCAGCAGAGGGAGCACACACATTGTTTTTCGTGGTTCTGTATACAGTTACTTTAAATATCAGTAGAGGAAAATAGGGAATTTTCTTTTTTAATAGACACCCAGTTAAGAAAAAAAATATATAAAAAGTTTTAGACCTAAAAAACTACATTTTATAGTAACTAACAAGACAAAAAATGAAGCAGAGAGCTTCCTCATACAATATATAGTATACTAAAGTTGACTGGCAGCAATTTTTCTAGCCAAGCTAGAAAAAGCTTGGAAAATAAGAATTTGCATAATGAGTGCATTGACTTGACCTTAACTGTATTAGCATGAATGAGCCCTATAATACACGCAGAGTAATGTTGGCTTAAATTGAGATTAACAGCTACAGTTTAACTGGATCACAAGAGAGCTAGCAACTTCAGCTTTGCCTTTTTTAATTTAAAAGCACTGCAGAATTTAAACTTTGTGACACTTTTTTTAAAAAAAACACCCCTGATTTTAAGATTATACATTTGGATGTTTAAATTGAAAATAATTTGGTACCTAAAAATTTCACTTTTCTACATTTCACACTTGATTCTGCAGTACAATTCCAGTGATCCAAATTCCTTTTATCCAAAAATCCTAGTTATCTGAACCACAGTGTTCTTCTCCCCTGCCAATATCAATAGCACTTCTGTTTATCTGCTTGACTGGTTATTCAAAACTTTCAGATGTTCCCCAGCCCATCTGCATGAATGGGAGTATACTGTACTAAGACCTATGGGATGGTCTACATTAGAAATATTGCACTGAAGAAAATACCAGTTTTAGTCAATTACTCCTAATGAAATTTCTCATGTTAAGAAGCACTGAAATAGTACAGAGAGCTGCATTTTGCACTGCTTTAGTTGCTGTTGGCTATGTAGCCGAGAGATCTCTGCCCAGAAGAACATATAATTTAAACAGATAAGTTCACAGGATTGAGGTCTAAGATATCTAGATCTCAATTTCACAAGGGAAAAATTCAAGTTTTATTATTTATCATCATCAAGTATTAATTCAAGTTAGCACAATGCAAAGTCCTAATAAAGGCTAGGTAATTATGTCATTTTCAACCTGCTAACTTGTTTTAAAATGACTAACTGCTTCATCTCCACTAGATCACTTCAAGTAACAACTTCCCCACCCCCATGAAGACAAGTAGAATCATTGGATAGATTCTACTAATACACTTTGTGGCCACTAAGGAAGCAATGGTTACTCACCCTATAGTAACTGTGATTCAAGATGCTGTAGTCTGTGAATCCTACTGTAGGTGCACGAACACATGCACTTCAGGTTTGAGAACAGAACCTCAAAGAGTGCCCTTTAGGGCTGTACATCTACCTTTGTCTCTTCATGCTCCCACATGAGGCCATAAGGGCAGAGCAGCCACAACTCTCCTCAGTTCCACTGCAATTCAAATCCGGTTGCGCTCATTCCTTTGAAAAGTACTGATGGACAGCAGGTCATGGGATCCACACCAAATTTTTTCAAAGGAAGTTAATATACAGCAGTTAACCATTCTCTTCTTAGAGTAGGTCTGTAGATCCCTCTGTAGGCAGCTGGCAAGCAAAAGCCCCCAGATGGTGAGAATAAGGAGTTCCACATGCAACAGTCCAATAGCAGTTTTAGCACTGTGCTCCTAAACTTAGCAGCTGAGTGGCAAATCCAAGGCAAAGTTTGACAAAGCTCGGTGGGTTACCTCACATTGCCACCAAACAGATCTCAGATATGCAACATCCTTCTCTGCCAGAAGGAGTGTGAGCTCTGTAGAGCTCACTCCAGGCTTCTTTTTTGGGTGCGAGGGGGAATTCCCGACTACAGTTTGTCTCTCTAGTCATCTGAACTGTTTGGTTCAGTCAGTAAAATAAAGGTAAGTTCTGGAAACAGTATGAAGTTTCCGCTCGTCAGTTTGGTTGGAAGAATCCAAATAAGGTAACTGATTAGTTTGGGTAAGTCCCAACTGAGCAATCCATCTCAGCAATTTACTAGTTTGCTATGAGGAATCCAGCTGCTGGGTCTGTAGGCATTTTAAGCTTCCAGGGTCTCAGCAGGCTGCAGCACTGTTTCCTTTCCTGGGCACCAACCCGGCATCTGTTACCCCTTCATGGAAGTGCAGCCCCTCAACCCACCTGCCTTAGGCTGCCAGGACTAACGCTGACCACCCTTCCCAATACTCAAGATGTCCCAATAGTTTTAACAAGTCCTTTCCCAGAATTCCATCCAAATATGAGACCCCTCTGGTTTACAGTTTAACTCTCTCAGTAGGCATATGGTAAATGTAACCAATGCTCTTCACAAGATTTTAATGCTGCTCTTTTACTTAAAACTAAAGCACCAGAGTACAGGCCACATCCTAACCACAATGTCCCTCACTAGATCCCTCTTCCTATGATGTCCTTGGGGGTGGGAAAATGATCTGTATTCAGGAAGGTGGGTAGCTAGCCTGTGGCTGAAAGCTGGGGATGTTTGTGTGGAGTCTCATCTTCTGGGGACCAAATTCTTTGCATCAGCAGCTGGTCCAGGTGGTCTCTCCAACTTATGCCCAATGTATCCGATCAATGCCAGAAGACAGCTCAGAATGGTACTCCGCTGCGCATGGTTTGTTTTTGTTTTTTTTTTGGGGGGGGGGGAGGTCTAAATAACAATTCAGCTTTAAGACAATAGTGGAACTATGACCTTGTTCATCTGGTGTTATGTCAGAGACTAGACTGACCTGAGACAGAGCTGTAAAGGCTGCTGGTGACATCTGGAAATTGGTGTCATATACATGCATGTCAATATATGACATATTGGTATTATTATGGTTTGAGGGGAAAGAGCTTTTCCAAATGAAAACCAGTGAAACTTTCATCTTTCCATAGCCGCAGATAAACAGTTCTGGTACTTCTCTTAATGCTGCTGTTCAAAACTTTACCAAGTAATTTCAGCACTACTGTAAAGAAGTTTTGCTAACATATTAAGCATTACATCTGTGTCCATTCCACATAATGTCCATTTATAGGCTTCCCAAACAGCTGATACTGGCACTAGAACCAGTCATAAAACAGGAAGGCCAGAAAAAAGTAGTAGTCTTAGAGAGTATGCGCTTTTCTATGGTCAGTGTTCAGTCTGTGACAGTCAACCCATAAAAATCTGGGGACCACCACACCAAAGAACCACTTTGACTGCAGAAAGCCACTCAGTTACGCTAAATGCCCACTGCTGAACCTCATTAAATCTAGACAGATGGAAGGACTTGCATGCCACTTATGAGGCATATAACCACTCTGACAAGTAGGTTATATGCCTCATTTGGTTTCCAGTAAGCAGTGACAGACACCTCCATACAACCCAAACTTGCTACGCATAAGCAACCTGAAATGAATTGTGGGAGGGGCAAATGCCTCTCTTTTTACACCCTGGAAACCCTGTGTTGGGAAGGGAAGATTGCTCTCTAGATGAATCTGAAAGCTCACTCCACAAGTGAAAACATGCAGAGGCTACCTTGACCGAGAACTAAATGTTTAGATGGTTCTTAATTACTTCCACAATGGGTGCTAAGTCAAAAAGAATTGGAGGCAAGATTTTCCAATAATGACCAGTGACAAGAGAGGCACAACACATTAGCAAGGCCTTATTTTCAAGGGATGGTTTTGCAGCCTTGTCCGGAAAGCAAGGCCCACTGATGACATCTCAGGTCGTACATTCGAAAAGTCAGTCACTTTGAAAAGTTTTAGTTTTAATGTATATACACACAATATTTTATGTTTACAGGTAGTCTACTCCCGAAAAAAAAATTAAACTCTGTGTGAAACTGTCATGCAATCATTGTGGAACAGACACTATGCTAACAGTTTCATTACAAGTGTGTTTGGTCACATCAGGATGTGTATCTGATAAGACACAGTACAGTATAATACTACTGACCAGAGTTGTGGTATTCGAACAGCTGTTCTCAAACTGGGGGTTGTGAGCTGCCGAGGCCTTCGGCAGCATTTCGGCAGATGCTCCAAACATGCGAGTGTGTCTGCCGAAATACCGCTGAAGCGAACGCTTCTGGTTTCGGCGGACACACAGAGTGAAGCTACACGTCCGCCGAAATGCCTCCGAAAGCGGAAGCGTTCAATTCGGTGGACATGCATGGGCCGCAAAAGGACGCAGGACAGCAGAAAGGGGCCACGGAAGGAACAAGTTTGAGAACCACCATATTAGAATCATAAGAGAACGTTAAATTCAGGAATGAGCAGATGGAAGGTGGAGATGGAGATGTCTACTACTGAGCTATTTCTAGGATAGAACGAACAAGTAAACCAATATAATCAATTTGATCAGCAAAACAGGCAACACAAGCCGGATGAGTAACTGGAGACACTACATATGTAAACAGCTGGAAGATGAGAACAATTCATTCAGGCTTAAAAGACCCTAGTGTGGCAAAACAAAGCTACTGCAACTGAGATAAGAATTAGTTTAATTTTGCTTTAACTTTTGAAGGAAACACATATGCAGTCAGTTCTCCTGTTGTATGGCTATCAAATAGCATCAGTGAAGAGAAATTGTGTATTGCATGGAAGTGGGAAGTAAAAGCAGTTTAGATGCTTTAAAAAAAATAATGTAACAAAGGAACATTGCCAGAATGGAATTTAGTAAACATTACTTAATGTTTACCTAGGGTTTTTAACCACACCAGTATCCCAGTTGCTGATGTCCTTTTCAGGTAGTTATGTATTAAGAATGAATAAGAAGTTACCTTTATTACTGAAGACAAATTCCTTATGAGCTTCTGTAACAGGACTTTGCCAAAAACAACCAGAATTTAAAGTCCTGTTGTCCTAGTCTAGTCATATGGCTAGAAAATTTTAGACAGAAGAGCTATATTTCAGAATTTATCTGTGTTGTAGCAAGGGCAGGGTAATGCACTGATCCAACTGGCATTTAAATACTGGGTGACTTATCTGGCTATAACCTGTAATTTGGAGAAGAAAATTACAGTAACATTAACATGCTCATTCCTCATTTAATGTTATTTTCCAGAAAAATGCAACTTTAAGCAAAACTATGTTAAGCGAATCCAATTTCCCCCATAAGAATTAATGTAAATGACAGGTTTAGGTTCCAGGGAATTTTTTTTCACCAGACAAAAGACTATTACATATATATACACATACATACACACACAATAAGTTTTAAACAATTTAATACTGGTACTCAGCAATGACAACTGTGAAGCTTGGCTGAGGTGATGAAGTCAGTGGGGGAAGATATCCCCTTTAAGTATGCTGACCCTTGTCTTAAGTACACTGCCTTGTTAATTAGATCAGCAAGCTGAGACCCACCACAGCTGCTGCCAGGAAGCTCCCACCATCCTGAGTCCTGTTGTGTGTCCCCCCTGCTCTATGGAAAATGGGGTAAGCAGGGTGCAGGAGCAGAGGAACAGCCTGACATTAGCGCCCCCCACCCCTTTTTTCCCCTCCCCAGCAAGCAGGAGTCTCAGGGAGCAGCTCCTAGGCAGAGGGCAGGAGCAGCACATAGCAGTGAGGGAGGGACAGCTGAACTGCCCACAACTGATAGTCTGCTGGGCAGCTGCTGCACAGAGAACTTAGGGGAGCAGGGAGCTAATAGGGAGGCTGCTGGTCCACCCTGGTTCCAAGCTCCCACCAACTAGCTCCACCAGGCTGCTTTTCCTGCAAAGTGGACAAAGCAGGCGGCTGTCAAACAACATTAGACACAACTGTATTAGATACAACTTTAAACAAGCATGTTCCCTAATTGATCAGCAACACAACAATGAAATGTTACCCAGGATGACTGAGGAGTTACTGTAATGTCTTCCCATTTCTTTGTAATAAAAGCCTCCAATATGCCAGTCCTGTTCTATTTTAGAGAATGTGTATATATGATCATACCTTCTCCCTAGCATGTGGTGCAGTGACTTACTGAGCCACAAGGGAACTTGAAATACATCAGGAGGGCAAGTAACTGATTTTTTTAAACACTGATATCCAACATACAACCGGGTTTATACAGAATAATTATTTTCTCCATATTGCTATTAATACATCAGCAGCTTGCACCAAGTGAGCAGTAAGATAGTGTATTTTGGGTGTTTCAGGTGATGGCCAATAATTTTCCAGACTTGCTTAACCTTTTGAAAAAAGAGAAAGGCAGCAAAGTTACTTAGGACGACTATCATGTTAAAACAGTGTTTCTCAAACTGGGGATCATGACCACTTATGGGGTTGCAAGGTTATTACAAAAGAGTTGTGAGCTCCCATTAAATTACCCCATTTTTTATTTTTGGGGGGGGGGCAGGATTCTTGCTATATGAAAGTGATCCCTAACACAATCTGTTTGAAAACCACTTTATTAAAAGTAAAATTAAAAATCCTTTGAGTTCACACAGTAGATTATAAATACAGGACTCAGACATAATTATTAGGGCTGTCGATTAATTGCAGTTAAGTCAAAAAAAATTAATCACAATTAATTGCTCTGTTAAACAAGAAAATACCAACTTAAATTTATTTAAAACAGGCCTGCACAACTCAGAAAGCAGGGAGGGCCGTATTACTGGGGGGGCGGGGGGGGAGAACCAGCTGCGGGCCGAAAAGGCCCGCCCTCGCCCCGCCCCCATCCACTTCCCTCTACCCCACCGCTTGGCTTGCCTCACCCCTACTCACCCCCTGTGGCCCGCACAGTGAGCCTGTATGGGCCGCATGTGGCTCCCCGTGCCACATGTTGTGCAGGCCTGACTTAAAATGTTGGCTGTTTTTCTACAATTTTCAAATATATTGATTTCTATTATAACAATACAAAGTGTAAAGTGCTCACTATGTATTTTGATCAAATATATGACTGTTAAAGTGATAAAGTAGTGATTTTTTTAATTCACCTCATAGAAATACTGTAATGCAATCTCTTTATCTTGAAAGTGTAATTTTAAAAATGTGGATTTTTTACTTAACAGCACTAAAAAAGCAATACAATGTAGGCTCTAAAGTTTTAGAAGTCCACTCAGCCCTATTTCTTGTTCTGCCAATCTCTAAAATTTGTTTACAATTTACAAGAGAGATACTGCTGCCTGCTTCTTATTTACAATGTCACCTGAAAGTGAGAACAGACATTCGCATGGCACTTTTGTAGCTGGTGTGGAAAGATATTTACATGCCAAAATATGCTAACCATTCGTATGCCCCTTCATGCTTCGACCACCATTCCAGAGGACATGCTTCCATGCCAATGATGCTTGTTCAAAAACGATGCATTAAATTTCTGACTAAAAACTCCTTGGAGGAGAATTGTCTCCTGTTCAGTTTTACCCATGTTCTGCTATATATTTCATGTTATAGCAGTTTCAGAAGATTATCCGGTACATGTTCGTTTTAAGAACACTTTCACAGCAGATATGACAAAATGCTAAGAGTACCAATGTGAGATTTCTAAGGTTCTAAAGCTGTACATTGTTTTATTTTTGATTGCAGTTAGTGTTTGTACATAATTCTACATTTGTAAGTCCAACTTTCATTATAAAAAGATTGCACTACAGTACTTGTAAAAAAACCAAAATAAATAGTATATTTCAATTCACCTAATACAATACAAATATTTGTAATCAAAAATATAAAGTGATCACTGTATACTTTCTATTCTGTGTTGTAACTGAAATCAATATATTCGAAAATATAGAAAACATCCAAAAATATTTAAATAAATGGCATTAACAGTGTAATTAATCGTGCAACTATTTTAATTGCTTGACAGACGTAGTATTTATGCTTTCCTCCCCTTCCAGCTTGCGAAGAGAAAAAAATTTCATATTTTGATTCTCTTCATTGTCATTCTGTAGTGTTTGGGCTGCAAAAAGCAGAGGAATTTGAATTAAAGACCATAACCTCAGTGTTCTCTCAGGAAATTCATTGGGGCTTTGTATCAAAATACAGATCCTTTTCAAATATCAAAATCCAAATACTTGCTGTTGTGTTTCTCTCCAAATTAATGCTTTGAGAATTTTCAATATCAATCTATGAGGACATTCTCTCATCTTATGCAGATAATTCATACAAAGTTCTGAAACTGAAATAAAGTCATGAAAACATTTCTAAAGTTTAAGAAACAAGACCTATAGTCTAGGTAAACCACAGGATCCAAATTCTGAGTTCAGATTTTAAACCTATTTTTCATGTACCCACTTCACCATTTATTCCTGATTTACAGCACCAACACTCAGTGGTAATTAGTACTGAGAGAGGGAGGCAGGGAAGGAAAAAACACAGAAGACAGTTGATGCCACAAAGTCCTTTATACATACATGCCTCAAGTCCCTCATCCTCTTTTGAGCAGTTAAGAGAATGTTGTAGAAAATATTCCTTAATTATTGGAATTTCAATCACACAAATTAAGCTATGCTTGAAAACTTGAAACTGATCTATTCCCTTGCCCCCTTCCTCAAGAACACAAGGGCTGCAGAGGTTTTATCTTAGAACCATACTTTTTAGTTAAACTGGTTCAAATTTGTATGTAGACAATACCAGAACATTCATGCTGATTTCTGCACTAATTTAAACTCACAATTGTATCAGATTAACAATCAGCCACTGAGAAATATAGTGATCTTGTCTAAACACAGAAGTTACTTTTAAAACTGGTTTTAGTTATTGTAAATTTCCTCACATAAAGTGAAGACCATGTGTGTCTAGAGCGGGGGGGGGGGGGGGCCCAAACTTTTTGGCCTGAGGGCCACACCAGGGTTCCAAAACTGTATGGAGGGCCGGGTAGGGGTAGGTCTCCCAAAACAGCCTGGCCCCCATCCTTTCTGACTTCCCACCCCCCTCAGAATCCCCCCCACCCATCTATCCAACCCCTATCCCTGCTCCTTGTCCCCTGACCACTCCCTCCTAGAACCACATGCCCTTAAACTGCTACCTCAGGACCCCACCCCATAACCAACTTTCTCCCCCCTCCATTCCAAGCTCCCTGACCCCTGACTGCCCTGATTCCTGTCCACCTCCCACTCCCCTGACAAGCCCCCCAGGACTCTCACACTATCCAACCACCCCTTTTCCCCATCCCCTGACTGTCCCACTCCCCCGAGAACCTCCGCCCCATCCAATTGCTTATCCTTGACTGCCCCAGGACCCCCAGTTCCTTATTCAGCTTCCCCACTCCTTTACCATGCCACTCAGAACATCATCATGTCTGGCAGGTGCGTCATCCAGCCAGAGCTAGCCATGCCGCTCTGCTACCTGGCAGGAGCTCATAGCCCTGCCCCCGAGAGCATTTGTGGCACAGTAAGCTGAGCCTGCGGAGGGGACAGCAGTGAGGGGAAGGGGCTGGGGGCTAGCCTCCCTGGCCAGAAGCTCCAAGGCTGGGCAGGATGGCCCCCGTAGGCCATAGTTTGCCCATCTCTAATCTAGAGTGACAGGTGATGAGATAGGCAGATCAAGTTTTGCATTGAAAGTCTTGAGTGCCTTTGAAATGGCTAAATGAGTGGAAAATTACTAAATATTTTTGTACTTTCAGAGAGGCCAAAAGGGACCACTCTTACACCTGTGAGTTCTTTCACTATTTTGACTGCATAGAAACAGAAGTTCTAAGTAAACAAGAAGCCAAATATTTGATACCCAGCAGTTTTCAGTACAGGCAGAACGGATAACAATGACTGAGTTTCATATACACAGGATGCTAAGTGATGGAGGTTAACCTATTTCTTCAGTTAATTAATGCTGTCTGCCAAAATGATTCAAGATGAGGAATTAGCACACACTTTGATGATGTATTCACCTGGTAAGAGTGGGCATAAGCAAATACCTGCTGCCCTTGCTAAATGAGATTTTGGACATATTTCACCTACTTATAAAATATGGAAATTCATCTTTATCTACTATTGGTAGCAGTTCATGAAATGCTGTTCAAATTTTAAGGCTCTGAAGTGAGAACTCTGAAGTATCCAAGACAACACTCCAAGTACATATACTATTTTTACAGGTAATCACTAACAGGTTAGTGAGATCACCAAAAAAATGCCTATTTTATAGCCAACTTCACATAGTCTTCACTGCTAGCCAGATATTTAACTGTCCTTTTTTTAAAAAAAAAAAAAAAAATCCAGAACACACTACACTTCGATTAACATCTAGACAGACAATCAGAAAGGTCTGCGCTATTATATCAGCAGCTGCAAACCAAAACCCGTTTCTCAGATACCTGGAGCATAAGCAAGGATTTTAAAAGTGTAATGCCCAACAATAGCATATTTAGTTGCTCAGCTACTTTTACAACAAGGTAAACAGCTTGAAGCAGATTCTTCAGTGAAACAGCTGTCAAACTCAGACTTGGTCTACTACCACCAACTTATGTCGGTGTAACTACATTGCTCAGGGGTGTGGAAAATTTACCAATCTAAGCCCTGGTTTAGACAGCACTATGTCAATGGGAGGGCTTCTCCTGTCAACACAGTTACTGCCTCTCAAGGAGGTGGAGTACCTATGCCTATGGGAACTCATCAGCATGTGCGCCATCTTTACTACAGCAGCATTATAAATGTAAACAAGCCCTAACTTACAGCAATCTAATCAAAAGTAGCACCCAACTAATACTACCCTATTACCTTCTTGCATATAATTATGAGTAAATGGCATATTTACCCAAAGTATTGCATTTCATATATACAAAATTCAGTATGCTTACAAACTCATTTTGTCCTCTCCAGTTTTTAGCTCTGAAGTTAAGAGCTTCATAAAGATTCCCAAAATACACAGATATTCAAAAAAAAAAATATTAGTTTTAGATTAACTAGCCCAAAAATTGTATTGTAATACCATTTCAGAAATTTGAAAATCCCCTCCAAGAGTCCTTCAGTAGCACTTCTCCACCTGAAGCAGATTTCCTGTGCTTTGAGGATAGCTGAAATTAGCATAGTATTTGTTTGAAATTTCAATCTTAGGCATCCTTAGATTGTTTGAATGTGTGAAGTAGGTAGTTCCTATCCAGTGTTCCCTTTGACATAGCATTATTCTTGAGAATGCAGTCATAAACGAAGTAGCCTGAAAAGTCAACTGCTCACTTGCAAAAACATGTCACCACCACAAATACCATCTCTCATTGTGTCCATCCCTTAAAACCCTGGGGAAAGAGAGACAGGCTTTGCGGATGAATGACTGGGACTACTTCAGACTAAAGACAGAGATGAATGAGAAAAAGAGCACCAGAAGCAAGTGTCAATAGTCCTCTCCTAACCCTCTTCTCTTTCCACGTCTGGTCTGGGGCTCCAACTTGAATGCCTCTACAGACCGTAACTGCATCGGAATGGCAAGGACAGAAAGAACCTCTCACATATGCTAGCCTTTGATCATTCAGTAATTTATGGATAAAAAACCATCTTAAACTCATCTAAGACGACTGATGCAGCTCAAAAGACAATCAATGTCATACATATGGTGACACTCCTAAGCAAGCAGGATTTACATTCCATGTCAGCTTCAATTTAAAAACTTAAGACCCAAGCTCCTTGTTATTTGCATACACTTAGCTATCTAAATACACCCCTTAGCACAGAATTTCACACCAGAACTCAGGCTCTCATTTGAGTTTCCAAAGCTTATGGTTGCACAGGGAAAAAAAGTTGCAAATGTGAGCCAAGTCAGTGATGTCTGCCTAAGGCCTTGACTATTCTAGAAGAGTTGTGCTGGTTTAACTAGATCAGTGATTTTAAAATCTAACATGGATTTAAAATCTTACTTAAATTGTTTTAACATGTTCAATAAAGGTTAAATGTTTAAATTCACACTGATTTAATTAGATCAATTTAAATAAATTTAAAACCAGTGCAATTTTTTTAGATTAGACAATGGTCTTGCATACATGAAAAGGCTTCACCAGTTTATTTTAAAAGGTGTTACTTTAACTCAATTTAGTTCAACCAAAGGAAGGGGTCCTGTAGATACATTTTAGTTTAAGCCAGATTTACTGTTTTAAATTTAAACCTGTTTTTCCATCTACTTAAACTAAAGTAAACCTGATTTAAATCAAAATAAGAGCATGCACCAGTGTTTTGGTTTTTTTTCTTTAAACAGGAGAAAAGTAGTAGTTGTTGCACTGGTTTTAGACACAGTTTAAGTCTGGAAACTGCCTGAAACAATAGCTAGGACATTAACTTCTGCAGTTCATCTCAAAGAGGTTTTTATTCTAACATACAAAATATGCAACTACTTTTTATAGAGCATTTTAACATCCAGCCAGCGTTTATCCCACAAACCTAAAACTGCCTCCCATATCTCCCCAGCTTTAAGAACCCTAACTATCACCCAAAAAATCATACCAACCCATCCAATCACCCAAAAAACTTCCTTAAGAGTATGTATATTTTAATTAAATTCCGCAGTACAAGAGAAGTTGAGGGCAATACAACTTTTACATAACACTGATGACCCCTTTCCCCCTCCACATACACACACACACACACGCTCTCTTAGGCTTTCCTGAAATACAAATAAAACATGCTCTAGAGACCATTTCATACTTGATCCAGGAAAAAAATAGGAAAAAAATTATTTAGGTTTGAAAGTTATGAGCCAGACCCATTCTACCAAAGAATACTAAAGGAATCAGCAGACTATGCACACTGCACTAGTTTGATTGTGAGGTGACTACAGGATGGAACACTGTAGCAATGGTTCCCAGGAGAAACTGATTAATTCCTGGCCATATGCATATTAAGTCTACCCCAGGCTCTGCTTTATTTAAGTCATAGGAATAGCCATATTAGGTCAGACAAACGATCCATCCAGCCCAGCATCCTGTCTACTAACAGCGGCCAATGCCAGGTGCCCCAGAGTGAACCTAACAGGTAATGGTCAAGTAATCTCTCTCCTGGCATCCATCACCACCTGCTGACAAACAGAGGCTAGGGACACCATACCTTGCCCATTCTGGCTAAAAGCCATTAATGACAACCTCCATGAATTTATCCAGTTCTCTTTTAAACCCTGTTATAGTTCTAGCCTTCACAACTTTCTCAGATGAGGAGCTCCACAAGTTGACTGTATGTTGTGTTAAGAATTTCTTTTTGTTTTAAACCTGCTGCCCATTTCATCTGGAGACCCCTAGATTTTATATTACAGGGACAAGTAAATAACTTTTCCTTATTCACTTTCTCCACACCACTCATGATTTTATATACCTCTACCATAACCCCTCTTAGTTTCCTCTTTGCCAAGTTGAAAAGTTCTAGCCTCTTTAATCTCTCCTCATACAACAGCCATTCCAAATCCCTCATCATTTTAGTTGCCCTTGTCTAATGCCAGTATATCCTTTTTGAGATGAGACCACATCTGTATGTGGTATTCAAGATGTCAGCGTACCATCGATTTCTAAGGGCAATAAGATATTCTCCATCCCTTATTTAATGATTCCTAACGTCCTATTTGCTTTTTTTGACTGTCACTGTACACTGTGTGGATGTCTTCAGAGGGTAGATACAAGTAATTGTAGAAAAGGGCATTTACAATTTGCCATATCCTTCATTTGCTTCCCTATCCTACTAGCATCAGTTTAGTTTTCTCCAGACTGACTTTCAGACAGTGAGCACTTACTACAGCATATCCTAATGTCTACCATTGTAGAAAGCATTTGACAGCTGACTGGGTTGGTGAATTAGAGCTGCACCTCAGAGTACTTAATATTGTATTTAATATTACCAATATTGCTTTACCAATAGAGCTGGGTGAGATATTTTTCAGCAAGTAATTTACTGGTTGTGAAAAAAGTTTCAAGAAACCTAAAACTATCAGTAAATTAATGTCATATTTGCCAAAAAAAATTTGCAGTATCAAAACTATTTCAGTAGTGTCAACACAAAATAGTTTTTTATATTACTGAAACATTCTGATTTTATGAACTGGAATCACCAAGCGACCTGCTGAAGAGATGCTGGAGCCAGCCTCATGAGTTTTAGTCAAGTGATTAGGTGCCTCACCAGGAACATGGAAGCTCCAGGTTAGATTCCTTTGTTTATCAGATATGGAGATTTGAACTTGGTCTCCCATACTGCAGGAGAGTACAATAGCCACCAAGCCATGGGTTATTCTGGGCTATTAGAGGGAGGAGGAAGGGGGCAGGGGAGAGAGACATGGAGGTGGCTCTCAATCCCTCATGAGAAGCTGTACCTAACTGTTGACTATAAACACAGTGGATCATTCATGGGGCAATTCACAGTATTTGCCACAAGTGGCAAATCATTGGGCCAAAGAAAGGGGAACAGCTTCAGGAGAAACTGATGAAGACGTGAGACCATCCCATAGCTCAGTGGATAGGGTAGTCTCTTGCGCTGTGGAAAACCCAAGTTCAAATTCCTTCTCCACATCAAGTGGGGGGGGGGGGAAGACTGCCTCTGACCTCTCCCATCTGCACCCAGGCTGAGTACCCTAAACACTGGGCTAACAGTTATAAGGAAATCACCTCTTTGCTCTCCAGCCGTTGTGTGAATCCTCTATTGCTTTTAGCAGAATGACTGAAATTGAAATCAAAAATGTCCAGTCTGCTCAAACTACACTGCTACCTCGATATAACACGGTCCAATACAACGCGGTAAAGGAGCACTCCGGTGGATCAGCACGTCAGCATGTCTGGCTTCAATTAACATGGTTTCACCTACATCGCAGTACGATTTTTTTGGCTCCAGAGGACAGCGTTATATCGAGGTAGCAGTGTATAGGTTTTCTGATTTACTGCAAGTTGCATGGGCGGCGGGGGGGGGGAAGGGGGGGGTTGGTATGTCCCAAAAATGAAACTTTGATTTTTGGAACTGCCAAAGTGGAAAAAAAATTATTCACCTAGGTCTACTTACTAATGCTCCTAATTAAATATTTGCATACTGCTAAAAGGAGGAGGAAAGAGAGCACCCTGAACAACTCTTTCCATGAGCCCTCAGATAGAAGATTAGTTATCAAAAAGCTTTCTGCAGAGATGCAAGATTAGAATTAAGACATTTAAAGGCAGCCCAATTTACAGGCACTAGCATTTGCAGACAAAGGAACTCTCTCATAGTTGAGACTGAATATATAGACAGCTCTAACATAAGCACTGACACCTGATCTCAATACATTAGCAGGAGAGGATCTACCAACACAACCAATGCAATCTATGGTATAGCAAGGTCAGTATTTTCTCCTTATTGTCAAAGGCCACGCAGATCCAAGGCATCCAAACTAATATTAACAAATTGTCTCATACCAGCCTTTCAGGATAAAGGGGAGATTACATTATGCCAGAAGTCTCTGTACACCAGCTTCAAACATCTGATAAACACTGCTGTCACTAAAGACTGCCAACAGCTATAGAAAAAAAAAGCATTGCCTATCTTTTTTAAAATAGAGATACTAGGAGAAAGGCTGCAATAACCCACCACTGGAACCTAAGCAAACACTCTTCTCCCAGCCCAGTGCAGAGGAGAGGTCAAGGCTGGGAGTGGGACCTCACCCTGCAGCAGCCGTTCTTGTCCCATGGGGCAGCTCCACTGACTCAGTTATGGTCTGGCTACAGCTCTGACATGAAATGCTTTTACACATTCAAACTCACCTATGTACCAAGGTTCTTAAGTTATTCAGCACAAAACCCTATATTTAATTAAGTTCTTTCAAGCATCACTTATGGCACATCTAAAGTCTAACAAGCCAGGAGTCAATTAAGTGGAATGAAAGCATGGGGGATATTTCTGTGAAAGAGACCCATAAGATCTGAACAAAAGTAAAGGTCAACATGACCTTTCAGCATCTGGATCCTAACAACTTGAGAACCTGACAGCAACAAACAACAGTGCCCAACTAACCCCGTCTTTTTAAATGCGACCAGTAATGAAAAAGTTGTCCATCAGGTGTTTCTGTTCAGCACTGTAGGAACATGAAGCAAATAAGGTCCTTGATCCATAGACCAGACACTGTATACCAGGTGATCAGAACTGAATAATGTAGTATCCTCTCCCTGCCACCTTATCTTTAAGTGAAGGTATAAGGGCACACACTAAGGTAGCAAATTACATGTTCCACAGAAGTGTTTTTTGAGGGTGGTAGGTATCTCCTACACCTATCTTGGGGTTAACATCATATCCATCTCTGTGATATAACAAAGTATTCCACCTGCAAGTGACAAAATGGAAGATATCGAGTTCTTGACACATCTGCATGAGTGAAGGGCCATGCTTCTATTCACCTGAAAGTAGAAGTGACATCCAACCTTCAAGATCATAGATTTCAGCATAACTTCACCTCCCCAGAAAGAGTCATAGCAGAGACCAGACAGTTTGTAGGACTTACACACCAGTGTGAAATAGCCTGGATTATGTGCATACAAGATTTTTTGAATATGTGAAGTATATGTATAAACTACACACACATTATACATTTAAAAATCTTCACAACATCCCTACAGGTTTTAAAGAGAATGTGGAAAAAAATAGGATGAAGTTTTCAAAAGCTCTCAGTCTCAAGTGCCCAAATTTCATTTTGAGCAGTGACTAGAGGTTCTAAGTGACAGAAAACTTTACCCAAAATGAAACTTAAGTTCCCCTAGTGGTGTTCTGATATAAACACACAAATGAGATGGGCAATGCAAATAAGCTGAGTGTTTCTTTTAACTCTACATTTTGATTATTGCTAGTTATTTAGCTATATTTACAATTATATCCAACCAGGATTGTATGTCCAATACAAGATTTTATCATGATCTGCTCACTGTTCTTTACCGTAAGTGCTAACAAAAAAGTCCCATGTTTAGAAGTCTTAATTAACAGTTTGTTAAAACCTGGCACATTTTCTCCTCCTTTGGCATTCTCTATTCCACCAATACCACCTTGGATTGTGGCTCTTATGGACTTCAGCAAGATTGACCTGGTTCTCAATTGTGAAGAATTCTAAAGAAAAGAAAATACACAGATGCTTCAAGAAGCAGCATTCCTTCAAATCTGTGTAAAGCCGATACACCAATATAATGCTGGGAGTCACTGTTGCAAGATCTTCTTTCAAATGGGATTTTAAGTAAGCTCTTAACAGTTTACAACACGAGCGTCAAATATGTGGAAGTCAAGAATGAAAGGCTGTGTTTAATTATGGCCTATAAGTCATGGTTTAAGTTCAGGACTAAACACTCCTTAAACATAGAAGAATGCCCATTGATATCAGTAAGACTTCTTTACAGAAATGAAGGAGAGGATATGGTACCTCTAAATAAATAAATATTATATATATACACATACACACACGATCTCTAGAAGATAGCACCACGACACATTCATTGATCAAATATACTTTCCTAATGTCTCATCCTTATTTCTAACCTTTGTTTCTATCCCTTTTGCTTATTCTTTTGACTGTCCTAACTATACTCTTCCCTGCATTCCCATGAAGGAACTTCCAAATCCCAACCTAGTGTGCTCCATTCCTAAACCCTATTATTGACTAAGAAGTGATTTAAAAGGCAATACTGAATCAGCATTTGACATTAAAAATCAGATTTATCAAGGACAGCAGAATTCACATTCCTGCACACATCCTGAAACAATTACGTAGGTAGACATAGTGACATCACTCTGAGATTGGGTAGGGTGTCTGCAGTCATAAGGCCTCACAACTCAAGTTTTTTTTAATCTTTAATTCTGTAAAATCTTCTAGTGTTAATTAAGGTACACACACAAAAAAAACACCACATGTACTAGTTCCAGCCTATTGTCTGACATCCAATGTAGGGGAGTTAATGATCTCATGTATAAAAATTCTACCCCATCTACAAGGCAAGTTAGCTTACTGAGTTTTCTTAAGTTCTCCCACTTGCTCTATTCATTGTAATAGTACTTCCTCCCATATTTGTCTCCTAACCATTATACAATGTTGCTGTGCACTGCTGAATAGCTGACATGTTCCAGAGATACTGAATTCAGTCTTATGAGACATTCAGATGCAAGAACCTATGTAGGTTTAAGATTGAGTTAACAACGAGGGACACTTAGGGCAAATTATATAGTAAAAAAACAAACACACACACACACCTATGAAGTAGGAAACAGCAACTGTTTTTCCCCCCCAAGGATTATTGTTGGGCAAAGGTGGAGGAATGGTGAATAAGAATAGCTGCTGTTAGGCTTCTTCATTGAGGTTTTTTTTTTTTAAAATCAGTGCTCCAAGTGTTGCAACCATGCAATATTTAATCACTCAAGAAAATGAGTAATGACAGAGTTTTCATGCAGAACTCAGTGTTAATAATTCTAAACAATCCAAACATCTTCTAGATAAAAATGTCACTAAATCAGTCATCTGTCTCTATTTTGATTCTGAAGCATCTAGCTTCCAATAAGCAGCAGCACTTACTTCACTGTAAAGCCAGATAGACAAAACATGATCAGTAATTTTGCCCTATTTTAACTTTTACCATGTTTGTGCCACAGATAAATTGGTACCTTCAGGAGAGAAGTTACTCAGTATGCTAAATAGGTGTAAGGACTATAGTTCTCTAGAACTCATTTCAAAACAAGTGAGTCTAGTGACCTCTAGACTATGGTAGGCCCAAAAAACTGTTAGTCTCAATTTGTAAGCAAAATGCAGTCATCTAGTTAATAAAACCTCAGAAATTAGGATAGAAATGTATTAATATTTCATAATCAAACATAACAATTTAATGAAATCAATTGTAAAAGAATGCAGATGGATTATCAAAGCAAGTTTTTAAAATTACAAAAGAGCCTAGTTGAGTTAGATTTTAATTTAAGATTGGTTCTCTTTTGGGAAGCAAACTTGTTACCATGAATCTGTCATGTGCTAACTGAAGAGATTGGTACTCTCTCTTCTCATATAAAGTTTACATTTATAAGCCTAGAAACAGTCTGCTTACCTTCCTCTATTAGCTTACTCTGAGCTGAAACCAGTTTCAGTTACCAAAACAGAATGATGTTTAAGAATATACATCCTTGTTGCACTTCATTGTATTGTGCTGTTCCTCCTTTAAACAATGAATATAGAACTGTTTTAATAGTTTATATCCTGAAAAATCTAATTCACATACAGAAAGTATTTAGAAATATTAAATATGCAACAAGATTAAGAATTTCTCCTAAATTTAGAAAATTTACAAAATTAAATTGGTTAAACACACAGTGAACTAGTAGTTAAACTGTATATTTTTGAACAACGTAGGTATCTCTTATTTATATTGCATGGCTTTATTAAAAGATAAATATCCATCAAAAATTTGCACACCTAAATGTATGTCTGAAGCTCTACTGCACTGAGTAGAATGACATTTTAGTTGTCTACTCTAAAGAATAGTTGAGTGACATTAATATTTATATTAATGAGATAAATCTGAGTTGGAAAAGACTAGGTCAGAGGTCGGCAACTTTTCAGAAGCGGTGTGCCAAGTCTTCAATTATTCACTCTAAGGCTTTGTGCACACATATTACATTTTAATGTTTTTAGAATGTCTCTTTCTATAAGTCTATAATATATAACTAAACTAGTGTTGTATGTAAAGTAAACATTAAAAACCTTATTTAAGAAGCTTCATTTAAAATTAAGTTAAAATTAAGAGCCCCCCAGACTAGTGGCGAGGACCAGGGGCAATGTGAGTGTCACTGAAAATCAGCTTGTATGCCACCTTTGGCATGTGTGCCATAGGTTCCCTACCGCTGGACTAGGTTATCTTGTCCATTTGTGTGTCAACACAGAATTATTCCCTAGGGCATAGTTTAACTGTTTTACCCAGTCCATTTTGCAGTTATTCACACAGCATATTTTTTACCACATCCACTAGGTGTACTCTTTCCCAAGTCTAGTATTTCCCTAACTAGGTTGTGGTCATCACGGTAGTTTTAAAGATTTTTCTTCACTTATTTTTATCCCAGTTCTCTAGATCATATAATATAGAGCCACATCAATTTCTTCTCCTTCCTTGGCATTTCCATCCTTTGAGTATTTGCACCTATCTTCTCCCTTTGTGTCTAGCCAAACTGTATATGTTTTGTATTGCTCAAATAAGTAGACAGCTCAGAGTTGCGTTTCATTAAGTTAGATCTTCATAAGCATTTACAAATTTACCTTAGCAGAGCTCTTCTAGCATTTTTCAGAAGTTCAGGTGGGGGGGAAAGCTATTAAACCATAATGCTGCAACTGAAATCCCTAAATTTAACATCTGACAGGTTCGACCTATGTTGCTTATGAATTAAGAGATAGTGACACTAGACAAGATTCCGCTTTAAATTTCCAAGCACATTTTTAAAATAAGTGATGAAGAATGTCAGAATACCAAGAAAAATAGCAAGAATTGGGTAGAGCGTAAGTCCCTGTAAAATACAGTTCATTTCACTTGTATCAAAAGTGAAGATTATTTTTGTGGTCTGAATTATCCACAGCATAAGCCGACAGTCTCTGCTCAGTAGGAATTTAATACAGTAAGGTGTCGCAGTTAAGAATTGGGGTACGCTGACATACTGTCGATATTAATGGTGGCTTGGACCTACTAGTCTCCTACTGCTTGAGCACAAATGAAATTCTTATCTAGGGAAAAACCACAGCTACCAGCACAGTAGCCTTCTACCAGTAAAGGAAAACCAGGAGTGATCAGAAAATAAACACCCCACAATGCTGGTTCCAAATCTGCAATTTCACATTTTAAAGCATGGGGATGGGATGGGGGGGTTAAAGCTATTTTTGTGCTCTACTATTCAGTGACCACTTCTTCCACTTATGCACTAAAAAAAGTTTCCATTCATTATGCCATACGTATTTAAGTTTAGTCCGCTGGAAGCCATTGCTGCCAAGAGAATCACCAATGGCTTAAGGATACACAAAAAGTTTACTTCTTGTCCAAATTATGCATTTATGGTATTTGGAACAAGTTCCTGAAAAGGTAGAAATTATGAACAATTTTTTCACTATAGTAAGACAGTTACTGCCTGCTTTCTAAAAGGAACAGGAGAAAAAATGCCAAATGAAACCATCAAGGTCATTTAACAAAAATTTTTTAAACTTAATTGCAGAAGCACCTGTAAACATTTACAGCTGTGTTTTTTCCAGAGATTGGCACACTATTCCCACATGTATACAAGTGCTTTGTTTAAAATGATGAGATATTAATGTTGCAAGGGGTACAGCTTATTTGGACTTCATTCCCAGAACATGCTTTATAATTTTGCTGAGGGACCACTCAAGAGTCTTCCAGAACCCCACCCCCACCTAGGTTTGGGCCCAGATACTAATGACCCCATCTCCTAAGTTAACATGCAGGAGCTTTAAATGTAATTAACCCAACACACATTCACTTAATTTTTTGTTTACAAGATAAGCATTTGAGAGTTTTGACAGGTTGCTCTTGAAAAAAAAAAAATTATCCAAAATTAAGTTCTATGCTGAAGGCAACACAGAATAACTTCTGTTTCAGAGAACTTCAGACTGTTGGTTGTTTCTTTTGTCTTCTGTTTTGTTGGGGGGGGGGGGAGAAGAGAGGTGTTAAGTCAATATAAAAATACCTTTAACAACTGTTACTGTGCATTATGTATATTTAATTCTTCTTATATTTAAAGTTCACAAAAAATGAAACAAAAGATTGAAATGGATTACACTGTAACAAGTTTCATGCTGAGTTCAGAAGGCTGTCCTTAATTCACCCCCACTATTTAGAGACCCTTACATTAATAGCTAGTCAAACTGAGACATCCGGGACATTTCTTAGTCTTAAATGTCCTACTTTTGACAGATTAAGGCAGACACTGCTAGTTATTTTGATAGTAATCACTTACATTGCTAGGGGGAAAATACGATAAATGAATTCCTCCAAGGTCATGAGTATAATAAGCTTTATCAGCTAGGCTTCCAAGCAAGTTTCTTCATGAAATCCTATCAGAAGTTCTTCCAACTTCCACATCAGCAGGGAAAATAAAATTGTTCTGACAGATATATTCTTCCAGTCACCATCTTCTGAATGCCCCATCCCCTCACACTCCAGAATGAGCAGCAGCACTCCCTTCTGCGACAGGCAGCAATCATCCCCCAATATTAAGGCCTCTTCATAAACTCATGTGGTGTAACATCCAAAGGTTACAGATACTGTCATCCTCAGCCAAATGGTATCACACAAGCACCACCGTTAGAGACACTTCCTGCTACTAAATAGGACAAGCAGGACATCACCCTGCTCACATGAACGCAAGCCCTCAGGCTGCTGGGAGCAGCCTCAATGGTCCTCCCTGTATTTCAGAGGCGTTGCAGAGATGCCTTCATACTACTCCAGAATCAACATACACATAGTCCGTCTAGCCATTAATAAATCAGAACAGCAGGTCCGCTGGGGGAAAGAGGGGAATGTGTGTGTTTCTTTTTGCCTGCTCTTAACTAACTCGGAGTGGGGAGTCGCCCACAAGCCAAAGCGGCGTGAGGCCGGGGGAGGGGAGTCTGCAAGTGCAACTGAAAAGGCAGAGAGACCCTCGGCTACAAGCGCCGTCTCCCCCGCCCCCAAGGCTAGCTGGCTCCGTGCAAGGCTGGGAAGGAGGCTGGTTGAGGATGATCATGCCGTGCAGCAGCAGACGACTAATCCCGACTACTTAACACGGCAGGGAACAGGGGCTAAGCACCACCTATGGTGTGTGCACCCAGGAATGGGGGGAGCTCGCTCGCACGACGCCGGCAGGGGAAGCCGGGCTCGGCACTGCCCGTGCTGCGGGGAGGGGGGGGGAAGAGGCAGCACCAGCCCCGCCAATCACCCAGCCCAGCACACGGGTCACCCAGCGCCGCCGCTTACCCCTTCTCCTCCCTAGGAAGGTCCGAGTTGCAGCAACGCCCGCCCCGCGCCGGAGTGCAGGCAGGGGGAGCCCCCAGCATCGGCGCCCTCAAGGTCACACCGCGCCCCACATACAGCGCGGCAGCCCGCCGCAGAGCTCAGCGGCCGCCCCAGGGGGCAAAGGCGCTGAGCCCGCAGGCCAGGCGGGCGGAAGGCAGCCGCCGCTCCGCGCCCTGCGGCGGCTCAGCCCCTGCACCCGGCGGCGGGAGCGGGCGCTGCCCTGCCTCGCGGCCGGGGCGGCGGATGCTCCAGCTACTGCCTCCGGGACCGGCGCTTACCTCGGCCGCTGCCCGGCCGCGCGGTGGACGGCGCCTCGGGACGCACCGGGAATCTGCCGCCGCCGCCTGCTCGGCGCACAAGGTGCCCGCGTCCCCCGCCCTGCTCCGGCGGGCCAGCCCCGCCCCGCGAGTGGGTGGGGGGGCAATGAGAGGGGCGGCTCCCGGTCCCACCCCCGGCAGGCAGCGGCTCCTCACAGGGAAGGAGCCAGCGCTTCACCCTCGCACGCGCCCCGCTGCGGCTCGGCCCCAGCCGCCGCCGCCACCGGCCCCGGCAGCCCCCGACGCTGCAGCGCAGCCCCAGCCCGGCAGAGGAACCGCCGCCGCCGCCGCCACCTCCTGGCCGGGCTGCGGGGCAGCCACAGGGCGGAGCGGCCCAGCCCCCGCTCGCCCGCCTCCCCCCGTCCCCATCACTCACTCGTTCGCGCCTCGCCGAGCTGCCCCCTCCCCACGCTGCAACCGCCGCTTCCTACCCCGCGTCCCGGCGGTCACATGACGGGGTCTCGCTCGGGTGAAGGGGCCCTAGACGTGCGGCGCCTTCAATGGGGGAGGAGGGGGAGGAGCCTCCAGCTGCAAAAGGGGGAGTAGGCGGGGCCAGGCGCTCTCCCCGCCTCCCCCCTTTCCCATTGGCTGTTGGGTGCTGATGTGCTTGTTTCCATGACGTATATGGGCCGGGCCGAGGCGTTTGATGGGGCCCGGCGGGCTTGTCGGTGACTTTGCTACGAGCTTCTCCTCGGGGAGGGCGCTGTGCCCCTCCCCCTCCTTAAAATCGCCCCTCCACGGCCATCCCCGTGCCTGGGGGCGGAGGGAGGAGGAGCGGGGCACAAGGGGGAGCTCCCGGCACACGGGCGGGGGGACGTGGGGGCGCCCGTCGCACAGGAGAGGCGGTAGAGCCCGGCGGCTCATTGCACGCAGAGGGCAGGTAGGGGGAGCTCCCTGCACAGGGGAGGGGAGCCGAGAGCGGGAGCTCCCTGCATAGGCGGGGTTCTCGCTTTATGCAAGGCATGGAATTGGGGGGAGGGAGGGCAAAGGGTCTTACCCTTGTCAGGGCTGAGGGCAGGTCTCAGCCCTCCTTCTCCTTCGTTTCCCTCGGAGGGTGAAATCAAATTACAGTGACCGCAATCCGGAAAGCAGCTAGTTAAATATCCTGGTGCTGCCTAGACCGCGTGAATGGGGGGACACTTCAAACCAGGCTGAGGGCGATTGATTGTAAATGCCTCATTGAAACAGACACAGCAAAATCCTCCGCCTGCCCCGGAGGGTGAGGATTGATTTAAATTTCATTCTCGGTGAGACAGCTTTCCTTCCCCCACGCCCAAAGACAGATCTGCAAATCCTCTCTCTCTCTCCCATCACCTCAGCAAAACCCGCGGGCGTGCCTCACGTATTTCCAGTTTTAGTTCAGTATGTGTAATTTTACAGAGAAGTGCTCCCCGTTACTGGGGCTTTATTTGTTTTCTAATTCTGAATGGAAGTTATGGAGTTGATTTATGGAACCTGACTGGCTGTTTTACAAAGCATTAATTCCCTTAAAATGCTGTCTATATCACTTTATTAATAATAATACATAACTATGATGATCTCAAAGCCCTTTAGAAAAATAAGCCAGCCTCATAAAACCTCTTTTCTATAAGATAATATATCCGTTATGACATCCATTTTTAAAATGGGAAAACTGAGGCATAGGATTTGTCAACATTTTCAAAAGTGTATAGTAATTTTGCGTGCCTCAGCTTCTGGCTGTCCAACTTCCAACATCTCAGGCTTGACTTTCAGTGGTGTGGCTCGTTATCCATTGCTCCTGCTGAAGAAACTTTGGAAGCTGCAGATGTTCAGCACTTTTCTATGTCAAGCCCTGGAACTCTCAAGGATAATGAATATTGATGGAGACTTGAAAATCTGGGCCTAAATGACATGACAAAGAACACACAGCAAGTTGGCAGTAGAGCTTGGAACAAGAACCCAGGAGTCCTGATTTCTACTACTCCCCTTCTCCCACTCAGAAGATCACCCTTCTCGGTGAAAATACTCCATAAAACACATTTATTGCAATATGTTCTTTGTTTTGTTATTTTGATTTTCCTTTCCTTCTTGACACAATATCAGCCTCTCTGGTGGGCACTTCAGTGGAATGAATCAGCAACTGTATTTGGTCCATCAGGTTCTTTTAGCTATCCATAGACGCTCCATCTCTCCATAGTTATTGCTCAAATCCCACAGCTATTTAAAATCAAAGTTGAAAAGGAAATTAAATGTAGATGCTTGTGTAATGCTAGTGGTGAAGTCTGAGGGGTGTAACAGAACCTAGCGGATTAAAGCAACCTTCATGCAAACACATTCTAGTGAAGTCAATGTAAATCAGCCCACAAAGACCAGAAAATAAATAAATAATTCTAACTACATTATTATTATTTGCTTAATTGTGTTGCGTTGTCTCATTCTTTCTTACCTGAATCTGTGAAGCAGTCACAAAAGGGCAGCTAACAGTAATTGACTTCTGCCCATGTTGAAGGCTGCTAAAAATATTACCTTTTGCCACATATCTTGAGGTCAATAGAGAAATCAAAGCAATGAAAAAGACAAATCCTGCAGACTAATATATCAAAACTCTTTCTTGCATTTCTTCCCAGAAGGAGAAAATAAAATATCTAAACCCATATATCACAATAAATTCTCTTGCATTCTATCTGCAACTTAGTGTCCTCATATGCACTAATCACAGTGGCTCAGGAAGACTTCCCCAGACACTTGAAAATTGCATTTCTAGATACAGCTTTATGAGACTGGCAGATGTGTTCTGCACGGCTCTGCCATGTCTCCTAGCTCTTAGCTAGACAAAAAAGGCTAAAGAAGCATGTTCTTGTGATTAAGACATTGAAATCTTGATTCATTTTTGGTTTCTGGTACAAAATTCCTGGGTGATGTAGGGGAAATCACTCGATCTATCTGTGCTTCCATTCTCCATCCATAAAATGGGAATAATAATGATTCCCTATCTCCCAGGGATGATGTGACATTATTTAATTTTTATGAGATGCTCAGATCCTGTGATGATGAAGTGATAGATTTTTCATAGGAAGACTCAAAATATTAAGTTCAGTCACTGTATCGTCATTGTAGTATTAATGTTTATTTTACAATAAAGTACAAGAAATATATATACAAGATGCAAGAAAAGTGTTGCGGGGGAAAGGTTATTGGTGCTTCTGTAATGTCTTCTATCTGAGGATTTTAAAATGCTTACCAAATTAATCCTCATAAGTAGAATGTTCTTGCCCATTTTCCCGAGATATATTAAATCAAAACATATTTTTCAGGTCCTTCTCCTGTTGCTAACACGCACAAGCTAACATTTTCCAAAGATGCCACTAATTTGGGGTGCCCAAACTTTTGCAGCATCAACTTCCAACAAGACCTACATTAATTCATTTTGAGCAATTTCAGTGCTTCTGTAGACAGAAATCATTGGCATTCCTTTTCAATTGATTTCTCAGCACAGTCCCACAGTGTTCCTTCCCACTTATTGCAGACTACTCTAGACAAGAGTCCTATTCTCTCTGTGTTCCTGCCTGGAGTATCCCAGGAACAATTTTCCTGGAAGTCTTTTGTGTATAATTCCCCTATCTCACCTCCAACAATCATTGTATGTGGTGTTGTTATAGCCATATTGGTTCCATATTAGAGAGGCAAGGTGGGTGAGGTCATGTCTTTTATTGGACCAACTTCTGTTGGTGAACAAGACAAGCTATCACACTACATAGAGCTTTCCCTCAGGTCTATCTCTCTCTCACCAACAGAATTTGGTCCAATAAAAGATATGACCTCACCCACCTTGTCTCTCAGGAAATTAGAGCATACATCTTGTCAGTAATATCCACTGCTCTCAGAGCATGGTGTTTATGTACAAACTATTCTCTGCTTTTGACTCTGACACAGGATTATTTCTCCCATATAGAAAACATGAACTATTCTACCCTTTGTTGAAATTTTAATGTAAATAAAAAATTTACTCAAAGAATTGAACTTCAGAAAGTTTTGATTAATTCTAGATCTTTGTTCTTTTATTTTCTCTGATTTATTTTTGTCTTTTCTTTCCCCATCTTTCTCTGATTCTATGGCATTGTTTAGTCAGGCTTTTTGCTAAACATTTTCCACCCACAAGCTCCATTAGGGGTAACAATGACAGAGCACTAGTGCAGATAAGGCATCCCGGGTTACCCTTGTTTTAACCAATGTACTATCTGTTCCATTTAGACCTACTCTTAATAGGATTAAACAAGTTATACAAAACTACTGTGCATGCCTGGAGGCCTGTCTATGCTGGCACTTCTACCTCTGCGAACACCAGTGGACCTGAACTGATAGTAATAACTTTGAACAGTTTTGAAAGACAAGCCTAGTGTAGACACAACCCAGCTATAACTGATTGTGCATGAGGAGAAATGTCAATTCAGTGGGAAGACGACGACAAGGGCATTTTAGCAACATGTAATAGGTCTGGGGCATATGTACTCAGTGAACATGCTGTCAGTTTTAGGCCAATGGCTCTGGAGGCCAGTTTCTCTTTCAAAGGGCCAGATCTACAAGGGTATGTACACACACACACACACACACACACACGGTAATCACTTAAAAATAACCTGACAAGGACACTTTGACTATTCCTGAAAAGGTCCATCATCTCCCCACCCTGATAGTGTGCTGTTCGCACAGGAAAAGTAAGAGGAGTTCAGTGATGATGGGACAAAGGTGAGGAGCAGAAAATATTTCCTAACTCTGAGGAGCTATTCTCACACCAATACAGATGCAGCAGAGGACAGTGTCAGAATCACCAGGCAGCCAGCTGAGGCAAGAGCAGACACAGCTTAGAGCAAAGGCTAATTAGTGTGGAAAAAGACAGAGGCAGTCTGTTGAAACTGCAGAAACATTCCCTGTAAGTAGTGACATCAAACAGACTGGAAAGACTGCTTCCTTTAGGAACTATATACCTGCTTTGGAATCACCTGGGTGGGTCCTCACTTGTGGATTGGCTGAACCCTGGTTGAATGGGGTTGAACTTATGACAAAACCATCAGGTACTCTGATGACTCATCATACTATCTGGCGAAAAGATGACTCATCAAGTTAAGCAGGCTTTGGCTCAGAGGTAGCCTCCCACACAGGAGGTGAGAGACCCTCCACATAAGATATAGTGCTGTTTATTATGACTGTTTTAATTGTATTCATTTGGGCAAAAGGAGGATGGGATCTGTGAACCAGGTCTAGTGATTTAAAAGGTGCAACCATTGTTGTAAGGGTGGATACAAGCAGCTGTGGAAGTTTGTGTATTTCCCCTCTTCCCCTTGCCAACCTCAGCTCTTTCTGGTCAGCAATGAATGAGAGTAGGGTGTGAAATGCATCCCAGTGGTTGAACAATTGCTGAAAAAACAAAGATCTTCTCAAAGTGAAAAAAAAGCACTCTCATCTTCCCCTAGTACCATTATGACTGGATTCCCACTTCTGCTATATACTTCACTCTAGCCCAGGGGTCTCCAAATTTTATGAGACGAGGGCCATATTACATTTTTGAAGGGGCTTCACGGGCCGAAGCAACTGTGGAAAAAGTCAATATATGCAAATATATGCAAAATCCTCCCACTTTGTTCCTCCAGCTGCTGCCGCGCCCCCCTCCCATTGCTCCTCCAGCCGCTGCCGTGGGGGCACTCACCCCTTTGCACATGGGGCCACCGGCAGCATATGCATGGGGCTGCCCTCCCGGCAGCAGCTCGCAGAGCGGGGAGAGGAGGGCAGCGCTGGCTTCTCCACGTGCCTGCCTGGCTGGAGGGCTGGACAAATTGAAGCCGCAGGCTGGATCTGGCCCCCAGGCCGTAGTTTGGAGACTAGGCTGTTTGTTATTATGTTGGTGAATAAAGGATGGACATTCTTAAGTTTCTATGAACCCCACAAACTGCCCAGTACCATTGTGATATGCAACAAAATGGCGCCTAAATGATTATAAAGAATAAAACTGAAAGTACACAGGACAGTATTATTACCAATTCAAAAACCATACGTATTTATCACACTAAGCTACTCAGAAGGCACAAATGCCCCATCTAGTAATAGGTAATTCATGGGTCAGTTAGTCAGTCAGTCAATTAGTCTCTTGATTAGCAAGACCAGGCAGCTATCTCGCTCATAAAACAGTTTCTCTCCCCCTTGTCTTCTAGGTATCATGAGCAATGAATTTCTCACTCAGCCACTCATGCAACTTAGCAATGTATCCTCCTTACTCCAGTGCAGATTTATCAGGGTGTAATTGACCTATTGTAAACAAAACTCTTTGGACTTTGGCTGGAATGTTCAGGAGCCCAATGTCCACCTGCAGGCCTGCATTTAACATCTGTTTCCCAGCAAATTCCTGAAACAAAAGAGCATTTTTAAGGCTTTGTGCTGAGCCACCCTTTTCCCCAGTCTTCCACCTAAAATGGTAAATTTTAATTTCTTTAAAAAATATTTTTCATACGCTTTTATTTCCCTGCTGTAATAATGTGCAGTCCACAAATAAGAAATGAAAAAGAAACCAGAAGAATAAAGGAATTAGGGACAAAGTAGATTGTTGCAGAAGCCACCTTTCTCTTCATATATGTCACATTTGAAACACAGAGAAAGAAAGTACATTATCGTCATTAACTCTTTCTTCTTTCTTTTCCTTTTCAGATACTGCTACAACACAGTAACATGACAGCCTCAGAAGAGTACAAAGGAAAGTACTTCATGCAGATAGACTCAGAACCTGCATACAACCCCCCGCGCCCCCCCCCCCCCAAAAAAAAAAATAGTGAAGGATATCATTCTCTTGGAACTGAACGAGATGAAAAGGGACCTTCCCTTGGTGGAGACCTGAAGCAAGAGTGAAAGAGAAATGGAGGCGGAGGAGGATCACTTCAGATTGCTATCAAGAACAGCAAAGAATACACATGGGCAGCACTTCAGGAAGAAAATTAGAGACTGAAGGAAAGCACTGAACACGAAAAGGAAATAAGACAGTTGAAAATGAAGCAACATTTTTCTACAGCCATCTGTCAGATAACGAAAAATGTTGGAGAATAAATGTTACCAGTACACTGGAAACAAAGGGCCAGGGCAGCCAGGCATTGCCTACCACCAAGACTCCAACCCAAGTGACAGGTATGACAATATCCTGGACAAACCATGTGGAGTTAAGTTAAAGTATCTCAGGAAGTCATTATATTAAAATGCAAATGTTTATGTATTATTATGGGATGGTATGCAACTTTTTTTAAGGGGGAGACAAGACTAATGTAAACACTGGGAAGTGTTATGTGCTTCAAAGTACTTTTTTACAACAATGGAGCAGACAAGATTGAATTTTTAGTTGAGCAGTGTTCCTAGGAAATTCTTGGGAAGAGGGGAATGCAAATGACTCACTTCCAGAGCCATCCTTTTGAAGATTCACCTTGAAGAGAAACCCATTATCTGGCTGATTACTTACTCTCAGTCTCTTCAAAGGCCTAAACTGGGTAAAGGAGCAACTCACAGCAGAGCTAGTTCTGAACTAATGTAGTTACAAGCTGGTGACCACAGGAAAAAGCCCTGTGTGGGGTCTGAAGAACTAATCACCACACACAGCCCTTGTAGGAATTAGGGTGATCTCTAGTAAGCTTATTAGCATGTGTGTAGGTTCACATTGTTTTAACATGTTTTCTCTGTAATGCTTTTACCTTAAGAATAAAAGTGCTTGCGCAGAAAGAGCTGTGAGGTAATTTATAATTGTTGGCACTAACACTGTCTACCACCTCTGAGGAGAAAAATAAAGTAGGCCAGCTTAGGCAGCCTGGCCTTACAGGGGAGTGAGTGGGCAACAAAATGGCAAATGAAACGTAATGTGGATAAATATAAAGCAATGCACACTGGAAAAAATAACCCCAACTATACATACAATATAATGGGGGCTCATTTAGCTACAACTAATTAGGAAAAAGATCTTGGAGTCATCATGGACAGTTCTCTAAAGACATCTACGAAGTGTGCAGCGGCAGTCAGAAAAGCAAACATGATGTTAGGAATCATTAAAAAGGGATAGAGAATAAGACAAAGAATATCTTATTGCCTTTATATAAATCCATGATGCACCCAAATTTTGAATACAGATGTGGTCTCCTCATCTCAAAAAAAATAAAGTGGCATTAGAAAAGGTTCAGAGAAGGGCAACTAAAATGATTAGGAGTTTGGAAAAGGTCCCAGATGAGGAGAGATTAAAGAGGCTAGGACTTTTCAACTGGGAAAAGAGGAGACTAAGGGGGGAATATAACAAAAGTATATAAAATCATGAGTGGTGTGGAGAAAGTGAATAAGGAAAAGTTATTTACTTGTTCCCATAGTATAAGAACTAGGGGCCACCAAATGAAATTAATGGGCAGCAGGTTTAAAACAAATAAAAGGAAGCTCTTCACACAGCGCACAGTCAACCTCTGGAACTCCTTGTCTGAGGAGGTTGTGAAGGCTAGAACTATAACAGGGTTTAAAAGAGAACTGGATAAATTCATGGAGGTTAAGTCCGTTAATGGCTATTAGCCAGGATGGGTAAAGAATGGTGTCCGAGGCTGCTTGTCAGAGGCTGGTGGTGGAGGGCAGGAGAGAGATCACTTGATCATTTCCTGTTAGGTTCACTCACTCTGGGGCACCTGGCATTGGCCATTGTCAGTAGACAGGATACTGGACTGGATGGACCTTTGGTCTCACCCGGTATGGCCATTCTTATGTTCTTTTGTAAGGGAGGTCACAGTATAGGCAGGGAAATAGTGCCATCTGGAAATACAGGGGTCAGCAATACATCTGGTCAGCAGGGAGAGACACGTGTTGCCACCCAAGAGAGGTGATGGCTGAGGAGCTTAGAATGGTGATCTTGCTGGACCACAGAAGGAGAATACAGGTGCAATTGTCCTGGACTGTGACACCCCCGCGCTAGTGATTTCTCCGACATGACATTTCACTATTTTGGAATGTTCCATTTATATTCTCCATCTCTCTCATGGCCAGCTCCATGATTTCTTAATACCTGCCTTCCAAAAGGACAATAAAAGCCCCGAGTATCCATACCCAATACTTCCAATTATATTTGTCAGTATACAGAAGTAATTTTGGTGTTTGTGATTTGACATTGTAATGCATCATACTCAGTTGATTTGGTTTGATTTGATTTTGTACCAGTGCTGTTTTTCTGTAATGGCTTTTAAGCCTTTTTCCAGCAATGTTGCTTTTTACTGATTAACTAAATGAAGCTGGTGTTCTTGTTTTTAAGATCAGATTCGCAGTGTAACTCCATTGATTTCACTATCTGTATGCCAACTGAGGATCTGGCCCTAAAGTTCCCTGTGGTATTCTGTTCTATGATCAGTTTTCAAGTGTTAGTTCACTCTCTCCCAACCTCCCTCCTTCCAAACCCCAAAAATCACTACAGAAGCAACGGTAGCACTCTCTCTCTGAGGCCAGCATCAACATTACTGCTCATTCTGAGTCATACTCCTGACTCACAGAAATTAATATTAGAATAAATATAGCCCGCTTTTCTCTTTCTTCAGTGTAGAGTAACTGTCTAGAGATGGACAATAAATTGTCTCCTACTAATGGTACTGTGCTGCTGCAATGCTTCAATGTAGACACTACTTATGCCAATGGGCATTTCTTCATCTGCCTGAGCGGTGATAGGTAGATTGATGGAAGAATTCGTCTGTCAACCTAGCACTGTCTGCACATGGATTTAGGGGAGCTTAACAATGCCACTCAGAGATGTAAATCAGGGCTGAGGTTAATTTAGGAAATGTTAGCATATCTACTTCAGTAATTCAAGAAGATTCTGCAACTTTTAAGAGTCACTGTAGTTAATGGTTGTCATCCTGTTTTTTTCTCTCTCCAAGGAATGGTGGTAGAAGAAAATCAATTATACATTCCACTTTACTTGTAATTTGACTGCTTAATTCTTGATTAATCACTCTATCATCATAAACAAATGCTTCTATTTTGTTTTGTTGGTCAGTTGCAGCTCCAAGTCATCACATCTGCTTTTAAATGCTGACGTCATGAAGGAGAGGGAAAAAATCTCAGATCACAGTTTTTAAGCTCAATAATTACGAATTTTGTAAGCAATGAAAAGTTTAAAATTTTGGTTCTGGCCCAGCAAACCTTAATCACGGGAATAAGTGTTTCAGGATCACAAACTGGCAGGCATGGTTTAGTTGCATAATTTAGTTGGGGATTGGTCCTGCTTTGAGCACGGGATTGGACTAGATGACCTCCTGAGGTCCCTTCCAACTCTGATATTCAGTGATTCTAAACTGAGGTTCTGTGTAATATAACGGGGTGGCTGAATCCGAGCTCGTGAGTCACATGTTGCTCTTTTACAGCTAAAGTGTGCATTGTGGAGCCCTCCTCACTCCCATTCTCTGCCTAGCAGACTGCACCGGAGGGTGCTCAGGGTTTTTGCCTTGTGGCAAGCTAGAGGCTTCTGCCAGAGATGACTGGTGCCTGCTGAGAGTGGGGAAAAAGCACAATTCAAAGGTTCACTCCCCAAGAGTTTGAATCACATCCCCCAAATCATGCTCCCCCACTTATCCTCAGCAGCCCCTTCCTGTAGTGCCCAGGGGCTAGCATGGAGAGGCAGTGGCAAACAGTGGGAGCTGCAGGAAGGGGCCACTGCTTTAGCTCCGTGGAGGGAGGCAGCGCCAAAAGATGTGGCTCTCGCTGCAGCTCCCAACTGTTTGCTGCTGCCTCTTCCCATAGTCACAGCTCCCAGCTTGCTGGCTCCAGCAGCTACCATGTGACACGTGGGCCCAGCAAACCTGACAGAAATCTGGGGGAGGGAGTATGTGACCCCATGTGCCTCCCCATATGTCACCTCTGGGGCCTTCTGACCAGTGGTGAGGGAGATCCAGGGGCTGAAGCCCTGAGCCCTGGCAGCCCACCGTCCCCACCAACTCTTGAACTTCTGAAAATTGTCATATGTGGCTCAGCGGGTCAGTAAGTTTGGCAACCCCTGTAATATAACATTAAACTGTATTATAAAGTATTACTTTTACATTATGTTTGGGACCAAGGGGGTTGGTATTGATTTGGGGTGCTTTCTGTTAATCAAATAACACTACAGAAATAAATACTATATTTAGGAATGAACTTTTTGGAATCATTTAGAGTTTTTTGAAATGTCTTAATAAATATGAGCTCTTATCATCAAATGTATTCATGTTATTTTTCAGTAGGATGAATCAGAATTTTCCTTTGCCTAAATTTCCCCCTGTAGATTACATAATGTGGAAGTCATGCACTGAACCCAAGTTTAAATATGTCATTTTAGGAACACATCCAGTAATAGGCTTACTGTAGGATATTTTGGGATGACTCAATTTGGGGATATAAGGTACTGCACCCACTAAAGACACTGTTCCAGAACAGCATCAGATTAACATGCATATTTTAAAAATTGTTTAGATACCAGCCTAATGCTGAAAGACGTTGAGCACCTTCAGTTCTCATTGGCTTCAGTGATTCTTGTAGTCACTCAGTCCTTTTAGGACTGGCACCTGTGTTACTAATAATATCTTAGAGTATTTAAAGGAATTTTTTATAATTCCAATTTCTCCACATGGTGTTTGTTTAGTTTTTGCAGTTTAGCTTGGCAGTGATAACAGCCAAATCAGTTTCACTACTACCCTCAGTTTCTAGCCAATTTCACTTTCTGATTCTTGTGACCTAGCGCTCTTCTGAAATGTTTAAATTCCAAATATTGCACAGGAATATATATATATTATTAAACAACTGTTCCAACAGGAATCTGTGCTGCAGTTGGTAGGAGCAGCTGCAGAAGCAGCCAAAGCAGGAACTGTTGGACTGAGTAATACGGGTGGTCCCAGAACTGTCAAGGGAGAGCCTCCCACACACACACATTCTGAGGGCACTAGTAGCCATGGGAGTTAGGTGCCGAGGCAATTTTGAAAATCCCACTAGGCATGCATCTGCATTTTTAGGTGCATAGATATCTTTAAATGTCTGACCCTAAGCCTACTGATCCAAAAGCCTACTGAAATCAATGGAAGGACTCCTGTTAACTGCAGTGGGTTCTGAATTGGGCTTCACATGCAAAATCCATCTCTTCACTTTTACTTTCCTTCAACAATCAATACAATAGAACCACCAAATTCTCAAAGAAGACCTAAATAAATGAAGGCACTTGCCCTGTTTCTTAAAATGGCTTTGTCAGTAACTTATAATCAGCACAGTTCTTTTTCTGATTCACCTGCAGATGTTTATTAAAGGTTACCCCAAACAAAGCCTTGAAACATAAATAGAAATAAATAGTCTTTTTGAAAGTAGATCAATTACATTGGGTGGGTTTTCCAGAGCATGACTGAAGTTTATTTGACTCTGATGGGGCTATTTAGATGAGTAAAGATACTCCTATTAGTAATGGTTGCAGGATGAGATCAGATTCTTGGTTTGAATTCCACTGAATGGGTGGTCTGAGTTTCTAGCTGAATGGTGATTTACACAACACAACACAATTACCAGAGTTGTTGGTAGAATTAATAAAGCAACAGTGGAGTAAATGGTCATGGGCTCTACTCCAGTACGTGTAGATGTGGTTCCTTCACAACAGGGTTTGAGACGCAAGGTGGAGAAGCTGGTACTGCCACTGTTTTTGATGCACCTATTTTGTGGGTAGTGGGAGAATTTCCATTCTTTCGCATTCTGGATCTTTTTCACTAAACTCAAATTGGGAAGTCGGGGTAAAAAGTACTCTACTTCTTAAATGCAAGTAAATCAGCCTCAGAGACTCAGACCAGAAATGTCAAACCTGCAAAAACACCTGCAGAAATTGGGCTTGTTTTTGGCTTAATTGACTTGTGAGTTGCTTGTTGGGTAGTTTTTGGCTTGTAGCTTGTTTGGCTTATAGCTTGTTGCTTTTTTTTTTTTTTTTATCAGCTCCCGGCAAGCAGGGGCAAGGGCCAAGCAGAAACAAGGTGGGGAGAGAGTCAGGGGTGCACAGTCTCAGACTGCATTCCGGGGGGATCTAGTCACATTGAGTGTTGGGGTTCTTATGGATTGGCTTGTTTTGGCTCATTGTTTTGAAATGGGATTAGCTTGATTTTTGGTTTATTGTGAAAGTTGGGAGTGCTTATTTACTGTGTGAAAGCTGGCAACTGTGACTCAGACCCTGGTCCTGCAATTCCGTGGATGTTGGTGCATTGCAATACCCCATGGAGTCCCTTTGACGTCAATAGGGCTCTTCATAGGTTCTTCTGCTCTCAGTAAATTACAGGATTATGTGCTAAGTACCCCTTTTTGAGAATGAACTGCACATACCTATACCTAAGGCCCTACCAAATTTATGGCCATGAAAAATACACCATGGACTGTGAAATCTGGTGCCCACCCAGGGGCTTCTACCCTGTGCTGGACTCCAGCTGCTAGTCCTAGCAGGGAGTGGGGAGAGACAGGACTTGCTCTTCCCTTGAAGGGGCTACTCCCAGGGCAGGGCAGACCCATCTCTGGGAACCTCTCCCTGCTGCAAGAAGCTGCACAGCTTGAGCTGTCACCTCCCGCTGCGTAGAGGCTGCGGCTCAAACTGTCTCTCACACACTCACCTCTGCATGGAGAGGCTGCAGCTCTAGCAGTCAGCTCCCCACACTGCTGGGAAAAATGGACATATGGTTAACACCCCTCATAACCTGTGACCGTCACTTCTGCGTTGCTGCTGGCAATGGTCCTGGCATTAGAGCTGGGTGGATGGCCAATTTCAGATGCAAACACCTGAAAATGTGAAACTGACTAATTTTTAAAAAAACTGGCTGTGAAATTGACCAAACTGGACTGTGTATTTGGTTGGGACTTACCTGTAGCTAAACAAAAACTTAGTTGAAAAAAGGAGGTAAGGTTAACAATATCTTTCAATTGTCTCAGCCAATACTCCAAACCAATATTATAAGTTGGAAAAATTCCTAAGCCTTATAAAACAATAAACATGTAAATGTCAGACTATCAAAGAATCCTTCCTTGCTTACTCTCCCACCCAGCCTTAACTTTGCCCACTAAAACTTACAAACACAGATGCAAGTGACAAAAAATCAGATTAGTAGGGCCCTATCTCATAGCTTTGTATTGCAACCCTGCAAAACTCAGCAATTTTGGGTTGGTTTCATTTTGATGGTTTTAGGTTCCTAAGAACCCAGAACTCAAAATGAAACTCAGTGGATGTGAACCTATGAGAACTAAAACCAAGAAGAGTTAAATAAATCCTCTTCAAACTGAAACCGTCGAGTTTTGCAAAGCTCTACACGAGAGATATTTTTCTTCTGTTTTCCTCTTCTCTAAATTAACATGAAAAATGAAATTCATAGACAAGTTAAACTGAGATAATGCAGCTGTCTTAAACCCACAAACCCAGGAAACTCAGAGTTAAAGCTGGGACATTATTCTTATCCCATGCTGCAGCACTTCTGGCATTTTGAAACACTGTTGGAAGACTACTGCAGTACCTAGTTTTAAATAAACAGGTTTAGGTCAGAGTTTTAGCCTTACCTTCAAATTTCTTTGATTTTGTAAGTTAATGTTAGACTGTCACATTTTATTCTGGTCAATCTTCTATGCACTCTCATTTTAATTTCATGTTTATGGCCGTGACATAATAGGTATGTACATATATATAATAGGTATGTACATATATATAATAGGTATATTATTATTATATTATAATATATAATTATATATTATATATTATATAATGTATTATAATTATATATAATATTATATTATATTATAACATATATATAATAGGTATGTACATATATATAATAGGTATGTACATATTATGTAAATTACACTATTAGATCTTAACTATACTTTTTGTGTTTTTCTTTTGGACATTCACAGCATATATACCATATTCCCAAAAGTGAATATTAAGGCCTGTTTGTGGCATCTGGGATATGTCTACACTGCAACTCAACACCCATGCCAGCTTATTCAGGTGCGTGGGGCTCAGGCTACAGGCTGTAAAATTGCAGCGTAGATGTCCGGGCTTAGGCGGGAGCCCAAGCTCCAGATTCTTAGGGGGCAGAGGGCCCCAGAACCCAGGCACCAGCCTGAACATCTATGCCATAATTTTGCAGCTCGAGCCCTACACAGGCTGATACAGGCCACCCATGGGTGTTTAATTGTAGTGTAGACCTAGCTACAGTCACTCTTACAAGTTAGTGAGGGCAGTACAGTCATGCCACTTCCTCTCTGGGTTTCCCAGTGTATAGAGTGAATGCATATTTCCCTTTAGATATCCTGTTCCTCTACCTTTCCTGGCTAGCTCTGCCAGCGTCTGTGAAGGTCTGGGGTAGCGAGACTGCTACGCCACATTCTCTTTTGGATAGTTAATGCCCTGGGAAATCATCAGGTCATGCATATCTTGCCAATGTGCAATGGCCAGGGAAGGTACACATATAAAGGCCCTGATGTGGCAAATATTGAGACACGTGCTTAATCTACATACAGCTAGTAGTTCCATTGACTTCAGTGGGACTGTTCATAGAGTTTGAATAAAGTTAAGCATATGTATAAATCTTTGCAGGATTGGGACCTAAATAGATCCATTAAGCAAACAGGTCAAAGAAATCCCTTATGAAAAGTACCATGGTTGCTGTGCTTGCATAATGGCAGCTTTGTTAGACCTTCCTCCATATCTCCATTGTTTTAAATATCAAAAAGCCATTAGTGTGGATTATAGACTGTTCCTCTGAATAATTTAATTTCAACATATGCAGCTATTTTTTAAGCAGATGAGCACAAGAAAGTCTCTGCTGCCAATACATTTCATCTTTAGCATACTCATTAGTCGATCTGATGCATAGCTTTAAAGTGCATGACATTTTTAGCCAGGATACAAATATCTGGAAATAGAATTTCTCAGGGAAACTTTGACAAGGCCCACCTTACTTCCTTCCTCAACCCTGTCCAGATTTTGCTTCTGGTCATTGTGCAGAGAAGAGCAGGGAGTGGAAGAAGCCCTGGGTCCGCACTCCCCTTACTTATCAAGCAGACAGACTAGCCATGGGTTTGATGGTGTATAGGTTGCTCCATTGCAATGGGTGAAGGCCAATGGCAAAGCTAGGAGTGGAAATTTGAATGGGATCTCTCTTACAGGAATATCAAGGTTGGAAGGGACTTCAGGAGATCATCTAGTCCAACCCCCTGCTCAAAGCAAGACCGATCCCTAATTAAATCATCCAATGGATTTTGGCTCCATATCTCTAAATGGCCCCCTCAAGGATTGAGCTCACAAGCCTGGGTTTAGCAGGCCAATGTTCCAACCAGTGAGCTTTCGCTGGATGGGCAATGATAGATTCATGCTAGCTCAGTTTGAGCTAGCCTGCTAAAAATAACAGTGTGGACATTGCGTTGGCACTGGCTAGTCACCCAAGTCCAAGCCTGCCTGACTTCTGGAGTCTGAGGCAGGAAGGAGCAGGAGAAACTAAACTGCGCTAAAGGAGGTACAAACAGTCACAGCTTTCAGGAGCAAAACACAGGATGCATCCTGGGTCCCTTGGGGCAGAGGAGCTACCCTGACACCCACACAGAGGAAGGCTCTGCACATTGTGAGGGTGGCTCTTGATTGGGTAGAAAGAGCAACCAGGCTCCCAGCTCTGTAGGGAAGGCTCTTGAGGGGCATTGGGGTGGGGAAGTCCACACATATGGGAAGAGCCTGAGCCTGCTGTCTAGGTAAGGGAGACAGCCCCTGTTCTCCGGTGCATGGGGGTTGCTGTTCAGTCTTGATCTTGGCTTGGGGTGGAGGGAAGGACCCAGGAGTTGGAGAGTGAGCCAATCCCCCATTCACCCTGCAGTGGTGACCCCTGTTTCACAAGTCTGGGCTCAGATCCCCACTCAAGCCCACTGCCTGTTGGAGCTCGCAGCTTCAGAGGATCCCACCGAAGTATCACTTGATGTGTGCCTCTGTGTGCAGGTGGGCCCTCCCTCCTCCTGTTGTACCCCATGCCCTTCTTGGCCCTGGGGCCCCCAGACGTGAGCTTCACCTGCTGAACTGGACATGTGTGGTGGCTCAGAATATGACAAGGCAGAGTTTCCAGAGCCTAGCTTTATGCAATGCCACAGCATAGCTCCATCCTGGGTTTCAGGTACTGGAGCTATGCTGTGGCATAGCTCGAGGCTACTCCAGCCCCACTACTACCCTGTTCAGATTTGGATGGGCTTGGGTGCTAATTATCACCCACGCAGGCCCACCCCTGTCTAAATTCCTGGTGAAGGTATTTAGGTTCTTAAGTTCCATTGCAATCAATGGCAGTTAGGTGTCTAAATGCATCTGTGGATCTGGGCTGAAGAAACTTCTTCTCCAGAGCCAGAGGGACACGCGGATGGAACTTACAGTTGGCTCTCTGAGGCACAGTGCTTCCCAGGCTGTCTCTGGAGTGGTGCAATTTATACCTTTTCTTTTGTTTGTTAATTTAGGACTAGGTCATGCAATCTAAGGTATGAGAAGTAAAAATGATTTGTGCATGAAAATATACATGATGAATTGTATAAGGTGTATGTTATCTTTACTTAAGTATCTGCACCCCATACTTCAGTTTCATGGCCTAACTGTGAAATAACAGATACTGCAAACATGAGACGTTAATCTCAAAAGATATTTCATAATATATTATTTGTATTTAAAGAAATGTATTGTAGTTCACTGCTAACTATGAAATCTTGCTTTTCTACATTGCTTTTCATCACGTTTTGTTTTGGATTTTTTTTTTTAAACCACAGGCTCGTGAGGTTTCTCTATATTTATTATACAGTTTTTTCCTTCCTGACAATGCCTATCCATTTTCTATTTTTGGCTTGTTTTTGCACTGTTATCTCTAAAGTACAGAATATTTGCTGTTGACTGCTGGGACTGTTAATTAAAGCAACTATATCATATAAGTAAGATGTATTGCAGTATATTTTATATATATATATATAAATCTCTAATTACCATAGGTCATTGATTGGTGTGAGAGGTAAATTCTATGTACTTGATGTTTTCCTTGAGAATGTTGCAAAAGAACCCAAAGTAACACATGCCATGCATTAGGTTCAATTCATATGATTCAAGTTATTACTGAACCAAAACATCTGTGTATCTGTTAAAATCAAGACTCAAAGAAGATATGGACATATCATAAAAATCTATAACATAACTGACCAAAATTGGCACCTTAGGTGTTTCTCAGTAGAGATCCTGAAGATTCATGAGAATGGATATTAAACTAAAATACCTTTTCATTCTTGGAGGTGGTCTTTCCATGCCATTGTTAAAGCACATTGGAGGAGCAGCATGGAGAAATTTGCAGTGCTAGCCATTCTGAGCCTTGGATAAACAGACAGCTTCAGTCTCCTGGGCTAGCAACTCATCATCTTTCACAAACACTACATATGCTAACGATCAGATTACATCAATTCAGTAATACTACTCAATGAATAAAGTACTACTCTACTTCAGTAAGGATGTCAGGATCTGGCTCTGACTTGGTTAAAGAACTATTGGAGGAAAGTTATCTGTTGTTGTTTTTTCTGTCGGTGTGGTAATTGCTTCCTTCTGAAATTAGTACTTACCTTTAAGGCTAACATTTATTTAAAAAATAAATTATACCATGAAAGAAGAGTGCTGCCCCTCCACCCACTGGCTTTACAGTTTACCAGAATAATTGGCATTCTATTTCTTAAAAGTTTAATTTTCTTTATAAACTTTCACAAAACAATTATTTTGTAAAGGTAAAATCAAATATCTGAGGAGAGTTAGTTATACTTTAAGGCTCCTATCATAAGGCATTAATTTGATTTCATTTTTAAAATATAACAGGGATATGTATTTTAAGAATACAACTTACTGTTATACAATTACTACTTGGCTAATAATAGTCAAACATTACACTTAAACAGCATATTTAATCCCTATGATAAAGACGCTAAGATATTTTAAGTGCCTCTCTCCTTCTTTTTAGGTGAAATTGTTTGGGTTTCTATCATACTGCTTTAATCCTCTCATTTGACACGTTTCTGTGCTTTTCTGAACTCTGGGTATTTGATATGTAGTACATCCATTGCTGGGGATACAGGGTTCAGGATTTTTGGCCTGTTGGTTGACATTAACTGGAGAAGAGGAATATACCAGAAGAAATAGTGTTGCCTTTAAAGACCTTAATGGGAAATCAATTGTTGTTCATTGTCATTGTAAATCTATGAGTGTTTGTGTCTCTTCAGATTAACTGTGGAAGTCTTAAAAGACGAATAGTTCAAGTTTCCATTTTTTCCTTTAAAATAAGGAGAGAAGTATACTTATTGGTTAGATGTATGTAATTATATTTAAAGATATCTTCCTTTATTTACACTCAATCCATGGGATACACCTTAGCATACTATACAATAATTAATATGCTCCTAGACTATATGTGACTGTTAAGGGCTTCTCTCCCAAATACAGTGTCTGATCATTAAATTTCTGATCACATATCACTGATCTGACTCAGTCTGAAGTTCCGTGGGGCAATCAAGCTTGCATCGCTATGGTACAATCTCCCCAGCATACGCTGGAATGAGACAATTGTGTCCATATGCTTTGGGATTTGTTCCTCAGACAGTCTCTCCTTTTTGTCTGGCTAATGGGATCTGAGCAGCTCCATTCATAATGAACTGTTTCTTTCACAAGTAATGTGCCTCTGAGGACTCCCCTTTAAATAGGAGACACTCAAATGTAATTATAATGATCACATTGATCAACAATTTACAAAATAAAACTCATGTAGCACAGCAAAGAACATGAAATTAAAATGAAATATACAAAACTGCATTTCTATAAATTATCTAGCAGATTTATTTATGTTATTGGAAGGCTTTGTAACAGAGAAAGGCAAAAACAGATTTAGTAAAACTTTAAAACACCTGATCTTAGAAATCAGATTACAGCTATGTTTTCACTACAGACTTTACAGTGGCACAGCTGTAAGGGTCTCCCATCTAGCCGCTCTATGCCAAGGGATGAGAGCTCTCCCATTGACATAATTAAGGGCTTGGTTACACTGGCACGTTATAGTGCTATAAAGCCCCCACGAGCGCTATAACCTCCTCCCCGTCCACACTGGCAAGTCACGTAGAGTGCTATAACCGCTGAGTTATAGCGCTATTGTTAATCCACCTCCGCATGGGGAATAAGGGCTGTAGCGCAGCTGCTGTAGTGCTACAGCAAGAATGTGGACACCCACTGCACATTAATTGGCCTCCAGCCCGTCCCATAATTCCCGTTCAAGCCACTCTGGTAATCACTTGCAAACTCTTTTGTCCTGTCCTCAGGTGACCACACGTCAGACCCGCCCTTTAAAGTTCCAGGGAAATTTGAAAATCCCCTTCCTGTTTGCTCCAGCCAAGCATGGTGTGCTCTCAGGGAATCCTTGCAGGTGATCATTCTCATTGATCTGATTGATTGTGTGGCGTGGTCTCAGGGAATCGTTGCAGGTGATCATTCTGATTGATCATCATGACTCCACGTGCCATGCCTCCTCGCAATAGGCGATCCCCAGCATGGAGCAATAGCGAGGTGCTGGACCTCATCAGCTGTTGGGGGGAAGAGGTTGTTCAGTCTCAGCTGCAGTCTAGCCGCAGGAATTTTGATACCTATGGGCAGATATCACGGGAGTTGGCAGAAAGAGGCCATGAGCGGAATACTCTGCAGTGCCGTGTTAAGGTAAAGGAGCTTAGGAATGCGTATCGCAAAGCCCGCGAGGCAAACGGCCGCTCCGGGGCAGCCCCGGTGACTTGCAGATTTTATAAGGAGCTGCACACGATACTTGGTGATGATCCTACGGTCACTCCATCGACCACCACGGACACTTCCCAGCCCACCAGTGAAGGGGGCGGTGAGGAGGAGGACGAAGAGCAGGAGGATGAAGAAGAGGAGGAGGAGGAGTACAAGGCGGCAGCGACCCAGGGCACGGAGGAGTCCCTGGACGCATGCAGCCAGGAGCTCTTCTCAAGCCAGGAGGGCAGCCAGCCACAGCGTCCGGCGGTTGCAGGGGCCAGCTCAGCAGCGGATTGCGGAGGTAAAGCTGCTTTTCTATGGGGAAGGCTGGCAGCTTGGGGTGGAAAGGGATGCAGGGGGCATTCCACCTGGAGCTCTTCTCAAGCCAGGAGGAGGGCAGGGGGGCATGCAGCCAGGAGCTCTCCTCTAAAGCTAGGAGGAGAGCGGCCAGCCACAGCGTCCGGCAGTTGCAGGGGCCAGTTCAGCAGCGGATTGCGGAGGTAAAGCTGCTTTTCTATGGGGAAGGCAGGCAGCTTGGGGTGGAAAGGGATGCTTGCATGCTTGCCTACATGTGGAATAGTGCACTGATGTAGTCTATCACCTCGAGGTAGTCATCATCAGTAATCTCTTCAAAGGTCTCAATAAGAGCGCTTGCAATGCGCCTGTGCAGGTTTCCCGGGAGAGCCAGCGTGGTCTCCATCCCGGTCATGGTCACTAGTCCCTGCCACTGTGCTACAATGGGTGGGGAGAGCATTGCTGCACATAGGCAAGCTGCATATGGCCCTGGGCAGAAGCCGCATCTCATTAAAATCCCTTCCCTTTGTTCCTCAGTGACTTGAAGCAACGAGATATCTTCCAGGACAAACACATACAGAGAATGTTGGAACAGTGTTCAGAGTAGGGCTCCAGCCACTTCCCGGCACTCCACCCACCCCCCGCCACAGCTTTTCAGGGCAGGGAAGAAATCCTTCCCCCTGCCTGCTGCTCAGAGTAGGGCTCCTGCAACTTACTGGCACTCCTCACCCCCTCCCCCGGCACAGCTTTTCTGGGGCAGGGAAAAAATCATTTCCCTTGCCTCTGGAGTGCACTCACCATGGCAGGGGCTCCGTTGCTGTATCTGTGCTCTCTGCGGGACAGGCAAACGGGGAATGCGGGGGAATCATAGTCATGTCTGCTCTTTACAACGGAACCACTGTTAAATGTATCTTTTTATTTTAGAAGGATCGTCCTTGAGCCCTGTGCCATCGCTCTTATCAACAGCTGAGAGGTTGAGGTGACTGAGGAAGCGGCCATGAAGGAGCAAAGAGGATCTTGTACAGCAAGTAATGCAACAGGCTGTAACGGAGAATCGAGTTGCACAGAGGTGGAGGGAGAATGAGAGCAAGTTGAGGAAGAAGGCGCGGAAGGAGAATGCGATTCACCGCCGGAAAAGCACCGATAAGCTGTTCTCATTACTGCAGCTTCAATTGGAGACTATGCAGCGGATTGCCACCCTTCAGGAGGAGAAGCACCGCGTTCTCCGCCCCAATTATCATTTGCCCCAAAACCCTTCCCCTTCTGTGCCTCAGTACCCTCCAGGCCACTATCATCAGCTATATGGTTATCACTATCCACAGCTGCCTCCAACCCCTCCGTCTTCACCGAACAACCCCCAAACCCCAGACCATTATCCACTGTAGTCAACCCCTAATAACATGCCTTACTGCCCTCCGCAAATGGGGCTCGGGGGACATGGCCACTGTGAGGGCACTGGAGACTCAGAGACCCGGACATATTCCGATCTCTGACTGACCCCATGCCACCCCCATTGCACCTCCGCCGGCTTCCCCCTCACACGCATCACAATATTTTCTTTCAGCAACTGAAGTACCTGTTCAATAAATGAAATGTCTTCTTAATAAATGGGTTTCTTTATTAAGTGTACATACATTATTACAGGCTACAGAAAAGCAAATGCCTGTTCCTATTAAAAGAATGCTCCCTCCCTCCCTCCATCTGCACCTCACTTTAGAACTGGCTTTCAGACTCAAAATGCTCCCTCAAGGCTTCCCTGATCCTAACAGCCTCGCGCTGGTCCTCTCTAAGAACCCTGCTCTCTGGCTGGGCGTATGTGGCCTCCAGACGTTGAACCTCCGAGGACCATGCCTGAGTGAAGCCTTCGCCCTTCCGCTCACAAAGATTATGTAGGGCACAGCATGCGGAAATAACCGCAGAGATACTACCCTCGGCCAAGTCTAGCCTCCCATAAAGACAGCGCCAGCGCGCCTTGGGACGCCCAAAAGCACACTCCACAGTCATTCGACACCGGCTAAGCCTGTAGTTGAACCTTTCCTGACTGCTGTCCAGGCTCCCTGTGTAGGGTTTCATGAGCCAGGGCATTAAAGGGTAAGCGGGGTCGCCAAGAATCACTATGGGCATTTCCACTTCCCCCACGGGGATCCTCTGGTCTGGGAAAAAAGTCCCGGCTTGCAGCTTCATGAACAGGCCGGTGTTGCGGAAGATGTGTGCGTCATGCACCTTTCCAGACCAGCCAGTGTTAATGTCAGTAAAACGCCCACGGTGATCCATGGAGAACCATGGAGAAGTACCCCTTTCAGTTAATGTACTCGTCTGCTAGGTGGGCGGGCACCAGAATAGGTATATGGGTCCCATCTATCGCCCCTCCACAGTTAGGGAAACCCATTTCTTCAAAGCCAGCAACAATGTCATGCACATTACCCAGAGTCACGATTTTTCGTAGCAGGATGCGATTAATGGCCCTGCACACTTGCATCAGCACAACTCCAACGGTCGACTTTCCAACCCCAAACTGGTTGGCCACCGATCGGTAGCTGTCTGGTGTAGCCAGCTTCCAGATCGCGATAGCCACCCGCTCCTCCACCGGGAGGGCAGCTCTCAATCTGGTGTCCTTGCGCCGCAGGGCGGGGGCGAGTTGAGCACACAGTCCCATGAAAGTGGCTTTTCTCATTCGAAAGTTTTGCAGCCACTGCTCGTCGTCCCAGACTTGCATGACGATGCGATCCCACCACTCAGTGCTCATTTCCCATGCCCAGAAGCGGCGTTCAACGGCCGTGAGCATGTCCGTTAATGAGACAAGAAGCTTCATGTCAAACGCATTCACCGCTTCGATCTCGTCTTCAGACTCATCACTGTCATCCTGCATGTGAAGGATTAACTCCACTGCACACACAGATGTGCTGGCGACAGTCGTCAGCATGTTCCTCAGCAGTTCTGGATTCATCGCGGCACACGACAATGGAAGACGGAGCGCGCCTTGCTGAAACCATTGAAAGATGGCGCTGGAGGTGGAAGGAAACACAGGGATTGCTGGGATATGCCAAAAAGCATCATGGGTAGTTGAAACAGGATACAGAATGCCCTGCAAGTGACGCCCCCCCACCACAAGGCATTGCGCCAGATCGGGAAGAGGTGTACTGTGGGATACATGCCCTAATGCGCTGCTCTTAATGCCGCATTAAGTGCCGGAAATGTGGCCATGCTATAACGCTGGAGCATCTCAATGTGGACATACAATAGCGCTATTCATATTACTGTATAAGGGGACCGCTATAACCAATAGCGCTATAATCTTGTAAGTGTAACCATGCCCTAAACTACTCCCCAATGAACGGTGGTAACTATGTGGTAGGAGAGTGTCTCCTGTTGACATAGCACTGTCCTCATCCATACTTCTGTCAGTGAAACTTATGCTGGTCAGGGGCATGTTTTTTCACACCTCTGGCAGACAAAAGTTTTACTGACAAAAGTGTTAATGTAGACATAGCCTTTATTTTTATCCCAGGAGCTTGAAAGGAATCATCCGAGTTTGTCTCCAATGTTCTTAGTCTCATATCTCCTCAGAATTGCTTGTCTATATTTCAGAGAGGTAGCCGTGTTAGTCTGGAATTGAGCTGCAATTCATCTGCAAATTTGACACAATCAACTCAGGACTGAATAGGGATTATGAGTGGCTAGCTAATTACAAGAGCAGTTTCTCTTCTCTCGCTGTTCACACCTCCAGTTCAGCTGCTAAAGGAATACCTCACCCTCCCTGATTAGACATAACAAGCTGGTTCAGCCTCATTGGACTAACCCTGTTATCTCTAACCTGGTTCTTGCCTACCTATTTATACCTGCCCCTGGATACTTCCACTGCATGCATCCGAGGAAGTGGTTATTAGCCCATGAAAGCTTATGCTTCAGTACTTTAGTTAGTCTTTAAGATGCCACAGGACTCTTTGTCACTTGTCTATATTTCTCACTGTCCTGTCCAACTGGTTTTTAAAAAACACGTTATCTTTTTGCATATTCACATTCATATTGCTATCCGTAATGTACTTCAACATACACTTGGGATAGTACACCACCAGAAGACCTCACTCATGCAGGGAAGTTCAGAGTCTACCTTTTGTTCTGTTTTTACATCAAGTGCTCAACAACAGATCCCAATTCGGATAACACAAGACACCAATTGAGCCAAATGGCCTGTATGAGTAATGCAGATTTTTTTTTTAATTTTCTAGAGCAATTAATTAGACATTCACACTTTCACTCCCACACTGAAACGAATCTCCGTATGTTCAATTATCATAGGGAAAAAAATTAAATTAAAGAAAAAAGATGTAGGGAAAAGTCATAAGCATGTCCTAGTAACATTTACTCAGAGCGCTAACTTTCTGTCAACATATTTGTACCTCATAGCCTCATTAATATACATTTAATTAATCTGCACACCTCATACTTTAAATACAAACAATGGCCCCCTCACTTCTCATCAAAGAAATAATACAGACAGAGCAATTTGAGGTCTTTTATAAATGAGTCTTCATTACTTTTGCAAAGTATACTGCCAGACATCACTATTAAATAGTACTATGAAGTATTAACTACAATTAAAATTAAACTGAACTTATAAAACTACTCATTCTGTGATGTATTGTCCTTGGTGCATTTGTTATTTGTTTAATTTACTTACTAACTTCTCCGTCATTAATATGAATTGCCGAAGTTCCAATGCATCTCACTGGAAACTTCTAGAGAATATTGTGAAGGCCAAGACTTACAACAGGTTCAAAAAAGAACTAGATAAATTCATGGAGGATAGGTCCATCAATGGCTTTAGCAAGGACATGCTGGGATTGTGTCCCTAGCCTGTTTGCCAGAAGCAGGGAATGAGCGACGGGGAATGGATCACTTGATGATTACCTGTTCATTCCCTCTGGGGCACCTAGCAGTGGCCGTTGTTGGAAGACGGGATACTGGGCTAGATAGACCTTTGGTCTGATCCAGTATGGCATTCTCATGTTCTTATGTTCTACATCTCTCTCTTCAAGTGAAGTTTATTGCCTTAAGTTGTGGGTGCTTATAGTGAGAGAACTGCAAAGCACATCTGAATTGGGTTGCCATCCCAAGACACAAAAGTAACACCTCACAGACAGAGAGAAATGGAAGCACAACCATTAATAGTTTATAAATCACTGGAAAGTCGTATTTGTTTACACTGTATACTTTCCCTTATGCTTAAGGGAAATAAGGCATTCTGACAAAAATTTGGCCTTATCTGTATAGGACAGTATCTGTATAGGAGAGTGTCTGATTCAGTATATACAGAAGGTTAGAATGTACCTGTTAGGCACAATCCTGCACTGGAACAGGGCCCCATTGTTCCTTGGGCAGCGACTGGCCATCTTCCCCTCCCCACTTCACAGAGGGATTGCACAGGCTGAACCATCTTTTAGGATGTTCAGCACCCCGCCAGATCATCTGTGGGCAGTTGTGGAAGATAGTTACATCTCCTCCATACTTCTTTGGGATCCATCCGAGAGGCATATGGAGAAGTAGTCCCTCTGTTTCTCTGATTGTCCCTAGCTCTATGCTCAGACTGCTGGACCATGCTTGTCTCTCAACACTATGATTCTATGACAGAAGCAAAGGACACAAGCATACATGTAAGTGACTAGGTGATATTTGACAAGTCTCACATTCGATCCATCATTTTGGTGTTTTTAATGTTTCTCTTGTTTCCCTTCTTTTCTTCAAACACTTGTAGAATAACAGAAGCATAGAATACCAGGGTTGGAAGGGACCTCAGGAGATCATTTAGTCCAATCCCCTGCTCAGAGCAGGACCAGTCCCCAACTGAATCATCCCAGCAAAGGCTTTGTCAAGCCCGACCTTAAAAACCTCTAAAGGAGGAGATTCCATCACCTCCCTAGGTAACCCATTCTAGTGCTTCACCGCCCTTTTAGTGAAAAAAGTTTTTCCTAATATCCAACCTAAACTTTCCTCACTGCAACTTGGGACCATTGCTCCTTGTTCTGTCATCTGGTACCACTGAGAACAGTCTAGAACCATTCTCTTTGGAACCTCCTTTCAGGTAGTTGAAAGCAGCTATCAAATCCCCCCTCAGTCTTCTCTTCTCTTCCCCTCTTGACTCCATGCTTTCCTCCACTTCTTTCCCAGTCACTCTCTTCCTACTTCCAGCCATGCCACTCCCCACCCACACATTTTGTACAGCAAAAACTCCTTAGTTAGAGTCAATCCTCATACATCATCTACCTGCTCACTCTTGGTCCTCTTCCTCATCCCACACATATCCCCATCCAGCAGTTACTCTCCAGTCCCCACAAAACACCTACAAATCTGGAACTGCTCACTTCTAATGCAGTGAAGTTGTTACCCTTGTTACTCTCAACAGTTACTGCACCTGAATGTTTCCTTCTTGGAGGAAGCAAGAGCTTTCTTAAAGGGCCATGACTTGTCTGTGAGATACAGCTAGAGTGACCAGACAGCAAATGTGAAAAATTGAGACAGGGGATGGGGGGAAATAGGAGTCTATATAAGAAAAAGAACCCCAAATCAGGACTGTCCCTATAAAATTGGGACATCTGGTCACCCTAGATACAGCACATATTGTGCTCCGTGTGGTGGGTAGTTTCTTGGAGACATATGCTGCCATATCCTAGCTCTTCATGAAATGTTGCTTTGGGAGCTCAGCTTTCTCAGGTTGTATTCAGGAGAACAGTGTGTCCTTCTAACAAATTCAGTAGACTTACCTATTACTTCAGTGGGGTTTCTGCACACAGGGTAACTATACAACCAGCCATTAAATGAATTGTTGTTATAGGTCAGAGAAATGAAAATTGTAGTCAGTGGGAAAATTTCAGTGAAAATGGAAAATATTTCCTGTACAAAATTTAGTGGAAAATAGATTCTATTTTCTGACCAGCTGTAAAGCTGTTCAGAAAAATTTCATTGCAACAATTTTTTGGGGAAAAAATGGGGGTGAAATTCACATTTTCTTCCTCTCATTTTCCAGTTAAAGTTAAAATACTCCAGGGTATATCCTATATCAAAGGAAAACTGAACCCCTTCCCATATATCTAACTATGGATTTTTGTAAAAACTCAACAGAAACAACTTTTGAAAAAATAAGACAATTTTCATTTCTAGCTTACGAGACAGAAACAATGTGCTTTTCATTTGGAGAGAAAAAAACAGCCATTCTGGATTCTACTATCCCATATTCTTGAACAAGGTAAATCTTTTCTAAAACCCCTTATAAAGTTATATATTCTAGTCCTACTAGATCAGGCCTGCACAACATGTGGCCCGGGGGCCAAATGCGGCCCACACGGGCTCACTGTGCGGCCCACGGGGGGTAAGTATGGGAGGGGCAAGCCAAGTGGTGGGGTGGGGGGAAGCGGATTGGGGCGGGGCAACGGTGGGGCTTTTCGGCCCACAGCTGGTTTTTTTGCAGTAATATGGCCCTTGCTGCTTTCCAAGTTGTGCAGGCCTGTACTAGACAAATGGATTATAAAAGCAAAGTGGGTTTCTTGCTGTGGTCTGTGGCTTGGCAGGTTCCTGGGCTCATTACTTTTATTTTGCACTACTCCAGAGGCACAAAGAAGTGGCTAGTTGAGGGTTTCCCCAACATGGGGGAAACTGCAGGTGGGGTAGGGCCAGTATAGCACCTTCTGTACCAGTCCTATTCTAGCAGTGCTATAAAAGTTGTGGTCAATGTAAAGAGGTGTAGTCAGGATAAGCCCCGGAGGCTATTGGCAGAACAACCTTTAGGTTTAAATTTGAGTCGTAATATGTAAATTGTTGATAGTGGACTGCTCTATTTCACTTGGGGGACTGGGGCTAGTGTTTAATTTTTGTAAGCTCACATTTCTCATATGGCTGTTTATTTTTCTGGTGACAATACCTTCAGCACAAATGCTGAAAAATAACCACTCATCACTAAGTCATCCTATACAATGAACAAGGATCCTTAGATTCCACACATGCATTCAAAATTCCTTACAAATGTGCTCCAGGATTTCACATTAGACAAACATCCTGTGAATCCCCCTACAACCACGTATGTAATGACAGCAAAGCTTTGCAGCTTATATTAGCCTATTCCTGACTTGACAGATGTGGTGCTGAGATGCAATAATGTTATAAATACCGAGATGGAACAGTTACACTATAGGCAACTGTGGGGAAATGATTGTATATTGGGTTATTTGAATTTCTTGTATTGATCTTACTTATATTGTGGAGAGTGGAGTGTTTATTATATGTTATAGTCATCACATTCAATGGAGTTTGTACATGAAGGTACAAGTGCATATTTGAAAGACAATGGGGCAAGCAGTTAGCTTTAAGAATCCTGTCTCCAGCCAGTTGCAAACCCTGTTTTGCCAGAGCTGAGAGGTACCAGATCAAAGGACTATAAACAGTTAAAAAGTGGCTTGATTCCTATGAAGGTGGGTGCAGTGAGTTGTCAGGGACTCTCCAGAGAATGTCAGTGAGCTCTGACAGGGAGACAAGCTGTCAGAGAGACGCTCTGTGGAGGTGTCTATCGAGACTTAGTCCTAGGCCAGGGTCTCCATGTGGAAGATGGATAAATACCTGGTAACCTAGACAAGTCTGTTTTATTGTTTTTGAGTTCTGTTTTCTCTGAAATGCCTTGTTCTAAATAAATGATATTTTGCTTTAAGGAGACTATTTTGTCACTGATTACCACTGTCATTGTCCAAGAGGGAACAAAATTGCAAGATCTGGACACAAGTCAGATCTGCTGAGCTAAATCACAGTTGATACACAGGGAACTGCAACCGAGGAGCCGGTCTGAGGCCTGGTCTACACTACACAGTAAAGCTGAGTGTATCCGCATTAAATCAATCCTTCCACTTTGCCGTCCTCACTACAATGCCATTTTGATTTAAAGACCCTTTTAAATCGACCTATTTCCGAACTCCTGCCCGACAAGGGGAGTAGCGCTGAAATCAACGTTTCTGGGTTGAACTAGTGTTAGTGAGGACGCAATTCGACGTTACCGGCCTCCGAGAGTTATCCCAGAGTGCTCCAGTGTGACCGCTCTGGACAGCGCTCTGAACGCAGATGCACTGGGCAGTTAGACAGGAGGAGCCCCGGGAACTTTTGAACCTCACTTCCTCTTTGGCCAGCGTGGTGAGATCTCCTGCACAGCTCACCATGCAGAGCTCACCAGCAGAGGAGATCATGCAATCCCGGAATCAAAAAAGGGCCCCAGCATGGACCGCAAGGGAGGTGCTGGATTTGATCAGTGTGTGGGGAGACGAATCCGTGCTGGCAGAACTGCAGTCCAAAAAAAGAAATGTCAATACGTATGCCAAAGTCTCCAAGGGCCTGATGGAGAGATGCCACAACAGGGACGCACAACAGTGCTGCGTTAAAATTAAGGAGCTGAGGCAAGCCTATCAGAAAACCAAAGAAGCCAACGGACACTCCGGGTCACAGCCCAAGACATGCCGCTTCTACAGCGAGCTGCATGTCATTCTACGGGGGTGCACCACAACTACCCTGCCCATATCTGTGGACTCCACTGATAGGGTGATTGTCAGCATGGCAGAGGATATGCTGGACGAGGCAGAGGAGATGGAGGAGGACTATGACAGCAAAGAGTCTACGGAACAGGCAAGCGGAGACACCTATCTCTCCGAAAGCCAGGAGGTGTTCATCACCCTGGAGCCAGTAACCTTCCAACCCTCCCAGGACGGTATTCCGGATGGGGAAGGTGTACAAGGCAGCCCTGGTGAGTGTCCTTTGATCAATGGAGTGCCCGCTTGACAAGCAATTTTTTTTAATGATTACTGTGCCCTGAGGACTTGGGGTGCAAGAGTGTCTGCAAGAGCGTCTCTGTCTTTAAAGAAATCCTCCCAGCAGTTCCCTGAATTTTGTTGTTGTTGTTTTGTTGCGGGGGGGAGGGGTGGGTTTGAATCTGGATAGCCAGCAGCATCTGCGATTGTGTGCCCATGTGTTCTCTGACTGTGATGGAGGAGTGGGGCACAGACGCTATGCTGTAACCGTCTGGCTGGCAGGGATCTTCCCCAATACCATCCAGGCGGTGGGATGCAGGGTGCAACTCATCACAGAGAACTTCTTTATTTTCTGTTTTTTTTTAAATACCACTCTCCCTTTTTTTCATCTGACAGCTGAAACTGTTTCCAGCCTCCCACTCCCATCCGCGTCCACAGATAAGGTGGCGAAAAAACGCACGCGGGATGAGATGTTCACGGAGCTCATGCGCTGTTTCCACACAGAGAGAGCAGAGCTTCAGGCTTGGAGACAGTCAGTGCTGGACTGCCGGAAAGTGGTAACTGAGCGTAAGGAAAGAAGGGACAAAAGGGAACAACAGAGGGATGAGAGAGAAGAGAGAAGGCAGGAAGCACTGCTCTGTCTTCTAGCGGAGCAAACGGACGTGCTCTGGCATCTGGTAGAGCTGGAGGGAAGGCAGCTGGAGCAAAGACCACCACTGTAGCCCCTCTGTAACCATGCCCCCTCCTCCCCAAGTTCCCTAGCCTCATCGCCTGCCCTCTGAAGAACACAGGGAGGGGAGGGGGGCGGGCAGGGTCCAGGCACCTTGCCTCCACCCAAGGACCACCCGAACACCAGAAATTTGGCACTCCCAAAATTATGACTTGTTCTGTGTTCCTGTCCTCCCCTCACCGCCGCCCCGCCTGGTGCCTGCCCCCCCACCACTTGCCCACTTGATATATTTGCATCAATCCCCTCATTTCTGTGACCCCTTAATAAAGAATGCATGGTTTTCAAACATCAATGACTTTCATTCCTTGCTGAGCAATAATAGGGAACCTGGGAGGGAGGACAGGTGCCTGAAAGTTCTCCTGCAGGGGAGCAGGAGAAAGGAAAAGGACACGTAGAAATAAAAAAAGTTTAAACCATTAGCCTGAGCAAGGGGTGGGTTTTCAGGATGCATAAACAAACAACACAAGTGAGAACAAAGTGAAGTCTCACACTGTAGCCTGCCCTGCCATGAAACTAGTTGTCAAGGCTTCTCTGATGCGTGCAGCGTCGGAGTGGGACTTTTCACCGCCCTGGTGTCTGGCTGTGTGTAGTCAGCGGCCAAGCGGTCTGCCTCAACCTCCCACCCTTTCTGCATACATTGCACGATAATTCGTGAGCTGTTTACAATGCCTGTAATTGCTGCAATAACCTGAGTGGGCTCCATGCCTGCACGACTTTGGCATCTGCACGGGCAGTCCAGGGGAAATGGCAGAGCTGGCAGTGGAAGCGTTCGACTAAGGAAGAAAGGAGAAAGATGAGAGAAGAGATGCCACTCGGCAGGAGAAGAGATTCCACTCAGTGGGAGCTGCAGAAGCTGCCACAACTAATGTACTTTTATAGTGCCTGGAGCATAGCAGGATAGCAGCCGCAAGGTGAGTTATGCTGATGACACTGAAATAGATATTCCGGCCGAACAAAGGGAGGACCTTCGAGGCAGACTCCTGTAGGCAATCCATGGAAAAGGGCAGAGCTGGCAGTGGAAGTGTTCGAATAAAGAAGACAGGAGAAAGATGAGAGAAGAGATGAGAAGAGAAGAGATGCCACTTGGCCACCAGACTTCACATACTTTTCATGAGTGCCTGGAGCACGGAAGGATAGCAGCAACTTGACATACTTTCAGGATTGCCTGGAATACAATAGGAAAGCAGGTGACTTGAGAGCAGGATTCTAGCAGGAGTGGTGGCTGGCTGACCACCGTTCTGTCTGCCGAAAGCAGTGTGACATCTGCAGGCCCAAAAGGCACGAAATGGCTGTCTGCTGCACCTTGCACAGAGGGAGGGATGAGTGATAGGAAGTATGAATGAAAAACCCATGAGACTGTTTTTGCACCCATCATGCAATGCCAGCTTTACCCAGAATTCCAAGGGGCCACAGAGACTGCGAGCACTGTGGGATACCTACCCACAGTGCGCCACTCTGAGAGTTGACGCTCGCTGCGGAACCATGAATGTGATCCGCCAAATTAGCCCACTTACTGGGGACACACACAATTGAACGTATATCATCGGCTTTCTTAATTTGAACTCTAGAAAGTCGACGTTAGCTTGTAGTGTAGACAAGGCCTGAGAGCGGAAGAATCATATGTCTCTCCAAGAGATGGGTGATGGCTAGAGGCCTGAGACCTAGAAGGGGTGTACTTGGAGAGACCAGGAGAGGGAGAGGGGTGCAGTTCTAAAGCAGAAGTGCCTACATGTTCAAATGTATATATGTAGGAGCCTAAGTCTCAATGAACATGAAATGTAAGGAAACACTTAAGCATATTTTTAACTTTAATTTGAAGCCATTGGGACTTGACCATGTGCTCTAGTGCTTTGCTGAATAGGAATGGATTTAAGCACCTACCTAAAATCAAGAATGTTTATATGGACTTTGTTAAATTGGAGCTATAGCTTCTAGTATATAGTTCATTCTTACACCCAGAAAAAGAGGATTAAAAAAGTAGCATTCTAAGACTCTTGTGAATAAGTAAAAAGAACAAGGAGTACTTGTGGCACCTTAGATACTAAGAAATGTATTCAGGCATAAGCTTTCATGGGCTAAAACCCACTTCATCAGATGGATAGAGTGGAACATACAGTATTTCTATCTACAGCTAGTAACATTTATTTTTAGTGGAAATTCTCTGGGACCTCCCAGTTTTCCACTCTATAGCCTCATCCTGAAAAGACCCTGCATCATGACAACCCTCCTTGTAGCTGAGGAGAGTGGGATTTAGTGTCTTCTGGAGTCTATCTGTGCCACTCCAATTCTTCAGTCAAATGGGGCCATTCAAGAATGATGTGAGGTTTTTCCCACACCCTTATTTCCCTGGAGCGGAGCTGGTTGTATTTACAACACTCCTAATAGAGAAAGGGAGCGTTTCCCCTCTTTTTTTGAAGTACTTCATTGTACAACTATTTGATGAGGGATTTTTTTCTATATTATTATTATGCACAGGTTACCATTTACTTCCACTCCAGTCAAGAGCTGTGTAAAGTTGAGAGCAATTATGATATAAAGGGAAAGAGAAGCTTGAGAATCGTACTCTGTTTACTCCTTTCCAACTTGATTGAAGATGTTGATGGAGTGAGAGTGGTAGGTGCTAGAAAAACATTTAGGCCTTGTCTGCACTTAAGTTTTGCTGGAACAACTATGTTGGTTAGGAGTGTGAAAAATCCCGACCCTAACCTGCATAGCTATGTTGGTAAACCAGTTATGCCAGCGAAAAAGTCCTTGTGGTGTGATAGCCTGTGCTTCATTTGTAATGAAAGAGTTGCAAGGGGTCAAGCAGTTTTTTATATTCATAAATGATGCAGCATGTCAGAGATGCTGGGGTTATAAACTGCCAAGGCTAGAAGTGTGGGGTTCAGTCCTGGCACAAATTAAACACTTGTTATAGCTCATATCATTGAGGGAACTGGTATAAGCTACCCTGTCAAGAAACGAAGAGGCTTTCCTGATATAATTATACTGTTGTAGTTTACCAGCAAACACTTTCTACTGCAGACAAGGCCTTAAAGCCTTAGGGTAAACAAACTGCCAATGTTTTAAGCGCTGTGTTATCTATTCTGGCTCAGAGCACGTCTAATCAACACTGTACTTAAAATGCCAGTAGCAGTGGCTTGTTTATACTATGGCTCCCAACTCTGCTGCAGGGGACCTGAACCAGTCAAGACATTAGAGTAGTGTTGTATGTTGATTTGGAACACAAGAATGTTTAGGAGGAATTATTACAGGTAATTCCCTTTTTCAGAATTATAAGGCCAGATCATCAGCCAGTTGATACAGCCAAATACACTAAACAGATTTATAGCACCTGAGAATCTGTCCGACAGTATGTAATTAAAATGGTAGTTAGACATTATATGAAGATTCTAAATCATAGGAGTGCGCACAGGGTGTGCCTAGGCACACCATAATGTCTCAAAATAAACAGTGGCTTTCAATGCAGAGTGCAGCGCCTTTCAAATAAATAAATAAATAAATAAATATAATTCCCTAGGTGCACACTGTAATGAAATGAGCTGCGCAGTTCTAAATGTTTTGGAGGGGCAACCAGCTTTCCACTGTGAACCAGATTTTGCTTTTGCACATGCTGAGATAGGATCCTTTCCACTTCAAATGTTACACCAGTGATTTGTATACAGACATATAGTGGTACTGCAAAGTGAACAAGACTTTTTTCATGTATAGGAGTTGGAAAAAAAATTGGTGTAAAACATAACACTTTTTTGTTTTGCCTTACCTGAAATGGAAACCAGATTTAGTTTGGATAGTACATAATGTGTGCGTGTGGCAGAGTAGCCCAGGGCTGTGTTAAGTTTTCGTGGGAACTTGACTTACATTTTGTTTTATTTTCTCTATTTTATTTCACCTGAAAATGTCCAGCTCTCCAATATATGCATTTTAAAATGTTAATGTTCTCTTAAGTTACTTACACACAGTTATGAATTTATCTCTACCTTAATTAATCTTTTTGTCATGGAATTATCATAGGGTGCCTTTTAATGTCTTTTAATTGCACTTTATTTTATTCATATTTATTAAGTGAAACTCTTGGATCAAAACAAAATGTACAGAGAATGGCATTTTATTTTGAAGTTTTAAGACATCATTCTTAAAGAACGGAGTTAAAAAACACACAGGAATTAATTGTCATTGCCCTTTTAATTTGCTACCCTGCCAAAATGCTGTGGATTCCTATCTTAAAATGTTATTTTCAGCAGATTCACCAGACCACCAAATATGGCATAATCATTTCATATATTATATTTATTTTTGTTTTCTGACTGGGATTATTCTAATGATTGAAAACAGAAGAGTTCTAAGTGTTCCTTGTGGGATACTGAAACAGCACTTCGCTTCCAGCGACATATTCTTGTTATTATCTAAACAGTATCATACATTATACTTAATATGTAAGAGACAGATTTTGCCCTCCCTTACATGGCCATGGGAGAGAAAGAGGTTGAGTGTTTGTGTGTGAAGGGGGGCAAGGTGCAGGGAGTAAGGGGCCTCTCTTTCCTTCACAGCCCATGTAAAGTCCTTTCCAGAGCCACAGGGCAGCTTGTAGCCCCTCCTGAGAGCAAGTGGTCAGGAAAGGAAACAGAGAGAAGCAGGGAAGGGGAGGGAGGGGTAGTGGGCCTAGCTGGGTGGCCATAAGAGGAGAAGTATGTTGCACCTCTTAAAAAGATGTCGTAGTTTATTTCCCTCCCTCCACCAGCACAACTGGATTGCTCAGGGAGACATTCTCTGAGGAAGAATGCTTTCCATTGCTCCCACACAGGCAGCACAGCCCTGCAGTGCCTCAGAGGGCTGTGGCTAAAAACTACAATTTGGCCTAAAATGTAAGAGCACGTTACAAAATGGAGAATAAAACATGATTCTTGTCCCAAGGACCTTCCACTCTAGTACAGGCAAAGCCCAACCTGAGACAACAGTCCAGGGAAAGGAGGAAGTAGAGAGAAACAACTGGCATTCAGGGAGTTCAGTAAAGGGAGGATGTGGAGCAATAATTGGTGAGGAGAGCACCGTGGGACAGTTGCAGCAATGTAGTGGGTTTTAAGGAGAGATTTGCGATGTATGTGTGTTGTTTGGCTGACAAAGAGAGGGTTCCAGACATAGGGGGCAAAATGAAAGAAGGGACAAATCTGAGTGAGAAGTGAGGAAAGAAGACTCATTGAGAAGACTGTAGGGAGGGAAAGGGCAGCAGGTTTTTTTCTATTTGTAACTTTTTAAAATATTTCTATTTTTGTGATTACCACACTAATTTCCTTTTTGTTTACAATAGGAACACACATGAAATAAGCACTCAACGTTATTATGTTTATGTCAGCAGTTAAATTTTGCCCTCTTATTTGCACAGAATTGCCTAAAGCTGTAATGTAGGAGGACTTTTAGTATAAGTTTTTTTTCCCACCTATCTATGAAGGCAGAACTAACAAGACTGAGATGTGAGACCTTCCACTCACTACTGGATAACAACTCTTTTTTCATCTGGAATACATTGAGCTAAGACTTGACTTGATATGTTTACATAGTCATTAAATAGTGACACAAACAATATCATTGTTTACACTGCATGATGCTTCCTTCAGGTCACATTAAGGAATAAGGTGGGTGTTCGTTCCTTGTTTGTACTCTGTGATGAAGCCAGGGTTAGGGACGTGTGGGGAGTGAGTTGTCAAAGTTTGTGATGTGTATGCAAATTACACTGCTCTACAGCCAAAATGCTTCTGAAATAAATGTAGTCAAACTTTACTAATTCTGGGTCACTGAGAACGAAAATGATGCTTAAAATTGTTGATTGGCTCTAGTTTTCAAGATATGCTATTAGATCAGTATATACGACCCTTGACATGGGAATGGCGGAGGATAAGTGAGTTATAAAGGGAAGGGATCTCAATTTAAACCAGAAATGACTAAAATACATCTTTGACTGGATCTATGAATAAATCTATGACTGGGTTTGGACAGTACTTGCTTTTTAGGCAAAACAATTAATGATGCAATCTGAAGCTGGTATTGCATCATACATGATATGAATTGCATCATGTTATTCCTAGAAGTCATGGATGATGCAATCATAACGAAGCTTACATCACTCTGCTGAACAAATTGCCCTATATCAGCTCTAGAAATCATACAGTGTCGTGCTCTCTTATTTGTCAGTGTTTGATTTTGCAAAGGGACACATTTCTGTTTAGCCAAAGTGAGCAGAGATGCCTCGTACTTGTGTGAACAGTGCAGATAACTTCTGCTATGTTTGTGGTGAAATGACTTTTGCATCACAAAAGCGCAGTATAACCACTATGGTTAAGAAAGCCTCTCACCTTTATTTTGGCTGCAAAATTGGAGATCGGGACAAGAGGTGGGCCCCACACATATGCTGCAACACTTGTGCAACAAATCTTCACCAGTAGTTGAACAGGAAAAGGAAATCTATGCCTTTTGCAGTGCCAATGATTTGGAGAGAGCCAACAGATCATACCAGCAATTGTTACTTCTGCATGGTGCCTCCAGTTGGGAAAGGTGTGTCAAAGAAGAAAAAGTGGACTGTGCATTATCCAAACATTCCATCAGCTATACGCCCAATACCCCACGGAGAAGGACTGCCGGTTCCTGATGCACCAGAATCATTCTCACTTGAGTCAGACCAGGAAGAGGAAGAAGATGAAACTTCTGGTCCTGAACCATCAATGTCACAGGACCCACATTTTCTCCCATCCTCCTCCTCTGAACCACACCTCATAACACAAGCTGAATTGAATGACCTTGTCAGGGATTTGGAACTACCCAAGAGTAAGGCAGAGCTGTTGGGCTCCAGACTACAGCAGTGGAATCTCCTGGCAGGTGATGTTAGGGTTTCCATGTTCCGTGACCGTCAAAAGGATCTTGTCCCATTCTTCTTCATGGAAGGTGATCTTGTAGCCTGCAACAACATCGATGGTGTGATGGCAGCCCTCAACATCATTCACGATCCAAATGAGTGCAGACTCTTGATCGATTCATTGAAGACGAGTCTTAAAGCTCTTTTGCTGCATAATGGCAATGTTTTGCCATCAATTCCAGTTGGTCATGCAGTCCATATGAAGGAAACCTATGACAACATGAAACAACTTTTCAGGTGCATAAACTATGACCAACATCAGTGGCAGCTTTGTGGCGATTTGAAGGTTGTTGCTCTCTTGCTTGGTCTGCAGACTGGATACACAAAGTACTGCTGTTTTCTCTGCGAATGGGATAGTCGCGCAAGAGATTCCCACTACATCAAGAAAGATTGGCCACTCCGACAGTCATTGGAGCCTGGGAGGAAAAGTGTTCAGCATCCACCACTTGTTGAATCAAGGAAGATTTTGTTACCACCCTTACACATCAAGCTGGGTCTGATGAAGAACTTTGTGAAGGCCATTGACAAAACACAAGCAGCTTTCAAGTACCTCCGTGGAAAATTTCCAAGGTGAAGTGAAGCTAAGATAAAGGAAGGTGTCTTTGTTGGTCCTCAGATTCGTGAACTTCTTCGAGATGATGCATTTGACCATGCACTGCGTGGCAAGGAAAAGACGGCATGGAAAGCCTTCCAGTCAGTGGCAATACATTTTCTCGGAAACAACAAGGCAGACAACTACAGGTTGTTGGTGGAAAACCTGCTCAAGGCATACAAAAGCCTTGCTTGCAACATGTCACTAAAGATACATTTTTTGCACTCTCATCTAGATTTTTTTCCACCGAACTGCGGAGCAGTGAGCGACGAGCACGGCGAGCGATTTCACCAGGACATTGCAACAATGGAGAAACGCTATCAGGGCAAATGGAGCCCATCAATGCTTGCAGACTATTGCTGGACAGTGACAAGAGATGCTCCATTTAATGAATACAAGAGACAAGCCAAGAAGCGCTGAGTAGACACTGAATAGGACTAAACTATGTACATAATAGTTTTTTGCCTTTTGTTTCATAATACATTTTATTTATACAACCCTTTTGCTGATTTTTAAAGTGTTACATAAACAGGACAAGTGAAATATCATCATGTAAAGCAACCATAAACACATGAAAAGACCTAGGTTTACAATTTATGATTAAAACTCTACTATCTACACAATATACATAGACATAAAGTGTAAAAACTTAAATATCTTAGAAACAGTAGCCAATCAGTTATTTTAATTGTCATATTTGAATTCAGCACATCAAAATAAATAATAAATATCACATTTTATCTCTGAAGCAGACAACTTCTAAAAAATTGTAGACCAGTGTTATTTAGACTTATGTATATTTTGTGAACAACTGAAAGCAGGATTATTGTTATATCAAATATTCTCTAAATCATGTCAATAGGGCCAAATGCTTTCAACTGTATCAGTTACAGCCTAAGAAATTATTGGCATAAACAACATAATGTGCTATAGACAACACAATGTGATGTGAGCAGCAAGCTTTAGATGAGTACATCAGTACTTGAAATTAATGGGAGCTTATGAATCAGTTGTGCTAGTGAAACAGTACTCTGGAGATAAAAATTGCTTGTGTCTACAATCTTACGGTTAGCTTCTTCTGTTTTTCAACACACTGGTGTTTTATGTTTATATTTTGTTGTTCAGACAATGGGGACAGACTGACTGAACACTGCGGAAAAATAATGTAAAATAATAGCACATTGCTGAATATCTATGTCCCAAATTAGGGCCTGATCCTGAGGGTATGTCTTCACTACCCACCGGATCGGTGCCTGGCAATCGATTGCTTGGCGATCGATTTATCACATCTTAATGAGACGCGATAAATCGATCGCCAGTGGCGCCCCTGTCGACCCTGGAATGCCAGCTCACCCAAAGGTGCAAGCTGGAGTTGATGAGGGAGTGCACCGCCCACTGCCACCGCCATGAGGATGGCAGATAAGTTGTCCGAAGATATGCCGACTTCAGCTACGTTATTCATGTAGCTGAAGTTGCGTATCTTCGGTCAATCCCTCCTCCTAGTGTGGACCAGCCCTGATATCTGATGAATTATTACAGACCTTTAGATAAGACAAGACTAAGTCACCACCTTTTTGGTTGTCCTTGCTGTCAGAGTTTGGACAGTTCATGTAACAGAGAAGTTCAAGTTCAAAGTGTCTGGCTGTCACAGAAATTACACTTTGATAAATCAGCATGGGTGGAAGTGATTGTAACTTACACACTGAGGTGATGGAAGCATGGAATTGTAGCACAAAAATCTACTAACAAGACAGTGAAAGAAGTTGTAAAATGACACTAACAAGAAGGTGTTAAAAGGTATAGAGTAACTATCTTAGGTCTTCCTGCCAATAGCTTTTCTTACTAGACTCTGTCCTTCCATACCCTCATTATGTAAGTTAAACTCACACTTATGCTGATTTACCCAAGTGTAACTTGCCTCACCAATGACACCTGCTTGACATTACTTTCATATCAGCTGCAAACAGCATCATCTCTTATCTATCAAAGGGCCTGCTGAGATCAGCAAATGGTGAAGATGGCTGAATTTGAAACTGGAAAAGAATGAGATGGTGGGAGGCATCTAGAACAACTCACTATCTCTGTTACATCACCCTCAACTGAGGGCATTCATACTCAGATTAAGACGCCCGTTACCTTGGTGTTCTCCTGGAGCCTGATTCTGTGTTGCCCTATACCTTTTGTAGTCATTATCACCAGTGCAAAATGGATGCAGCAAGATGAAATGGACAAAAACATTAGAAGATATGATGGATAAAGCTGAAGTTAGACAAATTCAGACAACTTCAGACACACGTTTTTAACAATCAGGGTAATTAATCATTGGAACAACTTACCAAGGTAAGTGGTGGAATCTCCATCACTTCAAGTCATTAAATGAATACTGGATGTCTCTCTAAAAGATTTGCTGTAGCTTAGCCAGACGTTATGGGTTTGATGCAGAATCACTTGCTGAAATTCTATGACCTGTGTTATGCTAGGTAATCATAGTAGTCCTTTCTGGCCTTAAAATCTATTAGCCTATGAATCAGTTATGCAAGCAAAAAAGATACATGCAAAAAGTCAAAGTATTGCCTTTCTTGCATCAAGCTACAAGAAAAGTGGTAGACTTAAACTCAAATAACAATCTAAGGGAAATGGGCCAAAATCTGATCACAAAGATGTAAATTAGGAGTAACTACACTGAAGTCAATGGAGTGATGCTGATGTGAACTGACACAGGTGAGAGAAGAATCAGACCAACAGTAAATAATTCTTCAATATTCATTCATTTCTTTGCAGTTTGTCAACAATTTAAGTCAAGAGTTACTATCTCTGTTGACTCTTTATATTTGTCATAGTGTTGACTCTGAGGTAATTGTTTCACACATCTCCATGAGTGAGTTTTTTCATTGTATATTTATGTTGGTTTTTCACACAATAAATACATAAATAAATAAATTAAATAAATTAGATCAGAAGTGTAATAAGGAGTTGTAAACTGGATTCTGAAACTAAGCACAGCTGTGAAATTCAGTACTGGTGTAAATGGGTGTGACTCATTTTAAGTTATGCCCGATTTCCACATTCTTGAATTTGTTCCAGCAGGTGCACAGGTTCTGCACAATTTCAAAAGATTCCATATGTCCATGTACTGAAGAATGTGTTTTAGGCTCCTTCATTGCTTGCCATCTTGTAAGAAAAACCCAGCATCTGAAGGCAAACAGCGTCAATGAACTGATATGGGAAAGGACCATAAAAGGCCATACAGAATGAACTTAGATTGTTGTTTGGGCCAGGAAAAGTGGGAACTGGCTGGATACACTCCCACTACTTTTGGTTCTGCAGAATAAAATAAATACCCCAACACCAACAACAGGTACAAAGCTGAATGTGGTGTGATTTCTCCTGTCACTGAAATAATGGACTAAATAACAGTATAGCTAATAAAACAAGGAATACTTGTGGCGTTGGAGTGGTTTAAGTTGGGGGGAGAACCAGAAGTAGTGGGAGTGTAAAGAGGGAGATGGGCTTTCATAGACTATCTGGGGGATACATTTTCTTGTCCTCAGCTCTCTGCATGGTCTGTTTGCCAGTTGATGATGTGCTATGGATTCATTGATTATATATGTTTTCTATGTATTAATATTATTTTAACATTTATTTTGGGGATATCTTGCTTCTTTTCCTCAGGCCAAACAGTCCTGCTGGGAAACAGCTATTCACGACTTCCCTAACCTGCAGACACAGCAGCACAACCTTCTCTCTCTCTGTGCTTTGCTGAAATAGCAGGCATCGGTGCTCACATTTGTGCAGCCACTGGGTCTAGAAACAGCCTAAAAATAGTCTTTCTTGTATTAGTGAAACCTGGTGAAAAACAACATAAAAAAATGCATTTGCTCCAATCCCTCTGACAGAGACAAACACCTACAAGATCTCTACCAAGCATTCTCAGAACTACAATACCCACCTGGGGAAGTGAAAAAAGTGATTGACAGAGCCAGAAGAGTATCCAGAAGTCACCTACTACAGGACAGGCCCAACAAAGAAAAAAACAGAATACCATTAGTCATCACCTTCAGCCTCCAACTTAAACCTCTCCAGTGCATCATCAAAGACCTACAACCTATCCTGAAAGATGATCCCTCACTCTCACAGATCTTGGGAGACAGACCAGTCCTCGCTTACAGACAGCCCCCCAACCTGAAACAAATACACACACCACACAACAAAAACACTAACCCAAGTACCTATCCTTGTAACAAAGCCTGATGTCCTCTGTCCACATATCTATTCAAGTGACACCATCATAGGACCTAATCACATCAGCCACACCATCAGAGGCTCATTCACCTGCACATCTACCAATGTGATATATGCCATCATGTGCCAGCAATGCCCCTCTGCCATGTACATTGGCCTAACCGGACAGTCTCTATGCAAAAGAATAAATGGACACAAATCTGACATCAGGAGTCATAACATTCAAAAACCAGTAGGAGAACACTTCAACCTCCCTGGCCATTCTATTACAGACTTGAAGGTGTCAATTTTAAAACAGAAAAACTTCTAAAACAGACTCCAACGCGAAGCTGAAGAACTGGAATTAATTTACAAATTAGACACCATCAACCAAGAGTTAAACAGAGACTCTGAATGGCTTAATCAGTACACTAATTGAATGTATTTGCCTAGTTAAGTTTCTTTTCACAGGTTCTTATCAATTGTCAGACACAGATCCACTTGATTTTCAATACAAAAGGTTTTTTTTCTCCTGCTGATAATGGCTCATCCAAATTAAATAGCTTCTTAGAATTGGTATGGTAATTTCCAACTTTTTCTGCTTTGTGTGTATATAAATGCATCTGACTTCTGTGTGTTCCATTCTATGCATCCGATGAAGTGGGCTATAGCCCATGAAAGCTTATGCTGAATTAAACTGGTTAGTCTCTAAGGTGCCACAAATATTCCTCATTTTCTTTACAGATACAGACTAACACAGCTGCTATTCTTAAACATTATAATAATCTCTCTTGCACTGTTTCATATCTAGCTGGAAGCAAGTAATTCCAGCCTACCATTGGAGGGGCATGAAAATAAAAAAAAAGGGCCAAATAAAAAAAAAGGGCCAATTTCACCAGCATGCTTCACTGACAGAAAGCAGCCATAACCTTGACCGAACTGGCTGGTTAAAGAAGCCACAGCATACTGGCGAGTCTGGCCCAAAATAAATAAATCATGAAATAAAGAGAACCTTCAAAGAGATTTGTCTATGGATTAGATCTCCTGTCCTTACTAGTGGGGCTTTATTATCGTGTTAACTATCTGAATATTTCTCAACTCTCAAGAATTCACCCTTTGTCACATTATCTCGACAGTGAAGGTTTGATTATTGTGTGAATTGTTTAAGAGATCAGAAATTTTTAGATTGGGAGAAAACACTGGTCTTGGTAGTGTGAGAGAAAAATGGCAGAGTCAAGAGGTTATGAAAAATATATATCGTAAGATGCTAAATTTGGCTGACATAAATTATGTTTTTAATTGATCTATGGCATGGTACCATTTCTCTTTTCCTGTTAAGACTTAACTACTATAACAAAAGCTGATTAGAAAGGAAGGGGACTTAATCTGAGATGCAGGAGTATGGGATTGAGTGGACTGTATTTATGTATTTATTTTACTTTTTATATTCAATCTATTCAGCTTGTACATTGTCTAGAAGCAGATATAGTACATTGAATTCAGCCTGGCATACAATGATGCCAGTGTCACCAATTTCAATGGGAGTGGCACCATTTACACAAGGGCATACATTTAGTTTAAGATGGGTTTACAAAATGGGGGAAAAAGGAGAAAAAAGAAATTTACACCCAAACCTTATATATTTTTTAAAATGGGAGCAAAACAAATTAACAAACTAAGAATAGCATCAGAGATTTGTACTCCAGAAAAGCTATTATACATAGTAACATAAAGACTTTATAAAGTATAATCACAGTTGATCAAGGACTTATTTTGCAGGATAGATCTGTGAATTCTTCTCTCAGCTGCAGAAACAAAATGCTGTTTGAGCTTTTTAAAGCACCGTCAGTTATAACCACACCTTTCCTGTCCCCGAAAAAGTTAAAAATAACTGAAGACTTCTTGTCAGGTCCTAACCACATTTATTTTGTTGTGTGGTTACATGCTGTAAATATACTACCATTTGTTGTTGGCAATGGATATATGTTGCTATAACCTCAACATTGCAAGCTTTATGAAGTTATACCTATGTACAAGAGGGATACCAAGAGATTGTAGTGTGCGTCAACAGATAGTTAATGAAATCCCCAATTAATAATTGAATCAGCAACTGCTGCATTTTGCCAAAAAAATTGTGAAAGGGAAGATTGAAATAATAATGAATTCAATCCTATAAGCTATAAATGGGTGTAATAAATAGTTGAGTCAATGTCAATTTTACTGGCGGATAATGGTATGTGTTACCAAAACATTTTTTTGGGGGTGATATAATTGCAACAATATATAATGGTGATTGCATATAAGGATGCATGGTACAGGGGCCCTCTTTCTAACAACTGTAATTAATTTAGAAGAGTTAAACTAGGCCAGAACAAAATTATTGATTTTATTAAAACAGTAAATATTTGGACTAATTCCAAGTTTCAGCCTGCATCTTTGACATCTTCTCCTGTACGCCTCACTGACAACTGAAACTTAATAGGCCCAGATCCTGAGATGGTGAAAGTCAGCGTAACCCCATTGACCTGCAATGGAGTCATGCCATTGTATGCAAGCTGAGAATCTGGCTCACCATGATTAAAACTTGGGCCTGATTTTCTACTGCTTTATACCTTGCTTAGTCATTCATGCCTTTGAAAAGTGAGTGTAGAACACTACCATTCTATCCTGATTGCCTTTGACATTTTAATCGTGTACATCTCTACATAAATTGCAAAGCTGAAGAGAATCAGGCCCTTTATTTTTCCTCCTCAAACCTCCCACTTCTCCCATTCTCTGTCACATCTGAAAACACTTTTTAATTTTCTTAGAGGTCCATAACTGGGGGTCATCTTTGACCTCTCCCCTTCCCCCATACATGCATATCATGTCCAAATCCTGCAGTTTCTTCTCCATTACATTTTCAACATCCCGCCCTCCCACACTTTCCTTCCCCCACAAATCCATTCAAACTACAGCTGCTAAGATCACCTTCCTTGCCCTTCTTCCTGATTAGATCATGGCCTCTTTGAATTCTCTCATTAACTCCCCATTTTCCACCACACTCAATTTAAATTTTTTGTCTTCATCTTCACGGCCTGGTATAACCCAGCCCCTCCTCACTCACCCACTCTTGTCCCTTATCATATTGCACTCATTACCTTTATCCCAACAATGATGCCAGTCTACTCCTCTGCACTTTAGTCCATGCTGCTTCTCCTATATATCTTCCTGAATTACTGTGTAAGGCAGCTATCCTCTCCTCCTTCAAATTTCTAAGACCCATGCCTGCTGTCACTCCTATAAGAAATCAGCAAACCAGTGAGTGCCTGGTCATGAGGAAGTTGGGAATAGTTGACTTTATTTGTTAAGGACCCATCATCTGCCATTAAAGTCAAAGAAAAATCTGCCAATTACTTGAATGGGAACAGAATAAAGATCCTAAATCAAAAACATCCTCTCAAACTTTCAGTTTTACTGGAACCATTATGTTATTTACCTAGCTAACCTATATGATTTTATTGTAATTTCCATACTCTTTCCTCTACCGCTCCCTCCTATTGATTGTCACATAGATTTGTTACTTTTTGTTTGCAATTAGATTGCAATCTCTTTGGGGCAGGGACCATACTTGCCTCTCTGTTTGTGCAGCCTCTAGCCCAATGGGGCCCTGATTCCATCTTTGGGCACTACCACAATACAAATAATAATAATGATGTAATAACCTTCAAAGAAAAAAATAAGCTATTGGACAGCCAAAGATGGGGAATGGGAGAAAGGGAAAGGAGGAGATAGGGTAGAGAAGCACAGATCTGACCTGCCATAAGATAAGTTAGCACTGCCCTAGAAACCTGTAATAAAATGGATAGCCATATGTTTTATTGAGCACATTTATAGGGATGTCTTCTCAGGCTGTCTCCTCACTTCTGCTCCTGAGGGAAAACTCCCTAGGCTGCAGTTGATTATGGCTGGTACTGAGGCCAGTTCTGGACACAGTCCACTGCTTGACTCTGATACTGATTTTGGTCCATGTGGATTCAGGTTGGGCCCAGGCTCATTAGCTGCACTAGACCCACTCTGTCTGTTAACCAACTAGTGCCTTGGAACCTATTGGTCAATTACTGCTTTGGAATCTCTAACTTCCCATTTACATCTGGTAGACCTGGTAAGAAAGGACTTCGGTTTAATGTCTCATTGGAAATATGACACCACTAAGATGCACCACCTGGCTAGTACTGTACTGTCTTATCAGCATTACGTATGAGCAGAGCAGATGCAGTGTAAGACTTCTAAAGGAAGCAATCTCAATACTATATTCTTAAGGCCAGCTCCTTAATACTGGTATACAACCATTGACTTCAATGGAGATAAGCTTATTTATACCAGCTGAGAATCTATCCCTTCAAATGCAAAAATGTTCCTTCAAAGTATACTGCTTCTAAAGCTTTGTTTGAAAAAATGCCAAGTAAACCTTAGGAAGCTTGTTTTTGTTTTTCAGCAGGCAGGTAGAAAAAAATCTGACATTTTAAGGCTATTACATTTATTTTGGAAAAGTATCAATATGCATAGACTGCTAAAATGCATTTAAAAGATACGCTGATAGCAAAGTGATATTTTAGATGACAGAATTAAAACCAGCCACCTGCTACATTAAGAACACTTGGTATTTCATCATCATATATACATTTCTCAGCATTGTGACTCAGATAGGTATTATTTCTTTGAATAAAAATCTTAATGTGTCCACTGCAATTATGTTCAGAGGCAACATCAGCCCTACGGGTATATTTCCATTGCAATTGCTTTTTTATTTTTGAAACATCACTGTGAACATGTATAGAATTAGAAGGTTAGTACATAAGGGTATAGAATGAAAAAGATGTAACAAAAGATTAAAGTCCCTCATTAAAACCCAGCTTTTCCTGATGCTTCTCAGAAAACAGACATTACTTTTCAAAATCTTTTTTGTTCTATCTCAGTATGGCGTATGGTATATGGAAACATATAAGAATGCATTCTTCATGCCTGTGGAGTCTGCAGTATTAAAGGCAAGAGAAACATTTGGCAGACAGGAGTTATCTGGGAAGGGAGGTTACAGACTGCATAATGCTAGTAAAGTAAGCTCACACTGTTTATGTCCACACCATATGGCCTGTGTATAAACAGAGTGCTTGAACACTCAGCATCTCATTCTTATCCTACATTCTTTTCCTCTTATTCTAATCTACCTTTCCTTGTTGATTATTTTCCATTAATGTCAACTGCAGTATCTACTGATTGGAGCAGGCAATGGCACTACTACAGCTTTATTTACAATTCTGCTAATTCCTGTTATTGATTTTGCAGTGTAAATCAACCTAATGATGTAGAGGTACTCAGATATATTGCCCACTCTTATACATGTGAATGGACATTCTTCAGGCCAATTTAATCTCTTACTTCAGTGGAACTACATCAGAGATTAATTTGGTCTATTATGATTAGCTAAAATCAAGACCAACAAACCGAATGGTGGTAGGTCAGATTCAGACTGAACTGGCAATGAATTATCAGAGCTTAAGGGGTGAGTGGTGAAAAACCTCAGAATGAGATTTTGTTAACCAATTCTTAGTCACAAAGCTAGGGACAGAAAACAGCTGAGCCACCACGTTTACAAGTCTCCCCCTGTTTCTTCTAACTGTGCACTTTGCTAATCTATGTAGCCAGGATATCCTGTCACTGTTACCCTTATCTCCCCTCTCCATAGCTACCAGTTGTTTATTACATCTGCTTGTTGCATCCGGTCTCAAATTAGACAATAAGATATTCAAGTCAGAGACTCTCTCTTACTCTATGTTTGGATACCTCCAAGCACAACAAGGGACCTCTATAACAGCAATATTTATTAAGGATAACATCAGCACAATAAGCAACCTGTTGCTGTGTAGCCAAAAAGACTGTAAGGGTCAACAAGATAAATAGAACTGTGCACTAAAAATGTATGTGGACTGACATTTACACTCATAAACCCACATTGGGTCACACAAATGAGTTATCGCACACTCAGCTTGGTACATGCATGGAGTGTGAACAACCCCTACCCAGAAATAGATTTCTAAGCAAAAAAGAGAAATGAGGGGTTAAGTAAGTGACAAACTCACATGTATGGTGATGTTGTGCTACTCATTATGTATGACTGACATTAAAGCTACCTCATACATAGCTATATAAAATACAAAAAGAATATGTTGTAGCATAATTGTATTGTGGTAGTCTCTTTCATATAAAATGGATCTCAAAATGTCCCTAGCAGCTCTTGTTATTGGGTCAGGGCAAAGGTGGCTTAAAGCCACTTTTGCCTCACCCCAGCTGCACTGAATGGAGCTCTGGACCTTTAGTGTTTGCAGAGCACTTTGAGGTCCTCAAGTAAAAAGCACTATAATAATAAATTGTACTAACAATAAATAATGATGGCATACAACAGAAGGACCCCAGCAAAATTCCTGTTCTTCTTAGGGGACCTTGTATATCCACTGCTTGAAGATAACAGTCTAGGTTGAATTTGTTTTCCTTGTGTTTATAAACTATTAAGCTACTCTAGTAGTAAAATTTGAAGAGTGCTATTAGCAATGGTTCCTAGCTAGATTCATATGTGAGCTGATAAACTCACTTGCATATTCACTCTTAGTTTGGTCTTTCTTGACCTCTTTATCACTTAGGCTTTGTGTATACACAAACTTGGTCTGAAATAACAATTAGTTTTAACTTGCACTTTTAGTTACTTTGGTGCAAGGCTGTGTGCAGTACACTCTTATTGTGGACTATATATAGACATGCACTGGCATAAGATCAGATGTGAGGTAAAACTAGATGTGATCTAGTTATTCTGGCTCTAGTTTGTGTGTAGACAAGAACTCCATCACCCAGTGGTTAAACAGGGTGAAATGTGGACTCTTAACGAACCATATGTTACATCTGAGTTCCATTACTAATCAATGGGCCTGCAACATATTTCAGCTCTTTATTCCTGCATCTGTGGGACAGGAGGACAAGAATGAAAAGTTAATGGCTTACATGCTGCCCCCATTTATGTTGTGTAAACCCATGGAAGTCCAGGAGATTACATACATGTAACTGAGAGCCAATTTGATCCTATGCATTTCATATTGTACTAGAAAATAAAACATGATTTTAACCATATAAATGACAAGAACCACCAAAACACCAATGCTTCTAGACATGTCAGAGCACAATACTTTCTAGGTGATTAGTAACTACCCTTTTAGAATCGGAATGTAAAGTGGTCTGGCAAATGTTACTGACTAAAGCCTTACCAGTTCCTCATATTGAAACTTCAGTGGAGTTACTCCAGAATTACAGCTTTGTGTGAGGAGACTCAGACCTATAAATGCTTAATAAGTGAATTCATCAAGGGGCAGAGTAGATATTATTTTTCTTAAATATTGAATAAATGTTTGTTATTTTGAAATATTGAATATAAAAATGCACCCCAGAAGTATACAGAATGTCTGAGGATGCAGTACTGCCTCATTTTCACACATTCAAAGTAACATATCCCTTGAATGGCAGAGTGAAGAACAAATATGATTAAGTTATATTAGATATACCAAGTGTAAAAATAGCAAAATTATTTTTCAAAGAATATTAAATGCACTGGTTTATGAAGGGGAAGATCTGGGCCCTCTTTTAATGTACAGCTGTGAGAAGAAGCCCCATTTTAAGCACTGCGATATCATATAATGACATGAGAATCACTCACATTTTCCAAGGACAAAAAACATGCTTTTAGTGTTATTCATAATTTACCCTAGTGATTTTAGAAGAGTAACAAGATGTTTGTACCATGCTGTAATTTATAGCAAATATTGAAACAGAGATGGCAGTTAAAACAATCTCCTCATCAAAACACACTACTGGAAGTTTAATCCCATCACAAAACTTGAGAAATTAGTTAACTAAGGATCAGAAAGCTGCTATTCTTCTGTTTCTGACATTCAAACTTTTGATATGCTCTGAATAAAGCAGAAAGGCACCAATTTTTGGTTCTGACTGAGCTGCACAGGACTTGTAGGTGGAGGGAGGATGAGAAATGTGAATGTGCAATAACCTTCATTGCTTCCAGACTCTGAGATTGTCTGGGGGCTGGTTCTAGTTTAGGGCTGCCATAATTTATGCCGACTGGCCAAGGATCATTCTGGCAGCTGAGAATATTTACAATGCACAGGCATTTCCCTATACTACCTCCTTCAAATCATCACCCTACATCAGTCTCCTTTCACTGGTGGAACTTCCAACTGGCCACACCTGCCACCCTTTTTTGCACCAGTAGAGAGAAGCACAATGAGATTAATAAATGCTTGTTAAGTGCCCAAGAAGAGGCAGGGACTGAGCACATCATCTGAGTCCCCGTCCAATGCCTTAACTACAAGATCATTGGTCCTTTCATAAATTGTTCATTTGAATGTGTTATTTAATAATGTATGCATCTGAGAGGCTAACCACATTTTCCAAATGAAAAACAACCTAGCCAAAGCCTGTTATGTTGCCAGGATACAGTACCCTTCAAAAAGCAAGATTTAGTCAATCTGCATATATACTGAATCTGTGATACGAGATTTCTAAAATGGAATATACTTGGATCAGAAGCATACTAATCATTTGTATACTCCCATCTGAAATGGGTGTATCAACAACAAATGGATTAATTGTAACTTACTCCAGACCTTCCTTGGGCTAAATACAAAGGATGATTATTTATTATTTGTATTACAGTGGCTCCATTCACGGACTCCAGACAGGATTAAAGTTCATTGTGTATAGGTACTGTATCACCACATAGGGACAGACAGTTCCTACCACAAAGGGTTTAGATTTAGAATACAACTTTAGTTACTAAGGATTTAACTGTTTACACCTGATGTCCATACTTCAACTAATTCAGAGCTCCAAATTCAATAGCTAGCATTCCTTAGGTAGCACTCCTTAGTGGACTTAGGGTCCATAAACCAGTAAATCAGCCGCACTCATCCCTAGGTGTAGTTTCATGACAGATTGAAAAATAGTCTTCATTTCATTTCAGAACGGCAGAACACCATCTGGGAGAGAACATAACAGAATGGAAATTGCTCATACAAGATGTGAAAGGGAGGATTGCAAAATTTCACAGTATGTGGCCTGCCTCTTTGTGAAGTGAAAGTCATGTCACACAACAGACAAAACATTAGACTGTGGCTTGCCTTTCACAAAAAATGCTGCAACCACAACTGAAGCATAATGCAGCACAGTCTGTATATATTAGTCTGTAACCATACCAGGTCAGGCTCTCTATCACTTCAACCTTGAGGGTCATAGCATTACGTCTACAAAAGAATTTCAACCCATCCTTTAATTTTGTGTTAAAAATCATTTGCAGCCAGAAATATGAAAACTCATGCACACAATTTCATGTGCAAACTGGGCAGCTAAATTGCATCCACTGCATGTCCAAACAATTGTGCCAGCAAAATGACATGCAAATGTAAAGGCTCTTTTTGGTGACCATGTATCCATTTTTTTTGTATACAGGCATTGTTGACCCTTGTGTCTTGATTATGCTGCCTAAACATTCCCTTGTGGCTTCAACCGAAATAAGATATCTGCTACTCTTAAACACCATTGCCATCCACTCAGATGTTTCAGCTGCATTTCCAGTGATAGATAGAAGACTATTTTGAGCTCTTTGGAATTCTTGGATGAAAAGCATTATGTAAGCTGAATAAGAGCTCCCCTTGTGATGCTGTGGCCAAAAGGGCTTGGCTGTATAAACAGGGGACACATTTATTCTGTATTTGGCATTGGTGCGACTGGACTTAGAATACTGTGTCCAGTTCTGAGGTCCACAATTCCAGGCTGTTGAAAAACTGGAAAGGTTCAGAGAAGAGCCACAAGAATTATTAAAGGACTGAAAACATGCATTGATAGTGAAAGACCCAAGGAGCTCAATCTGTTCAGCTTATCAGATAGAACATTAAGGGTTAACTTGATCACATCTTATAAAGCAGTGGTCCCCAACCTTTTTGTGGCCAATAGCACATTTCTGTTTTCAGAAGAGCAGTGGTTCTCAAACTTTTCGGGTCCATGTGCTATGCCGCGTTCTCTCGTGCCTGGGGCATGTCCACTGACATGCCGCCGAACTGATCTGTTCTGCTTTCGGCAGCATTTCTGTGGCCCTGTAGCATTCGTCCTTGTGTCTTCCAAAATGCCGCCAACAGTAGAAGCAGGCACTTCGGCAGTTTTTCGGCGCATATGCTCCTGCGGGTGCACATAAATGCCATGGTGCCCGCAGGCACCGCATTGGGGACCACTGTTATAAAGTAGCTGCACGAGGAAAATAAATTTGAAAACAGAGGGCTCCTCAGTCTAGCAGACGATGTCTAAAAAAATCCAATGGCTGGAAGCTGAAGCTAGACAAATTCAGACTGGAAATATGATGCATATTTTTAACGGTGATGTTTGTGGTGGTATTTCCATCACTGGAAGTTGTTAAATCAAGATTGGATGTTTTTCTAAAAGACTCTTCTAGTTCAAACAGGAATTAATTCAGGAAACTCCAATAGGCTGTGTTATGCAGGAGGTCAGATGCAATGATCACAGCATTCCCTTCGGGCCTCATAATCTCTAAGTATAAGTCATCATTCTATTGGTCAAGTAACTTAATAGAGTCATACAATGTTGTATTGTTAGGATATATACATCCATTTACTATTACTACTACAAGAGAAATGGGAAGCAAAAATTAGCTATATTGGCCTATCCCTAGATGCTGTAATTGTCCCACAGGGCTACCAGTAATCAGAGTAAATGAGAAAAGACTTAAAGGCATTAATTATTATTAATATTACCATATCTGTGTTGCCATGTCTCCTGATTTCATTGGGAGTCTCTCAGTATTTGGTGTTTTTCTTAAGCCTCAGTTCCTTGAGGCAAGAAATTATGTGAGAATCTCTGCTTTAGTTTAAAAAATAAGAACGTTTCTAGCCCTGATGGTTGAAAAGAGAAGCTTGAAAACATAACGAGTGCACTCTAAAGACTCAGAAATCAGAAGGACGATAAAAAGGGCCCATGTTTAAAAAAATTAAGCCCAATTTTGAATTTTTGAATGCTTGCGGGTGGCAATATGGTAATATGTTTACTGCCACCAATGTACTTGTATAATCCATTGATCAGTGCATGCTCTCTATATCGCTTTCTGTGCCTATCTACAGAGAGAGCAGTTACAGTTCTCAGCTGGTGCGTGAGTCTCTTTAGCTCAAGTTGTAAGCAATTCGTGCTTTTAGCCTTAGAGAGCCCAGTGTAATCCCAAGGTCAGTCATGACGATGACTGCACTGCTTGATTTTATGCAACGCATAAAATTCTCCACTAGTATAGACGGACTCACACAAAAATATGAGCTACATTATGACTATGTCTATGCTACACTGGAAGGTGTAATTGCAGCTCAGATAGGCATATCCAGGCTAGCTTGAAACTAGCTAGCACAGCTAAGACAGGGCAGCACAGACCATAGCACAGGCTAGTGATGAGAATACATACCTAGGTTTCTGGGTAGGCTTGTACAGCCTGAGCTGGGCTCCCTGCCACAGTCTCTCCACTTCTATTTTTAGCCTCAGTTAAAGCTAGTGTGGGTATGCCTACCTGAGCTGTAATCATACCTCTGATTGAATTGCAGGCATATTGCAAAGGCTTGGCTAAATGAACAGTCTGGGCATGGCAAACTGGGGTGTAAACCTACAAGGCATTAGTCTGCCGTGCTTTGTCTCTTTGGTTCTTGCTGCTGAGCACTAAAAGTTCTCTACTGCACATTGATCTATGCCCATTTCAACCCACAGTAGATCAATGCACACTAGGGAACTTTTAGTGCAAGGTAGCAGGCTCCTCATGGACAGTTAGTGCCTGGTACATTAGTGCAGTGTAGATTTACACCCTAGGGTGCCACACGCTAACTGTTCATCTAGACAAGTCCTAAGTCTTGGATGCTTTGTATATTAATTTAATTTATTTCCCTACTATCTGTCTTATATGGCCCCTATAACTGTACAATGGCCCAAGTATTTAAAATAGAAATCTGTCTCTTTCTTTTTTCCTGGCTCTCAGAGAAATAGGTTCTAGGGATTTTGTTTGTAAGTAAGTGAGGAGGTATATTCTTTGTTGATGTGTGTGCACTTGAAGAACTTTCTGAGGGAAACCTATCTCAAAGAAATAGCGTTGGTACTTAATTCTGAAAGTGGCAAGAGTCCTGGTCATTTTTATCCTGGAGTATGCTACAGACGAGACAAGATCTTTGAAGTGCTGCCCTCTTTTTTACCAGACTCACATCAGTCTTGCCTGAGTTCCACTTTAGCAGGTTCTTCATCCAAGTGCTGATGCCACCTAGGCACTGAGAAATCTGGGGGACGGCACTTATGCTTGAAGCAAAGTTCAGCATTGTCTGCTTAGTGCTGCCATTTCAACAACTGTTGTCTCCTGAAAGATTTATAAAGGTGTTCAATAATATGGGAGAGAGGATTGAGCCTTAGCAGACTCCAAAGGTGTGGACTTTCTGATTTATTTTTTCATTATAAACTCATTTCTTGTGGCCCTCATGGAAGGACTGGGTTTTCAGGGGGACTTCAAAGTGTTTTATGCCTGGCTTATATTTGCCTAATAGCCTGCCATTTACATATGCTTAATAAATTAATTATGAAGGGATACTAACTATAAGACTACAGCAAGAGTTTCCAAAGATGGCACTTTGTTATTGACCATAAAGAGACTACTCATTATCTTAATCTGTCAGTGTGGTTATAGCAAGTAACTCAGATTTCATTACAGTGGCTGTCTGTCCTTCTTCACATTAAATTTAAAAAAATCAAAAAATCTCTTTCACTGATAGTTAATTTTATGCAGACCAAAAGGACAGCCTGACCAAAGGACAGAATAAAACCCTCTTTGTAACACTTCTAGTATATTTTGTTTTGTGGGGCTACTGATTTTTTGCTTGAGTATTTTTTTTTTTTTTTTTTTTTTAAATCCCAGCTCTGGTATGTTTTTCAGGCTTTGTTACCATTTGATTGTGAATTTTACTTGTTTATCTATGGCTAGCTGCTCAGAGGTTATGGAGTATGAGCCATTTAGAATTCAAAGATGAGTTATTATGAACTGTTATTAATCTAAATATTTATACTGCAAAACCATAGGAATTATTTCTTCTTATATAAATTAATTGCAACTGAGTGTCTATTCCAGTTGAAAATATGTGTTATCTACTCAGGGGTACCTGAGAAGGGAGGTCAGTATAGCAGATGGGTGCTAGCCCTGCAACAATGCTGTGAAATGTAAACATAAGGCCATCATCTGGCAAATGGCTTCTGTGGTAGCTATAGTCCAATATTTTTAGTCTGTTCAGTCACACAATACCACCTCAATCAGTAAATCAGGGTGATTTATTTGTGAGAAGAGATGCAATGTATTTGTACATTGTAACAGCTATAGAATATTTCAAATGTTCTCAAAGGGCCAGATTCTTAGCTCCAATTCCAGTCATTTTGTGGTACTCAGGCAGACAAAAGGCTGCCCTAAAGGGGCAAACCAGGAATTTTCCTGGAATAGGGAAATCCCCCGAATAACGGAAACACAATGTAAGACAATTCTACGTCACTTAGCCCCACACCTCTGCTTAAGAGGTTTGTGAGGGATGGGGAAGGGTAGTAGCAGGGGCATGTTGGAGTCATGCACTCCACCTGGTCCTCAACTGGCAGAATGGCCCCTATGGAACTGTTGCAGCCAACATAATATACAGAAGCCCCTATGCTGCTCTAAATACCAGGGTCATTTTAATCGCAGGATCATGAGAGGAGAAAGGAGACCTAGAGCCCTTCCCATTCCCTCCCTTATTTCTCAACTCTGCCAGACTCAGCGCAACTGAGAATTTGGTCCTAAGTTTTCTGTTTGTCTGCCTTTTACTAGCTCAGGGTCAGATTAGGAGATGTGCTGAGCACCCATAATTCCCATGGCTTTCTCAGCACCTTTCAGGAGCTGGCCCGTCTCTTATAAAAGCAGAAATAAAAGATCTAACTCAGTTAATGCTAACTGGTCAGAATATCATCTGGACAAATGCTGCTTTTCCCTTTCTGCTTTTATACACATCTGTGTGAAACTGAAATACAAGGTCTGCAATTATCAAAGAGCTCCCCCTCCTCTATTCACATTTTAAAGGTTAGTCTAATGACTTCCCGGCAGAGGGACAATTTAGATAGCTGTGTGGGAAGAATCAAATCGAGATGTCTCACTCAGATATGTTGGAGACAAAAAGATTCCTCCTGCTCCTTTCTGCACAGGATACATAGTTAAAGATGCTTCACTGGGCAGAACTTGCTTCTGTCAGACCGTCGGTTCCTAGTAACAAATGATTGGCTTACTCTTATAATTACCTTTCTCATTGCAAGCAACACATTACAGAAGTGTGAGAAATGCCCTTGTCTCACAAAGGGACACAAGGTGAATGAGGTAATACTTTTTATTGGACTGACTTCTGTTGGTGAGAGAGACGAATTTCGAGCCACACAGAAAAGAACTCTGTGTTAGCTCAAAAGCTTGTGTCTCCACTAACAGAAGTGGGTCCAGTAAAAAGATTCTCCCTCACACACCTTGTCTCTAATATCCTGGGACTGACATAGCTATAACCACACTGCATACTTGTCTCTCATAGCATACTGCCATAAAACACTGTGTAAAGACAACTTTTCTACTTAGATGACATTTTGGCCAGTACCCATGAAGATAATGGAGAATCCAATTTTTAAACATCAGTTACTTAGTTGGACGGATGTCCAAGTATGGTATTTGGACATTCAGCCTAACATATGTATGTAAATGTGTGTCTATCCATGTAAATGTCTGGGAAGAAACTGAGATACTATACTTACATGGGTGGTATAAGATCCTGTAGAGAATAGAATAGGATCTTACATGCCTGGGAACTTATCTGAGCCCTGTTCTACACTACAAGGTTAGGTCAACAAAAGGCAACTTACATTGACCTAACTCTGTAAGTGTCTACACTAAAATTTTGCTCCCATCGATATAACTCTCCTGCTGCACCGACTTAATAACTCCATCTCCATGAGCAGCGTAGAGCCAATGTTGATTAGTTAGATTGACACAGTCTTGCTGTGTTGCTTACATTGACTGCTGTTGGCTTTCAGAAGCCGTCCCACAGTGCCCCACATGCTTCTGGTTAGGATGCACACTGCTGACACAAGGAGAAAAGTGTAGATATGCACAAGCGACATAATTAATGCGGCGGCTGTATGCTGATGTAAATTAGGTTGACTTAATTTTGTAGCATTAGACAAGCCCTGAGCCTAAGAAACAGTTTTGAGTTCCCAGTCAGGAGAGCTTATTTATCAACTCTTGAATAGCCAGAGCCAAAACATTTAAAAGATATAGGCTATGATTTTCAAAAGTGACTATGGTTCTGGGTATCTTGATTTTTAAGGTGCCCAACCCGATGCACCTTAAATAGACCCAATTTTCAAGGAATTTAATAAGTGTTCAATGCTTCCTGAAAAATTAGATCACTCTAGGTTTGTCTAAAATTGGCACCCAAAATCACTAGTCACTTTTGAAAATCTTGCCCACTGCAAATCGCAGAAAAGTATCTTAGGCAGCAAAATATAATGACTAATTCATGAGTCTAGATGGAGCACACACATTGTAACAGCAATAAATGATTTCATAGCCTATGATGAGATTTCTGTTTTTCTATTATCTTTGTATTTGTTTATTTTGTAAATATAATATTTAACTCTAATCTCCTTTTGAGTCTAATTTGCCTGGATCCCATCTGCCTGAATTCCTTATACTTTTATTATAAAATGTCAGCATTGTATATAAATACAATCTCACAACATGTAATTCATTTTCAGAGTCTCAAAGAATATAAGTTATTCAGAGATGAACCTACATCTGAACTAAATAGGGAATTCATATCTCTTATATGCAGGTAGGTATCATGTAGGTTTCATAGTTCACGTTTCAGCAGACTGCTTGAGGCTATTCCAAATTCATACCTTGTGTAATGCCAATTTGCCCATTTGCACTCATTCAAGTATAGAATCATTTATCTAGTGTCTTGCTACTAATAGGAAAATTCCTACTGTTTTCATTGATGAACATTTCCTCTAAGACGCTCACTAGAAAAGCATTAGTTTTACACATGCATGTCCTTCTGCATTTCTGCCTCTTATTTCAGATGCAGATCTGAGAACAGTGGCTATGTTATCTTATATGTTATCTTACTGTCACATAAGAATGGCCATTGGGTCAGAGCAATAGTCTATCTAGCCCAGTATCCTGTCTTCCAACAGTGGCCAATGCTAGGTGCTTCAGAGGGAATGAACAGCTCAGGCAATCGTTGAGTGATCCATTCCCTCTCTTCCACTCCCAGCATCTGGCAATCAGAGGGTAGAGACACTCAGGCATGGAGTTGCACATTGCTCCTCCTAATAGTCATTGATGGATCTGTCCTCCATGAACTTATCTAGTTCTTTTTTGAATCCAGTTATCACTTTGGCCTTCACAACATCCCCTGGCAACGAGTTTCACAGGTTGACTGTGCATTGTATGAAGAAGTACTTCCTTTTGTTTGTTTTAAATCTGCTGCCTATTAATTTCAATAGGTGACCCCTAGTTCTTGTGTTATGTGAAGTAGTAAATAACACTTTTTCCACATCATTCATTATTTTATAGACCTCTATCATATTCCCCCTTAGTCTTCTCTTTTCCAAACTGAAAAGTTCCAGTCTTATAAATCTCTCCTCATATGGAATCTGTTCCATACCCCTAATCAGTTTTGTTGTCCTTCTCTATTTACCTCTTTCCATTCTGAGAACTGTTACCATTTATCCCTACCCTTTGTTTTCTGTCTTTTAACCAGTTACTGATCCATGAAAAGACCTTCCCTCTTATCCCATAACTGCTTACTTTGTTTAAGAGCCATTTGCTTGGGACATTGTCAAAGGCTTTCTGAAAGTCCAAATACACCATATCCACTGGATCACCCTTGTCCACATGCTTGTTGAGCCCATCAAAGAATTCTAATAGATTGCCGAGACATGATTTCCCTTTACAAAAACGGTGTCGACTCTTCCCCAACAAACCATGTTCATCTGTGTGTCTGATAAATCTATCCTTCACTATAGTTTCAACCAATTTGCCTGGTATTGAAGTTAGGCTTACTGGCCTGTAATTGCCAGAACTGCCCTTGGAGCCTTTTAAAAAAGTTGATCTGACTGTTAACTATCCTCCAGTCATCTGGCCGAGAAGCTGATTTAAATGATAGGTTATGCATTCCATGCGTACTTGTCTCCTAACATAAACTCATCTAACTAGGGCTTAATTCACAGTGACACAAAGCAGATTTAAAGTGGGACAGGATCTGGCCCAAGATTGCATAAATTACACTGGTCTACAATTTTTTAGAAGTCGTCTGCTTCAGAGATAAAATGTGATATTTATTATTTATTTTGATGTGCTGAATTCAAATATGACAATTAAAATAACTGATTGGCTACTGTTTCTAAGATATTTAAGTTTTTACATTTTATGTCTATGTATATTGTGTAGATAGTAGAGTTTTAATCATAAATTGTAAACCTAGGTCTTTTCATGTGTTTATGGTTGCTTTACATGATAATATTTCACCTGGCCTGTTTATGTAACACTTTAAAAATCAGCAAAAGGGTTATATAAATAAAATGTATTATGAAACAAAAGGCAAAAATCTATTATGTACATAGTTTAGTCCTATTCAGTGTCTACTCGGCGCTTCTTGGCTTGTCTCTTGTATTCATTAAATGGAGCATCTCTTGTCACTGTCCAGCAATAGTCTGCAAGCATTGATGGGCTCCATTTGCCCTGATAGCGTTTCTCCATTGTTGCAATGTCCTGGTGAAATCGCTCGCTGTGCTCGTCACTCACTGCTCCGCAGTTCGGTGGAAAAAAATCTAGATGAGAGTGCAAAAAATGTATCTTTAGTGACATGTTGCAAGCAAGGCTTTTGTATGCCTTGAGCAGGTTTTCCACCAACAACCTGTAGTTGTCTGCCTTGTTGTTTCCGAGAAAATGTATTGCCACTGACTGGAAGGCTTTCCATGCCGTCTTTTCCTTGCCACACAGTGCATGGTCAAATGCATCATCTCGAAGAAGTTCACGAATCTGAGGACCAACAAAGACACCTTCCTTTATCTTAGCTTCACTTAACCTTGGAAATTTTCCACGGAGGTACTTGAAAGCTGCTTGTGTTTTGTCAATGGCCTTCACAAAGTTCTTCATCAGACCCAGCTTGATGTGTAAGGGTGGTAACAAAATCTTCCTTGATTCAACAAGTGGTGGATGCTGAACACTTTTCCTCCCAGGCTCCAATGACTGTCGGAGTGGCCAATCTTTCTTGATGTAGTGGGAATCTCTTGCGCGACTATCCCATTCGCAGAGAAAACAGCAGTACTTTGTGCATCCAGTCTGCAGACCAAGCAAGAGAGCAACAACCTTCAAATCGCCACAAAGCTGCCACTGATGTTGGTCATAGTTTATGCACCTGAAAAGTTGTTTCATGTTGTCATAGGTTTCCTTCATATGGACTGCATGACCAACTGGAATTGATGGCAAAACATTGCCATTATGCAGCAAAAGAGCTTTAAGACTCACCTTCGATGAATCAATGAAGAGTCTCCACTCGTCTGGATCGTGAACGATGTTGAGGGCTGCCATCACACCATCGATGTTGTTGCAGGCTACAAGATCACCTTCCATGAAGAAGAATGGGACAAGATCCTTTTGACGGTCACGGAACATGGAAACCCTAACCTCACCTGCCAGGAGATCCCACTGCTGTAGTCTGGAGCCCAACAGCTCTGCCTTACTCTTGGGTAGTTCCAAATCCCTGACAAGGTCATTCAGTTCAGCTTGTGTTATAAGGTGTGGTTCAGAGGAGGAGGATGGGAGAAAATGTGGGTCCTGTGACATTGATGGTTCAGGACCAGAAGTTTCATCCTCTTCCTCTTTCTGGTCTGACTCAAGTGAGAATGATTCTGGTGCATCAGAAACCGGCAGTCCTTCTCCGTGGGGTATTGGGCGTATAGCTGATGGAATGTTTGGATAATACACAGTCCACTTTTTCTTCTTTGACACACTTTTCCCAACTGGAGGCACCATGCAGAAGTAACAATTGCTGGTATGATCTGTTGGCTCTCTCCAAATCATTGGCACTGCAAAAGGCATAGATTTCCTTTTCCTGTTCAACTACTGGCGAAGATTTGTTGCACAAGTGTTGCAGCTTATGTGTGGGGCCCACCTCCTGTCCCGATCTCCAATTTTGCAGCCAAAATAAAGGTGAGAGGCTTTCTTAACCATAGTGGTTATACTGCGCTTTTGTGATGCAAAAGTCATTTCACCACAAACATAGCAGAAGTTATCTGCACTGTTCACACAAGTACGAGGCATCTCTGCTCACTTTGGCTAAACAGAAATGTGTCCCTTTGCAAAATCAAACACTGACAAATAAGAGAGCACGACACTGTATGATTTCTAGAGCTGATATAGGGCAATTTGTTCAGCAGAGTGATGTAAGCTTCGTTAGGATTGCATCATCCATGACTTCTAGGAATAACATGATGCAATTCATATCATGTATGATGCAATACCAGCTTCAGATTGCATCATTAATTGTTTTGCCTAAAAAGCAAGTACTGTCCAAACCCAGTCATAGATTTATTCGTAGATCCAGTCAAAGATGTATTTTACTCATTTCTGGTTTAAATTGAGATCCCTTCCCTTTATAACTCACTTATCCTCTGCCATTCCCATGTCAAGAGTCGTATATACTGACCCAATAGCATATCTTGAAAACTGGAGCCAATCAACAAGTTTAATTTTTGTTCTCAGTGACCCAGAATTAGTAAAGTTTGACTACATTTATTTCAGAAGCATTTTGGCTGTAAAGCAGTTTTATTTGTAACTATGTATTTGTTATGAGCACTGAACTCTAGCTCATATCATCTCTTATACCTTTCTTTTAGCTCAGGATGGTGAGCTGCTCAACTATATCTAATGCTACCACAAAAAGTTAGCTAAATCATAAGAAATAGACCAAGAGAAGGGCAAATGAAGTTTAATTTCTGAATTGTCATCACATTTGTATATATTTTAGTTGATGTATTTTATTGAATCTTTACTATTTCTATTTAGACCACTGTGTAACTTAAGCTTTTTCATAGTCACTGTGTCTTTTTAACTACAAACTTTAATGATTCATAGATTTTAAGACCAGAGGGGGCCATTAAATCTCATCTGTCTTCCTGAATAACACAAACTGCAGAAATTCATCCAATTACCCCTGCAGTAAGCTGGATAACTTGTGATGAAAATGGCATAGTCAGACTTGGTAGCACTCTGGCTGAAACATTCACCCAGCTGACTCTAACAGCCTTGAGATAAAGAGCAAATCTATCAGGTCATCATCACAAATCTTATGAACTTTGAAGGACTTGTTCACTGTTGTTGCAGTGGCTTTGGGCTTTTGGAAAATAAAAATAGTGCTCAGCTATTGTCCCAGTTCTCCTTTAGGATATGCAGGCATAACTGCTCTTCACCTCAGTGAGAGATGCACAAAAATATCTGATAGAAATGGGCCCAATATAGGTAACTATAAGGAATTTTAGTGATAACAGGTCTATTTCAAAAAACATTACCTTGATGACAGAGGCTATGATTGCATAATCTGTGTGCAGGGATGCTGGAACAATAGTGGGGGCACTGAGAGCCACTGAACCAAATTGTAAACCCTGTATATGATGGAAACCACTTCCAGCCTGGGGATGCGGCAGCCTCTCTCAGCTACCCTAGTTCCACTACCTATGTCTGTGTGTTATGGAGGAGGTTGGATTAGATGGTCATGACAGTTCCTTCCTGCTTCTAAATCTATGACTCTTTACAGTCCCAATCCAAGCCTGTTGAAAGCAACAGAAAGACTGCTGGTGACTACAATGGCTTTGGATCCAACAGATGAGACAGTGGGGCTGCAGCTCCTATTCTAGCCTGGAATAAGGGCCATGGGCACCTGCACAGCAATTTCTTACTCATGCCCCAGGTGTGGGAAGGGGTGAATGGAAGCCCTGCAGCTCCTCACCACTTCACTTGTATGAGGGCCATTTTCTTTGGCTTTTGGTGAATTTCACCCTCATAGGCCAGCGCCAGTCCCTGAGATCTCCCTGACACAGTTTCGGAAGGCAGCAAACTGGTCCCTGGTATCAAAAAGGGTGAGAAACAGTGGGTTAGACTGTCTGTTTACCAAGACAGCACCATCTCAGGAGCAGCCAAAGGATGAAACTGTGCCTAAAAGAGGCAATTCCTTCCCTGCTACCTCCTCTCTCCCAGGAATGGTAATCCACTCCTGGCTCTTACCAGCATATTATGCTCCAGATGCCCACTCAGCTGTGCTGGCCAGGTCATTGGGGATCTGGAACCAAGGCTTAGTCCATTCCACTCCATCTGCCTGGGACTGGGAGCATGAGGCACACACTCTCTGCATATCATCCCCAGTGATGTGTGGATAGGGTGTGTGTCTCCTAATGCCTCTGTAAATTTGAGCCGCAATCTATCCCTAAACAAACATTTCATATTAAAAAAATCTGTATTTCTCCTCTTCATTTACAATTACAAAGTGTTACAAAATGTGTCCACTTACAAGTGTTTCCCTTCACAAAAGTTTACTTCATAAGGAGTTCTAGATTCCTTCAAAATTTTGCAGGTGATCCCTTGAAACCTCTTTCATAGTGACTTTCAATTTTTTTAATAGAAAGCTTTTAAGGTTTCAGATCCTAAACTTTACAAATTTTGGCCCATTGAAAGAAAACGAAGCTGCTTTATTAAATTCATTATTCAAGGAAATCACTGTAAACCTAATAAGATTTGTTATGTTTTTCCAGTCAGTGTCAGCAGGGAATCAGATTAAATTAAGGCTGAAGGTCTCAACTGCATTCTAGCCCTTGATCAAGTTACAAATGCTTCAGTTTAAGAAGTATGACAAGATGATTAGATGATTTTAAAAGCCCTGTGCTTGAAGAGAGAGTTGATATCACTAAAGCAATTATTTTTGCAGTCAAATTATGCAATTCTTGCAGTCATATTAATAACTGGTGGTTTGTCAAATTCTGCAATAAGGTGCTTTAATGAAGGGAATTCAGTTGTATCTGCAAGAGTTTCCATTATTTAATTTATATACCTAAAACCAGCAGCAATCAAAAGTCCAACCAATATCGCTAAGTTTGTACACACACCCCAGTTGATGTCATGACCAATGGGGTGTGAATCTGGGTTAACAAGGTTCATGGAAGCAGTCATACACCAACCCTCCACCTGGCAGATGCTAGCAATAGCTTGCCTGAGACTCATAAGATCACTCCCAGTCTGAGGCTCTGCCCTGAGCACAACTGATGGAGTCCCAGAGCAGCTGATTGGCCTGCTGGCCCTACTTAAGCCAGCAGCAGGAACAGGAAGCTGTCTCAGCTGGTCAGGAATCTGCCCCTTGTGCTTCCTACTTCTGCTACCTACTACCAAGCTCCTGCTTCGCTGGCTTGAACTCCTGGCATTCTGACCTGGCTTGACTCTTGGCATCTGACCTATGGTTCCTGACCTCCAGTTTCTGACCTTCTGTTATTCTGTCCCAATTTGACTGGGGTTCCTGACTTGTGGTTCTGGTCTCTATTTTTTCTCCTGCTTCTGACCTCCTGATATCCCAACCCCACTGACTCTTGACTCCTGTCTCATGACTGAGGACTGGCTCCAACTACTTGATCTAGGCACACATGACCCTCCATAGCAACTTGTTTGGACCACAACAACCCTGAGGAATGGAGCCTGGTGCAAGGAGGATGGACCCAGCAACACAATCACAGACACCAGAAGCATCAAACTCACCCAAATGGGCCCTCTCCCTCCCAGAGGATAATCAAGCACTGCAAGCCCAAGTTGCGCAGCTGACCTTGGACAGCCAGTGGCTGCAGGACAAATGAGGCAGCTCCGTACTGAGAACACCGCACTGCATGCAGCCTGCAGTGCCTTGTTTCAAACAGGTCCTGTGAAACCCTTGCCTAAATAGTTTGACAGAAACTGCTGGTGGTTCTGGGGTTTCAAGAACTGATGCCACCTTCTGTTTCTGATGTGTCCCCAGATCTATGCCTCTGAACTTTGTGACAAAACTCCAAGTTTGTACTTGTGGGTCCTGCGCTTCCTGGCAGATTTAGGGGCCTCAGAAACTCATCTAGGCCCCAGAGTGACCTCTCTTTCTTAGTATAATTGGCAAGAGTCACCGCCTAGTAAGTTACCTTCATCACAGGCCAGTATGGAAGGTGGAAAAAGTGGGGAGACCGGGCCCACCCTCTACTCTGGTCTCCAGCCCAAGGACCCTAAAAGTGTCAGCTAAGATGGCTGAACTTTTATCCACAAAACACAATACAATTCCCTGGGCTACTTCCCCACAGCAGTCCCCGCTTCTTCAAACTCCACTTCACCCTTACCTCAGGGCCTCCTTCCTTCTGTATGATATGTTGTCCACCACTCAGTCTCACCAACAGCACAACTTTCTTCCACAGCTCCTGACACCCACAGCCCACCTGACTAACTGGGAGGTTTTTAACTGGTTTCAGCCAGTCCCTAATGGGCTTCAGGTGTCCCAATCAGGCTAGCTGTTTCTACTCCTTTCTAGAAGCTTCCTGATTGGCCTGGAGTAGCCTTTGTTTGGCTAGCCGGGGAACAGGGACCTGCACATCCTGAGGCTGATATACCTGCCTTCCAGCACTCTCCTATACCCTTCTGGTCTAACTCCATCACAACTTGTAACAGAATAGGGGAAAACTTGTACAGAATGGGGGAAAACTGGGCTTGGCAGCACACTGCTGAGAAGGATCTGGGAGTTGTGGTGGATCACAACCTCAACACGAGTCAGCAATGTAAAGCTGTTGCAAAAAAAGCAAATGCAATTTTAGGTTGCATTAACAGAGGCACAGCACGCAAGTCATGGGAGGCAATAGTACCTCTCTACTCAGAGCTGATTAGGCCTCAGCTGGAGTATTGTCTCTAGTTTTGGACACCAATGTACAGAAAGTATGTGGAGAAACTGGAAAAGATCCAAAGGTGAGCAACAAAGATGATCAAAGGGATGAAATGCACATCATAAGAGCAAAGGCTGAAGGAATGGAGTTCGGTTAGTTTGGAAAAGAGGATATTAAGGGGGGATGTGATATCAATCTTAAGATACTAGAAGGGCTGCCATAAAACAAAATGGAGAATAGTTGTTCCCTCTTGCCACAGATGGCAGAACAAGAGGCAATAGGTTCAAACTACAGCAGATTTAGATTAAGTCTCAGGAAAAACTTCCTAACTATAAGAACAGTAGGACAGTCTGTGGAACAGTCTGCCTCAGAAGGTTGTGGAAGCTTCTTCACTGGAGGTTTTCAAAAGGAGGTAGATAGCATTTGCCTTGGATGGTTTGGACCAGTGGTGTCCAATAGAAATTTGATGCTAGCCATGCCTGTGGTTTTGAATTTTTCTTATTTGCCACATTATAAAAAAGGATTAACAAAAATACTACAAACATACTACATACTACTACCATAACCCTGAAATCTGGTATATAATTCATACTGACTGCGCATCTTAGCTCATCCTCTAGATTTTACTTGGATTTTATAAAATTTACTGCAGAAAAAGTGGATTCACAGACCCACACATTGCTCATGCATTAGCCACAATTCAATAGCCTATTCGCCACATGTGGCTAGTGGTGAACCTATTGGACGCCACTGGTTTAGACAGACCAATTCTGCATCCTGGCAGGGGGCTAGACTACATGACCCTTGTGGTCCCTTCTAACCCTACAATTACTGCTTTGCAATGCCTGCAATGACTAAGGACGCCATTCACAGATTAGGACCACAGTGTACTTCATACTGTACAAAAAAGTAACAAGGCCAGTAGATTCCTGACAAGATATGAAAGGTAGATGATCATACGCAAGGAGAGCGGGAAGTGGAAAAGAGGATAACAGCAAAATAAGCATATTTTCCATAACAGACGTTAGTTTCTGCTCACCACCTGTCTAGACATTCGGCAGAGCTCCTATTATAATTGGCACCTTTATTAGCAATAATCAGCAAAGATGCCAAGAACTGAATGAGCAGGAGGCCTGAATTGACTTCTTATTCCAAGATATCCCTTAAGGGTCCATGTTGAGGAAAGTCCGCAAGGAAGAGTGGGGAAGTGTGCATTACCTTAGCTCATGCGTAACTGTTCTGTGTATAAACAGTCTTGCATGCTGTCCATCTACAATCTTTCAGGAGGACCTACATTAATTTTAACCAAGGAAAAGGTAAACAAGTTTCAGCAGGCTATTGTGCAGTAATTCATTAGATCTCTTATTATCCCTTGTCAAATGGAATAAGCATGCAAGGATGAAGATGGTATCTCTCTCTTTCTTACTAAAAAAGAGTGGAGGAAGGAATTTGCTATTGTTGTCATGGAAAAGCTGGTAAATAATGAAAAATATATTCCTTAGATTTACATTATTTCAACTTCATCTAATAATGTAAACCAATCTGCAAATGAGAACTAAGTTCCCCCATCACCCATATCTTTCCTTTCACATGAACTGTGGCAATAAAGCAGCAAGGGGAGGAAAAATTAGAAGTCTCTTTACTAAATCATTCCTTCCTGCAGTTCAAAATACACACTAGACTTCAAAATGCATCAAAGACAATAGGAAATGCCATACTATATTTTTAACATATATAGAGATTCTTTCCTATCAAATGATAGGAAAGAATCTCTATATAATCTATCTATCTATCTATATATTATATATCTATATCTATATCTATATATTTTATATAATATATATATAATATATATTATCTCTCTCTCTATATATAATCTCCTACACAGAAACATATCCCTTTTTCCATAACGGGGGAGACAAGCACAGACATGTTTATTATTGACACAAATGGTGTAAAAGAGTGTAGTCTGATTGATGTCAATGGAGCTACACCAATTTATACCAGTTGATGATCTAGCCCAAGATTTCAATATCTGCTAATAAATGCCTGCTCACTATACAAGATTTTAAAAATGTGTGCCAGGGAAATGATATTTAGCCTATGCTGCACAGGGGATTTTCTTTATTAAATCTTAAAGACTGGTGTATAAACATGAACAAAGCAACCAACAACAAGAAAACATATTAGGATATTTTACATAATTTTCAGTTCAATGTCATCAAGTTCTTTTTAAGCCTGTGGAAGTCTATGCTAAGCTTCTCTTTCTTTTAAACGTTATCTGTTTAATGAGTCACTGAACCACCAAAATGATTATCATGAGAGCAAAGCTAAGGGCCCTAGTCTGATGTTACAAACTGATAAGAGAACTAGTGCATGTAATCAGATTAATTTTTTAAAGTAATGGATTACATTAACAAATACTTTTAAAATGCAATCTTGAGGAATAATCTGATAATTTTCGGTAGAAAGAAATGCATATTATTTTCATTTACTTTTCTTTACTGCCATTCCTGTCTTCAGGGTGAGCAGTGATGTCATGGTACCCAGTTCTGCTAGAACATGGGACCCACTGCTGGGCAGTGGTTTTCAACCCTTGGGGTCTGCAGACTCCTGGGGGTCTGCAGATTTATAACATATTGGTGCATCATGTTAGGTTAATATTTGACATCAGATTGCTCTAATGGGATGTAACATATCAGGAACTTTATCAAAGGAGTTTTAATTAGGTAAAAGTTTTATTAACTCAGCAAAGGGAATATCTGCTTTGGGTTCACTGTAGAAGGCAAAAAATGTAAATACCTAAATACTGGTTCTGAATGCCAAGCTGAGTATCCTGTACTCTACTGATTAGTTACATACTATTTGGATGAGTTGGCTAATTTAAAATATAACCAGCGGGATATTATATATATATTATATGCCAATGGTTATATTTTAAATTAGTCAACTCATCCAAATAATTTCTCCACAGATTTCAAAGCACTCAGCAAACCTCACTAAATGATGATATGTCATCCACTGTACACAGGGGTCACTTCACTCCTCACCAAAATACAGCATGTTGTGGTGCAGGGATGGAATCAGCTGGGGTGGGGAAGGCTGTGGTACTCTGCCAAACTCTTCTCAGTATCCAAGCACTATAATTCTGCATGCTCTGCTGGGCTTGGCTCCGTTTTGGCCTCTCTGGCACTTTGTCTCCCTCGGTGGGGTTTGAATGCCCTAATGGTCTGTAAATTATTGGCTCTCTTCTGGTGGGTTCAGATGTCCCTGTAGGCAATGTTGCACTGTCTCCACAGGTGAGATTGGAGGGGAAAACGTGGCAGTGGACCACTCCCTCATGGCACCATAATGAGTTGACACTACTGTAGATTGTGCAGATCTTCATAGTATGATTGCCCTCCCCTTTTTCACATGGTATGATTAGCAGTGAAATAGTTAATAATACTGGCATTTTAATTGTCACTGGGCATTGAGTTGATTTGGGCAGTTCACATCTTTCAGAGCAATTGTTTTAGGCTGTCTGCAGACTCAGACAATTAACTCAGTTATACTCTGATCACATTTTCTTCGTAGCCATAAGGGCTAGAGATTTACTATTTTTAAAAGAGAAATGAAGGAGAATCTGGAGCTAAAGACAGTAATTCAACTTCTATATCTGGGCTGGAAGGCTATAGCCTCTAAACTGCACCCAAAAACAATACATGAGGGTTCAGGAAACTAAAAAAAGGGGGAATGTCAATTTGAAGCCACACGGAAGAAAGATGTACAGAATATATAAGAAGAATATAGCTACTCCATTAGGGCTGCAATCTGCCACCCGGCACTGAGCAATACTTCACTCCACAAACTACTCCATGGAAATCAATGATTACTATTCAGTGTGCCATACTACTCAGCGTAAGTAAAGATGGAGGATTCAGGTCCCTAATTAGGACAAAAAATTACTTCTGTAACAAAAAGCAGCATGGGATTTTTGAGGCCGATATGTGGGCAGAAGGCCCTCCGTTTATCTCTCATTGAAGAATGACACCTCCAGCAGCGTCCTGGGGCATTAATTCAGTACTGAGTCAGAGGGAAGAGCATGACTCACTGCAGCACCTAATTTTTCCTTGGAAGTTTCCCATCCAAGCACCGACCTAGCCTGACTCGGTTTAATCTATGAGACCCAAGAGACTGCAGCTTATTCAAAATACAGAATAGCACACAGGCTAGGATCCTGAATAACTGATTTTAAAAGAATGGCTAATTCTGTGGGATGCAGTTAAAGAATTTAACTCAGGCATATTCATCTTGCAGTTGACTTTAAAATAAAAACCTTAGCTGTTAAGTAACAGACACAGCATGTGTCATACTATAAACGCTTGCTTCCTTTAGTAAATATGCACACAGTAAACAGGAATAACTAATTACAATATACCATTAACACGTATTTGGTTAGAAAAGATCACAACCTACTAATTCTTTATTTTTGCAACCCAGCTACCTGAATTTCGCAGCGGGACTGAACGCCTAGCAGAAAGCTTGACGTGAATCCACTTGTATACAGACAGACACCAGTGGGGGTGCCATGATTTCATTGCGCTGTAGTGCTCTGTTGGTTGTCAGTGGATTGACAACGATCAGTGACTCAATGTTGCTCATTCTTAATCCAGCCCACTATGCCACTGGTGGGAAGCAAATCCAGGCACACACAGAGGAACAGATCCAATGCTATATTACTGGCAGGACTCCAGCAGCCTGCTTCACGCTCGAACAGCTTATGTGCTACCCACCTATTCTACCCGCAATGCTCAGTTGCTGGCTCTATGGTGCCTTTTAAAGGCACACACTGTTACACTAGTGCTGGTCTGCTTCTAACCACAGATTTTCCCCAATATTGAAAGAAGATGAATATTTTTTTTTAAAGAAAGGGTAAAACAGATTTAAAATCACTGATATATATATGCTATAGGTCTATATGTATATGATGTGGTGTATGTACACAAGTGAGTGAGAAATGCATCTTGTGAGGGCACAAGAGACATAACAGGGAGGCAGGAGAAAAGGTGAGAGAGGGAATAACAGAAAGCAGCAGGAGCTGCAGGGAGAGAGAGGAGGAGAAGCCTCTTATGTACCTCTCTAGCACCCCCAGGAGACTGGACTGATTAACACCAGCTTCTGAGGGAGCTTCCTGGTTCCTGCTGCTTCCCTGAACCCACTTAGAAGAACAGGTAGTCAACTGTAGTAGGAGCCAGTTAGGCCCTTAAGATGCTGATATCGTCCCTCACTCAGGTCCTGCTACCAGCCTGCTTATTTGTCCCCTTCAATTGAGTGTTGAGAGCCACTATAGCTGGCACAGAACAGCAGTCATGAGTGAAAGAAGAAAACACCTCTCTGGGGAAGCATTCAGAAAAAGAAATAAAGCAAAGGAGCTTTTCTATCTAAGCAGGAATGAGGTCTCCTGAGACACATAGCCACAAACGTTCACAGTGAGCCTTCTGGCCCCAGTGAGGATGTGAGTGCTGAAGAGATGCCTGATCTTCCAGTTAGAGTGTTGGTGACCTGGCAGCTACTGAAGCATCCATATCTCCATCGCAAATGGATGTAAACATGCACATTCCTGAAGAAAAGTGTAGATCAGAGAAAAGTGTGGTGGAGGTGCAAGAAACAGCTGCTGCTGAGTTTAGTTCCTTAAATCTTGATGATCCAGGACTGTGGACCCACTTAAGCAGTATCCTGAGGGACTCCCAAGTACTGCATGGCCACAGCAAGTGAAAAACTTCATGTTCCCCAAAGACAATGAAAATAGAAATTTCCATCCAACACATTAGTCACATGAAATCCCCACTGGTGACAAAGTGGAGAGGCCATGACTTATGTACTCAAAATCCCAGAATGGTGCATACTGCTTTTGTTGCAAACTCTTCCAGTCTAATGTTCCAGCCACATTGGGTTCTACAGGACCGAAGGACTGGAAAAATCTGGCTAGAAATCTGGCATGCCATGAGAAGGCAGCAAATCACCAGAGAGCATTCCATAGGTGGAAAGACTTTAAGATTAGACTAAGGTTAAAGGCCACCATAGATGATCAGCATCAAGAGAAGATTGCATCAGACTCTCTTTACTGGCAAAATATTCTGAAAAGGCTCATTGCCATTGTGTGAATGTTTGCTACCAAAACCTAGCACTGTGTGGCACTTCAGATCAGCTGTGTGTGCCAAACAATGGAAACTTCCTTAAAATTGTGGAGCTGATGGCTGAGTTTGATGCTGTATTCCAGGAGCATCTAAGAAGAGTCACCGCCCAAGAAATGTACACACATCACTACCTTGGAAAAACAATTCAAAATGAGATAATACCGTTACTGGAAACAAAAGTCAAACAGAAGATTGTGGCAGATCTGAAGTCAGCAAGATACTACTCTGTTATTCTGGACTGCGCACCTGACATCAGCCATACGAAACAAATGATGATGGTGCATTTTGTAATAGTGCATTTTGTAACACCAACAGAACCTAATGAAAATGTCCCTGCAATGGTGACTGTCAGAAAGCATTTTCTAGAATTTATTGACATTGATGATACTACAGGAGCTGGTATGACAAATGTGCTTATTAAAAAGCTGGAAAATACGGGAATTTGTGATAGCTGACATGAGAAGTCAGCACTACGATAATGGTGCCAACACGAGAGGAAAGAACAGAGAAGCACAGACACAGATCCAAGAGTTAAACCCTTAAGCTTTTTTTGTCCCATGCAATTCTCATTCATTGAACTTGGTGGTCAGTGATGCAGCATCAGCTTCTAGTGAGGCTGCTGAATTTTTTAATGTAATTCAAAGCATCTATGTATTTTTCTCTGCATCAACTCTTCGATGGCAATTTTTGAAGCAACATCTGGGAACATCCTCTCTGACACTGAAACCATTGAGTGCCACACAGTGGAAAAGTCGAGTGGAAGTGCTAAAGCTTATCAAACACCAAATTGGGAAGATAGATGATGCCATAGTTGCCATTATGGAGGATCAATGCTATGACAGGAACTCATCATGGGAGAACAGTGGCGGGGGGAAATGGAATCACCAGAAACATACATAACTTCAAATTTCTGTGTGGCTTAGTGTTGTGGCAGGACATAGTGTTTGAACTAAATATTGTAAGCAAGAGACACCAAGCTGTTGACCTTGATATATCTGGAGCAATGGAACAACTGGACAAAGCAAAGTCATATCCACAGTCTTACCAGTCAGATTAGTGATTTCAAAATGTTCTGAAGAGTGCACAGAAGTTGGCAGAGGAACATCACACTGGAGCTATTTTCCCAGCCATTCAAGAATAAAAGAGTCACCAAAGAAGATGACATTTTGATTATGAGGCACACGATAATCCCATAAGAGACACCAAACAATAATTCAAAGTTGAATTCTTTAACAAGGTGCTAGTATTGTGCAATACAATCAGTTGAAGGACGTTTCATGCAGCTCAAGGAACACAGCAGTATATTTGGGATGTTGTATGATATTCCAAAACTCCTCACTATACCTGAAGAAAACCTACACCAGCAATGCAGGGCACTAGAGACAGTGTGACACATGATGGCATGCACGATATTGATGCGAGTGATTTAGATGATGAACTGAAAGCCCTTTCAAGATACAATTCAGCAGGATCAACTCCAAAGGCTGTTCTGGAATATATGTGCACAAATAAGATGACCACCCTCTTTCCAAATGCTTTGGTTGCTTTGCGCACACTTCTAACACTTCCTGCAACAATTGCCAGTGGAGAATGCAGCTCATCCAAGCTGAAGTTAATAAAAACACATTTACGCTCCACAATGACACAGAAAAGGCTGGTCAGCCTTGTAACCATCTCAATAGATCATGAGCTGGCCCAGGTTATGGACCTTTAGGAAGCAGTTCAAATCTTTGCAACCAAGAAGGCACGGAAAGCACCTCTTTGACTATTCAAACAGATAAAAATGCCAGTGTTTACTATACAGACAAGAAAAGTTAGATTTGCCGTTCAGGCGTTTGAAAGTTAAGTGTTACTTAACATTTTTGAACAAAGCATTTTAAGTTGTTACTTCTCCTTTACTGGGGTGGGTAGCAGAGCAGTACTATGAGAAGAGTAGAACAGGAAGAAGGCTAAATTGAGACCTTTCAAAGTTTTGGCCCAAAGCGAGGGGACATGGGGGCATCAAATTGTTGTGGGCTGGCCCTGCCATTGTGCTAAGTTATGCAGAAGCTCATGATCTGCCACAGTGCTATGCACTACACTCCCTCACTGCTGCCCAATATTCTGCTCCTTGCCTTTCTCTGGCCCAAACATGCCCCCTAACTTGAGGTGGTTGGGAAGCAGGCAGCCTAGAGCTGGCTTTACAAAACCAGAAGATACCCTACAGTGCAAGGAGCCTTTGCCTGCCAAGCACTCCCTTAGCAATGCAAAGTAAATGGAACTGGGCCTGATCATGCTCCCTCTAAATTATCATGCAAGCTGCAAAGCTGTGGAGAATCAAGCTCAGTATGCTTTCAAAGGGCTAATAATTCTAAAGGCCTGAGGGCACTAAAGGAATCGATAGATGCCTGTACAACAGGTGTAGTCTGGACTCTTTCCAACACAGTCATCCTGGTTCACAGATAGAAGACCAGAGAGCTAGCATCACTCTTGCCTGCACATCCCAGTTATAGGAGGCATTTTACGCCCCTGGAGACAATTTTTAAAACCAAAAACTGGATCACTTTTGTGGCAACACTTTTTAGGGTCACAAGTTAAACAAAAGACAGAAGAACCTTTAAAAATGCATATGCTGGTGTCGCTACTGCCAGCTTCCCACTCAATAGTGAGATGTCCACATTTCTCGGGGTGGAGGACTTTTTTCCAGCACTGTGGAGGTTTGAATGAGCTTATCAGGAACCACTGAACAGGTACAGGTAACGTTCACTTTGAGCTAAAGAACAGCTTGGATGGTGTCTACACACATTTGATTTTTCCCTTCACTCCAAACACAGTTCATCACACTAAGCACTATTATATTATATCTCCTTAGGGTTTTGATTGATGAAATGAAAACCAGGACATTTGAAGTGCCCCCTAACCCCAAGGTCTTGGCACATAGAGACATTATGTGAATAATGTTGGGTACAACTGGGATACATGATTTCCGTACTTATATCTGGATCCCACATGAATTTGCTATGGTGGCAAAAAGGCTCTCCCCATCCTTTTCTCCTTTCTGCTCCCAAAACACATGTCCATGGGACACATGATTTAACCAAATGACTCCCATTATCTATTTTCCTCTCCATAAAGATCACCTGCTGGGCAAATAACCTCTCAAACATATACATTTCTGGGTTGCAATAGAATGCTTAGGCTTGTTGTCCCCAAGCTCAGCTCTATAGTTACTCATTATCATCAGCAGCTCCAGGGATGGAAGAAGCTCCAGCTATTATTTTTGGCATATATTGTGTGTCATTTTTTTTCCAGGATCTCTCAAGATCACCAGACATTGGCAGAGCATATGCCATACACATCTTCCCCGCAAGCCTAATGCAGAATCTCAGGTTCCTCCTATTGAAATCTGTGATAAAATATTCATTTAAGTGGATTGGAACATGGTCAAGCCCACAGCCCGGATGGTACCTGCCATCCTAGTGTTTAAGAAAAATCAAATACATTTTTATTCCGATCATTTATTTGGAGTGAAGTCCAAGACTTGATGAGGCTCATTTGTCCCAAGACATAAATATCCAGCTTTATTCTCTCAGAAGATAAGCACATGCCAGCATGAGAATACGTGCAATATCTGACGCCACTGAGAGGGGACAACTGTTTAAATGTAAACTCGAAGCACACAGAAGCAGACTATGTGCCTACTGCCTGTGCAGTTCCTGATTACACAAGCCACTTATGCTGACAAATTACTCTGAGTTTTGAAGAGTGATTGAGAAATATTAGGGCTGATACTCATATCCTTCTCTTAGTTTACTATTGCATTTATTCATTGTTATGATACCCACCATCACTACAGTATAGTTTCCTGAAGATGCAATGCTATTGTCATTTAAACTGAGCAAGTTCAAATATGTGACAACAAGCCTTGTCAAAAGTATGAAGAGAAGACCTCATTACCTATACGATGTTAGCTTGGAGCGTAACCATTATACTTACCAAACTTTCTATATTAAAGACGCAACGGCAGAGAATCATTAGAGTATTATTTGTTCCTGATAGATATTTATCAATGAGCAATGCCTCTTAGTTTTCATTTCAATTTAAATATGTCCTCAAACTTCAGGTGGATAACCAACATTTTAATATTGCCTTACAGTGGACAGGATTTATCTGTTATGCAAGAAGCTTACTGCTGTATGTCACCTTGACTTTGAGCAAATGCATCATATTATAACTGAAAGCATTCAGAGTATAATGGAGCATAAAAGAAAAATGATTCTCAAAGGCACAGGCACAAGTTGACTTTCATACTTCCTAAGCATAAAGACAAAAATAAAGGGTGAAACATCATATTTGTTCATTTGCTTTTCCTCCCCAGAGTGTTCTGGGAGTCTCCCAATGCTTATGAATTACACTGTTTCAGTCCAGTTCAGTGTAAGACGCAATGTCTCTAGTCATAAACAATTACACACACACACACACACACACACACACATGTGATATCACCCTAAGGTTTCTTTCTATTGTATTCTAGCTATAGCACTGACAATCATTTAGCTGAGGCCATTTTAAAGTTTCCTTTGCTAATAATAAGCAAGAGGCAATGAAGCTCTTATTACTTAATGATTTCTAAACATTCAATCTCTTTCCTATGTTGCATGTCAGTTTGTGAAACCAGAACAATATTGTACAGAAGGGAAGTAAGATATTGTTTTATTGGGAATTCGTATGAATTAGTTTAATAATATTTTATCTTACTCATGTTAAAATCAATCTATATTTTAAATAGATAAATATATATTTTGAATAGGCAAAACTCTTCATTTGATTTTTATCATAACATTGTCCCTCCATATTACTTAAAGTTTATTCTTCATAGTTAACATCATTGGCTAAATTATGACTGCAGACTGTACTACAATGAGAATTGATTATTTAAAAATATTAGGAAATGCAATGGTTTTTGCAGCACACTTGCTCACAGTGCTCTCAGTCACTGAAACCTCTGTCTAGTATTAATTAGTTCAGTCTTAGCAAATCTCATTACAGATAAAACTATAAATATTTCCTAAATTATTGTGGAACATCTAATAAGCTTGGATATTCTACTTGGTGCTTTTTAGAAAGAGCTTTGACCTCTAGAATAGAATTTCAGGGGCAATCTCATCCAATGTGTCTGAAAAATGTGTCACATCAGGCCATCAGCCAATTCTAACCTATACTATATGTAATACTTAACAGAGAAAACAATTTAGGCTAACTGTATCCTCAGGATACAGAAGAGATATCTGATATCACTTACAGTACATTCTGGTAGATAAGGTTTCATTTCCCCACTTTGGTATAGGACTATGTTAAGCCTAACAATACAATATCAACAGTGATGTTCTGTTTTAATTTGCCAAAATGCAAATCCAGGTAAAGCACAGGAATCCAAAGGGTGAGAGGCATTATGTTTCTAAAAACACGTTATTCATACAGCATTATGCTTATTGGTTTTAAATGTTGTGACATTTTGATGATTGGCCAAGTTAACTCTTATAATGTTGATTACTTACATGATAATTAGTAATTTGAGAAAGACTGAAGGTTGTTTGAAAGACTTGTAAACCATTTTTTAAAATGGGTTTGAACAAACTCTGCATTCAGTTCATCTTAATCTCTTTATACTATAAAATGTCTAAGATTACGAAGCACACCCGATCAACTTAAAAGTTAATGTTAATCAGTGCTTACCTGCATGTGAGAAAAAATACAGCTGAATATCACCACATTATTATATTTCTTTAAGATATGTAGCTCATGCAATTAGGATTCAATTTAAATGAAATAATAGTTGTTTCTCTTTTCTTGTTCCGTAAGTGATATTCTATGGCAAGTGCAATTAAAATCTTTTAGGTTCTAAATTAATTTATTTCCCTCTTTCTGATAACTGGACATTAACCATGTTACATAATATAATGGAATTCTTAGCTGCCAAACTGGAGTTAATAGAGCAGCACATGCGTTAGTTACCTAACATGTTGAGTAGATTACAGTTTAGGCCTTGCCTATCTAATTATAATGAGTCCAGGTTTTTGAAGTGCTGTACGCATTTGTTTCTGTCTCAGGTAACTAATTAATGAAGGCTGAAATAATTAATGATGAATGTAACAGAAGTATACTGGTAGATAGTGAAGTTGGTGAATCTATCTCCTTTCTCACCATCCATTTATTCTTTATTGACATATCTCTGCTATTAATTGAGTAAACTGTCATATCAAGAATCTTATGTATACAGCTTAAAACTTACAAGAGCCAGGGTATTTCTATGGAGCATCATCGTATGCGATAATACTGAATGGTCAGTCTTAATCTAATATTGTCCATTGCTGATCAAATGACTAAACTTGGAAAGTTACAGTAAGTGGTGGTTGAGAGTGTTTAACATTTCGCAGAAGGTACTCTGCACCTCATCGGACTGAATTCTGAACCTCAGGAAAGTGGAATCATTCCTATTTCTACTACTAAAAAAAAAAAAATCTAAAGAAAAATGAATCTTTCTTTCTCATTAAAAACAAGTTTTCCCAGGAGCATCTGGCTTTCCAAATGTTTATCATGTGGATGACTCACTAGCTTTATGCGAAGATGCCATGCTGTTATTTCAAAACTAAAATATCAGCATTGACATTTGGATATGTTGCATTGAGATCCTTAATCTTTCTCATTATTATATACTGGTTTGGCTTTAAAATTCTAAGCAGCAGCTTGGACTAGGCATGATGTTGCTTTTGGGTATAGGAAACACTTTTGAAAAGACTCTCTCTCTCTCTGACAGACTGTCTTTATGGCTGATCACTTTACAAAAATAGCAGTGTTTCCCCTTTTTGGGCCACATTCCCACGGCCAACTGAACCGTATATGCTGCAGGATCTGAAGATGCCTGTTCTGAGGGCCTTCTGGTGGGGCAAATGAGCTCCTGTTGTAATTTAGAGCCTAAGGGCTTTTCTGAGTTATGCCTGCTAGTATGGTCCCCAAGGGGCTGCTTTGCTGTCTGGGTATTGCTAAAGTACAGTAGTTTACCTGTTCCCCCTCCCGCTCAGGAACATCCCCTGCATCTGGGAGTGGAGAGCTACAACATCCAGAGAGTTCTCTAGGTCAGGTGAACCCCAGATACTCTGTTAAAGTGGTACAATGGAAGCCTGGCCTCTTTTTCTGTTTTGGTTTTCATATAGCAGTAGCTGTGTGTTCGGGAGTAAGACAAAGCCCTTTTCTCAAAGAATTTACAATTTAAGGACCTAATCTTGCTGTTCTTGAGTACCTCTGATGCCCACCTACTTCCGCAGGAATTCTGGGCGTATCTCTGTGTAGTCCTTCATATGATCCTCTTTGGTATCAAATGGACCAAGTATTACAGTTGTGGATATTTTCAGTATGAATAATTAAACATTTCAGAGGGATTAAGAGGAGGCAGAGAAGTGGCGAGAGAAGACTTCCTGACAGACTGGTCCCTGCAGGTTTCTCCCTTCCCTCCAGCACGAGGGGATTGTTGAGTGGTACAGTATCAATGTTGCAGCTCTGATGCCCCAGGAGTGTGGCTGGCAGAAAAAGAGCAACGCTGGGTCATAACCAGCCCTGGCTAACCCCTAATTACATGGGGGCCTTCAGAAGGCTCCAATTTATGCTGGGAAATAGAATAGTGTCTAGATAGCCCCAGGATCAAGAAAGCACAAACAGTGCCCTAAAGCTACCTTTGCATTACCCCTGCCCCTGGCCTTTTAGCAATTGCTCCTTGCTCATGCTGGAGAATCAGGCCCCCTGCCTGTACTGTGCATAGTCTAGAGAAAAGAAACTGACATCAGAGCTATGGCTATCCTAAAATGTGACTTGATGGAACATTTAGAGAGACCAACAAACTGGATGTTTGTTTATAAGCTTCCATCAGTTCTGAACAGAATAGATTTTCTTTTTTAAAAATAAAATGACTTTGAAATGAATGGACGGTGTCTTTGCCCTCCTTGTGCCCTCCAAACTCCATTGCCTTCACTGCCCCTACCTCTCAGACCTACTGCCAGACCTTAGGGATATAATTTCTTCTCAGTGGCTAATGAGACTCAAAGAAGCACATTGAAAGAAGAATACAGCATCTGAAGTTTAACAAATGGTCCTGACTCTGGTCTCAGTCATACTGGTGTAAATCTGGAATAACACCACTGGTTTCAGATTAGTTACCCTGCTTTGACAGCCATGTAAATGAGACCAGCATCTAGCTCAGACTCTTCAGTTTTTCAATACTAAGGGGTGGGAGATGAGAAATGGGGGACAGGGTGGAGAAAGTGACAGAACCCCCAAATTTTATTACAGTAATTTAACTTATTTTTTAAAACTCAGATTAAACCAAAAGAATAAAAAACAACTCTGAAAATTAGGTGTCTGATTAGCGTATCAGGTTGCATGCTAAACCTTTTCGAAATCTCTTTTGCATACTGCAACCATGGCTCTTTTTTATTGGCTTTTCAACCCTATTTTTCTAATAGTCCAGGCATTGGACCTGATAACATTGTGCTGATAACTGATAAGACAGAATTACCTGTTATAATTGGAAGCTTAATACTTTTTTTATTAAAGAGGGCCCTTTAAATATACCCTTGAACCAAATGCCTAATTATTTTTGGACAGGACAGGTTTATACTTAGTCTACAGATTGATTCATAGCCAAAATGAGGTATTTTGGCAGAAGAAAGAAACAATGTATGCTAAACCACTCAGAGGAACTTTTATTCTGGAAAAAATATTGTCCCCAGATCCAGTGATCACATCACCAGTGTCATAATGAGCAGGTTGTTCAGAACTTGTTAGGAATCAAAGGTGAGTCAATGGAAAAATACATCAAGAGGACAACAAATGCCAGTTGGCTCATGAGCAGCTTAACCCCCTGAGTCAGGCATCTTTCTACCACATTCATTCAGATAACACTAATAATCACAAAATAAACACTCTGCTGAAAAATATTTGGATTATTATTAGTTTAATAATGTGTGAGAACAAATAACTAAAGAAGGACAAAAGGCAGAGGATTTCATAATAGTACTAACCTTAGATGGAAGAACTAAATATGCAAAAAATGGTGAGATTTCTACCTTGACTAATGAGCGTTCAGTCCCCAAATCCTTTTACAATGTTTTGGATTTCTGGTAGGATAGGGAAGGTTGGAATCAAGAATGACAACATGCTGGAAATATGGGGTAGAAGAGGTTCCTCTTGCTGTATTTTGAGCATACATATATTGTTGGTTCTACTACTGGCTTACTGGATGGCATTGTGCAAGTCACCTGATCCCTTGTGCCTTAGTTTCCTATCTGTAAAAATAGGTTAATGATGCCTACCTCTTTCGTAAACTGCTTTGGGATGTATAGATGAAAAGTGCTATCTAACAGATAGGTGTTGTTATTACACAGACAATGGTGGTAAGGAATACTTTAGAGATACTGGTAGATAATTTTTCATTTATTGTTAATCAGTATTTGTATTGCCATTGTTCTATACATCTATAAGACCAAATGTATTGTGTTTCTTTGTGTGCATGATAGCAAGTAGGATTATGAGCTAGCTTATCAACTGGTGTAAATAGGAGTAACCCCACCCAAGTCAATGAAGCTGCATTATTTCCCAGGAACTGAGGATTTGACCTATGTTATCTATATGTTCCCTGTACAATTGAATGTGCTGTGATCATAAAATTGGAGTGAAGAGGTGGAAAAAATAAAAGCAGCTTCACATTCTTCTATATGCTTCTGAGTAAAACTGTTCTCATTCTGCTCACATGTTGATATATCAAAGAAGGCAATAAATGATAGTATATGTTTCAGGTCAACACTTTCATCTTTTTCTTTCTTATGAAAGGATTAATTGTAAATATATAATATTTTCCATGGGTGAAAAATAGATTAAAGGAAATTATATGATCCTTAAGGGGCTCACATTTGTCTCCAACAAATTGATTAAAACAATTCAGAGAAGGATACTGTGGCTACATTACTATTCTTCTTGAATTATTTCTCCTTTACCAGTAGTGACATTTATTGCCATGAGAGGAGATAAACTAAGGATTGGAATGACCCAAATATTCCATATTTGATACATGACCATGGAGTTTGCTGGGTCTGAAAGTAAACCCACTTGATGGTATTTCTAAAACCTTCTGCAACGCCTTACAAAGAAATGGATAATCAATTCTAAAAGGGAGGGGCTGTAATGTTTGACTGCCATCACAGATACATGAATGACTAAGTCTAAGTTCATTAGCAATGTGACTTTATATTTCTTTTCCCCGGCACCAGCCTTGATTGGATATAAGGGGTGAAGCAGCATTTCTTTTCTGAGTATCTTTCACTTTAACGAATCGAAACAATAAGCATCAGGACGTGTTCTATAATAAGAAAAGCAATGTAAGCTATCAAGAAGTAGTTTAGAATTATATTCATTTTGAGGTGTATTTTCCTTTCCACATATACAGTAGTAACACAGTAATGATAATGTTAAGCTGTCAGCCTCAGCCTCTGGTTTGCAAGCTCGCTTGAGTATGGCTGTACAAGTAGATGTGTACTTATTTTGCAAACAACACATCTGCATATGCAAATCAGAATTTGAGTGCATAATCCCAATTTGCACATGCCAATGGTTGTTGTACCCAAAAATTAATGCATGTTTGCCCACCCTTGTGGGTGCAGCCAGTTATACATGTAAAGGTGGGTACACAGAACATAGCCTGGGGGTAAAAAATTCATTCAAATGTGAATTGAAGAAATAGGCCCCAATGAATTTTTCATTCTTCATTTAGAAACCAAAAGCAGTTAAGAGAATTCATTTTTCTTAAAAATGCACACTTAGGATCTATTCTTGCAAACAGTTAAGCAGATAAGTAAATTTACTCATTTTAGTAGCCTATTGAGTTCAACAGGAAACTTCAGGTGAGTAAATATACTCATGTGCATAAGTGTTCACAAGATCATGATCTTAATGTTCAATTTGCTGTAGAGATGTTACCAGTGTCCCATATTATAATCAGGGAAGTGAATTCAACCGAGTAGGCAAATGTCAACCAACCTACACCTAATAAGCCAGAATGATTTTCTCAGCTTTTTAGTTCTGCTGCCTTCTATTTTACTCCTACATCTGCAGATTTGAATATTCAGGAACTAGATTGGGAGTGGGAGTAAATTATTTTTGGGCTACTGGCATTTAGTCTGAAATTGTCAGTCTGAAGTTATTGTAGAGCGAGGAACAAATCCTGCAAAAGTTTGGAAAAGCACCTTCATTACTGTGTCTGTAACATGCATTTGTACTGAAAAATTCTGAATTAAATTAAATATTAATAATTTCTAAGTTGTGTATTAAGTATTAGCACATGTACACTTCCTGATAAGTGTCATAAAGTAACTTAATACATAAATAAAACAATTTCCTAAGATTTCGTTTCCTTTAATGTTTTCTCATAATTAAGTAGAAACTTTTCTGAAGCAAATTCGGCATTGGTGAGGCTTCATCTGGAATACTGTGTCCAGTTTTGGGCCCGACACTACAAGAAGGATGTGGAAAAATTGGAAAGAGTTCAGCAGAGGGCAACAAAAATTATTAGGGGGCTGGAGCACATGACTTAATGAGGAGAGGCTGAAGGAGCTGGGATTGTTTAGTCTGCAGAAGAGAAGAATGGGGGTGGGGGATTTGATAGCTGCTTTCAACTACCTGAAAGGGGGTTCCAAAGAAGATTGATTGAGACTGTTCTCAGTGGTACCAGATGACAGAACAAGGAGTAAGTATCTCAAGTTGCAGACGGGGAGGTTTAGGTTGGATATTAGGAAAAACTTTTTCTCAAGGAGAGTGGTGAAGCACTGGAATGGGTTACCTATGGAGGTGGTGGAATCTCCTTCGTTAGAGGTTTTTAAGGTCAGGCTTGACAAAGCCCTGGCTGGGATGATTTAGTTGGGGATTGGTCCTGCTTTGAGCAGGGAGTTGGACTAGATGACCTCCTGGGGTCCCTTCCAACCCCGATATTCTATGATTCTGTGAAATTAATATGAATGTGGCTTTCTTTTTGACATGTGTGCAGGTCTTCACAGCTGGATTTACACGTGCAACTTCAGGACTCATTATCGCATACTTGCATGAAAACCAGAAGTCACACTTCTGCTGATGTGAAACGCAAACATTAACTGCATGAGCTCAGTCTGCCAACTGACTGTTAATTCAAAAACTCAGGAAGCTCCTAGAGAAAGGAAGAGGACAACGCCTAACCCATATTGCTTTACCAGATTCATCCTTTCACTGGTCTGAGCACAGTTGTTATGAAGAAACAATATATTGTTATAACCATCATCTATAACCCTCCCCCGTCACAACAATTCAACAATATGAAGATCATGACAAAAAAAACCTGTAAATTAAAAATTAAGGCTAACACTGCTGTGGAAATACTGAGTGCAGGATAGATGTCAGACTCCTCATCATGTGCTGGTTTTCACTGCAGCCAAAATGCTCTTCAAACTTGTTTTGAAATTTTATTTTTGATTTTTTGCTGCCATCTTCTCCCTCAAAGCTGAAGAAAAACCTCCTCAGACCTTTTTTTTTTTTTTTTTTGGTAGAAGTTTATAAAACCCTGGCTTCATTGAAGTCAATGGGAGTTTTGCTATGGACTTCAATGAGGCCAGAATTTTACCTGTATTATTTAATCAGAGTAAAGTGGACTCTTTTCCTAACAACAACAATATCTTTCCATCCTATAACTTCAAATAGTTTGACTTATGCCTCTGCCACTTTAGTTAATCATTAAATATTGAGCTTTTAAAATATTTATTCTTCCACCTTTGATCATATTAATTTTTTTCGTACCGCCTTTATGAGACACACCACAGATCTCGCAGCTGAGGGGAAGGGGGCTAACGTGACTTTCAGTCACCGTTGAACTTTCCCAATCTTGGGCTGCTCCGGAGGCTGGAGAGTCCCTTGCATTACTTAGGTTGATGTAAGCTGCCCTGTATTGCCCAGACCTAATTTGTGTAGACCAGACCTATGGAAGTATCTACACTTAAATATCACTCCTGCCACTGTAACTGCCTCACTATAGAGTCAAGGTCGATGTAGTTAGATCGACGCAGTGTCAGTGTAGAAACTGGGTTGCTTATGTCGGCTATTCCTGGCTTTCAGGAGCCATCCCATATTGCCACGCACTGACAGTACAATCAATACAAGCGCTCCTGGTGTGGATGTGCACCACTTGACACAAGGAACAAAGCTTAGACACACACAAGTGATGTAATTACTATGGCAGTTTTATGCTGACCTAAGTTAGGCTCATAGGCACCAACTTCTGCTGGCACTGGTGAGCGCTCGACCTACCTCTGTTCCCAGCCCCCCCCTGACTCCACCCTGCCTGGCCGCCTCCCGTTCCCGGCTCATCCCCATTCCAACCCTTTCCCCAAAGTCCCCACCCCAACTCCACTCCCTCCCTGTCCCATTGGACTCCTTCCCCAAATCCCCACCCCAGCCCCACCTTTTACCCACAACCTCCCATGAGCGAGCCGTGTTCCCGCTCCTCCCCGTCCCTCCCTGAACTTGTTACACCACGAAACAGCTGTTTCCTTATGGCAAGTGCTGGGAGCTAGGGGGAGAAGTGGGGACGTGGGGCGCTCACGGGAGGAGGTGAAGATGAGGTGAGGCAGGGGGATGGGTAGGAGAGCTTGGCTGCTGGTGGGTGCAGAGTACGCACCAATTTTTTCTCATGGGTGTTTCAGCCCTGGATTATCCACGGAGTTGGCACCTATGGTTAGGTTGACTTAATTTTGTAATATAGAAAGGGCCTTAGACAGGCCTGAGGACATGCCAAAATTACAGCATCTTCTTGAGTACTGTGGGCTGCCTCTGGTTTGAAGTACTACTTGGAGTCTCTCAGTGCTTCCTACTGTGACCGTCCCTGGGTCTTGTGAAGGGATTCTTGGAAGGCAGCCTTACATCTTCCTGTCACAGTGCTGGCATAACTGGCAGGTGAAGGTGTATAACAGGACCCCCCTGTGCCACTCCACAGAGATCCGGAGTCATTACAGCCCCCAGCTCCAGAACATTAGGTCTGTAGCCTCAGCTAGAGCAGCTCATGCTTTTAGCTCTGGAAGCCCCTTGTTCAATCCATGATGCCTCAGCCAAGAAGGACAGCAGTCACCTGTGGGCTTCAAATAGCTGTTGGCTTCATATGCTTGAGTCAAGCTTTCTTTGAGCAGAGGAAGCATATGACTCACTGGTGATGGTGTACCACTGTGGCTCTTTAGTGGAAACTCTAGCAGCTCATGCTTTTAGCTCTGGAGGCCTCGTTGTGCCAATCAACAGGGTCAGGGGACTGGGGGAATATGCTGCAGGATGAAAAAGGATTAAAAAAGCCCTCAACCTTTTTTCACAGACCTGAACGTTCGTTTCCTGAGCAGCTCTACCGAAACTTCTCACATTGACTGTTCAACATCATAAACATTGTGGCCTGTGCTGCTAATCGGTATTTTTCCTGTGAAACATTTGTTTGAATCACAAATCCCAGACATCTGTTTTAAAAAGGAATTGCCATGTCTCTTTTCGTATATATGGTGCATCTCTTTTAGTGTGGATATGCACATGTGATCAGGTTCTCCTCAGGTGTGGAGGCGTTCGCAGCATCAGGCTCTTTTTTGTTCTCACTTTAAAAACTAAATCTAATTCGTTAGTATTTGCAGGATGGGGCCCCTAACCTGTTGTATTTCTGTTAGAAAAAAAAATAGAAATGGTTGCACCTCAATGAACCCCTAAAAGTGTTTCCTTGTTCAGACGCTACAATATGCTGTAATTCATTTGAATTATTTCTTGCATTATAAGTAAAGACAAATACTCAGATCTAATTAATAGAAACCAGGCAAAGTCCTAACATCAGTTAGACTCCTGCTTGATGGCAATGAGTAGATGATAATGGGCAATCTAATATCCATTGCCTCTTATGCTTATCATGCAAGATAATACTGCTAATTATAAAGTGAAATCTGTCACAAGCAACTACTCAGGGACCAAGAAAAAAAAAAGATTTGTGTGTGTTATATAATAAAGGTGGATCAGAACTATACAAATGAGATTTGGGAATATTTTGGGGGTAATCTGTGTGGCACAGTTGTAAGTCCTACTTCAGATATTGCTAAAGGAAGCAGAGGTATTGTGCTCCATATACTTGGGTGTGGTTTGGGACGATCCCAAAACAAGAATATTTAGAAATAGTGATCTCTTGTACAGCCGCTTCTGTGAAAATGGTAAACTGATATGTTCTGGAGTAAGCACGCTATAGTTTTTATGCTCTTGTTCTTATATGTGTAATCAACATTGGTGAATGCATAGGGAAATGGCAATACAATCTTTGGCCAACTGTTTTATTTATGGGATTTTAATTCTCTGTCCTTTTCGTATGATTTTGAAACTGGCGATGGCCATTACTCAGAAGTTCAGCAGCAATGTCAGTGTATGGACTTAGCAATGTGGCCATTGTAGGCTGTTTCTAGTTATGTAGGCCCAACTTTTCAAAAGGGGACTTCTGACTTTCAGTGTGCGTGTTGGGTTGGGTGATCAGTTTGAGACCCCTTGATTCTGAGAGAGGAATATCTGATTCTTCTATTGACTTTAACTGGCAATGTGGGTCCTGAGGCCCAAGTGTCTCAAACCACATACCAAAACAAATGGAAGCACCAAAAACCAAAGGCCACTTATGATCCTAACCACAATGAACTAAATTACTGACTAGAGCCCTTAGGATTAGCTTCTTTTTCCAAATTAGCATATTAGTGATTGGAGTGAAACCCTACATAAAAGCACTCCATTGTTAGAGAAGGTCAACATCAGAATGTTTGTACAATAAATTATGAACAAAAAGCCTAGAAAGTGCAAGTTATTCCAATGACCGGAATACACTTTAACTACGGCCCTGCGATTCAGGGCTGCTTCCTATGTGAAGTGCTCATTCATCCCAACTTTTTCAAGCTTGCCTGCCTATAGTTAGCTACTTCAGTATGAGCAGTGGGTGCTCAGCACTTTTGAAAAGAAAAAAAAAATTAGGTCACTTTTCTGTGGTCTCCTCAACATTCCACTGCAAAAACAAAGTGCATGTACATCAATGCTACTGGCTATGGCAAAAGAACCGAGAGCCAGACTCTGTCCTCAGATATCCTTAAACAAGCTGGTGTCTTTTTCGGAAGCCAGTGGGAACTGCCCACCCCATGCAATGCAGAATCTGGACCCAAGTTAGAAAAAAAAATGAGATGGAAGAAATACTCAAAGGAGTCATTTCATAGGTATTAAAAATAAAAGCTGAAAAAGGGAACAAGAAGGTTCAGAGATTGATACTGAGCCTTTCTTCTCTAGATCACCAGTTCAAGTAGAGCCCAGAACAGTAGCAGCTGAAAGTTGTTACCATTTGGCTTTTTGGTGCATAGAAGAAAGAAAATGGTGTTCACATTCAGTTCCCACCGGATGAGTGGTGATATCAGCTATGCGCATAACAGTTGCCTAAATGAGTGGTGTTACGCCAGTGCTCAAAACTTAGACAAGTGCTTAAATACCTTGCAGAATCAGGGCCATAACAGAAACCACCATCACATTTGTTGCTAACTGGTATCTTTGTAGGAAGCTTAAGCCAAAAAGACAAGGAAGGACTAGGCATGGCCCCTGAACTATTCTTCCCAGCTCTGAAAGCCTTTTGGAAGGGTATGGTGGGGACCTGTACTGTCATTACCCAGGCTGTACTTGTATTTAGGAATAAATTATTTACTGTATATGGACTTCTTTAAACTATTCAGCCTATTCTGGGCTCTTCTGAGGATACCCATGTATGTTCCAATATCTCTAAATCTATAAGAAACTCCTCTCCCATTACAAATAGGTTTATATTTACCCATCTCCACAATCAGAATGACAACAGCCCTGTATTTAACCCAGCCATTTCTGCCAGTAGTAGTGGGCACACTACTGCCCACATCCTTCAACAAACTTCACCAGTCAGTTTTCCTGGCTGGCACATTTTATTTGCAAAGCACATATAGTAAATGAGAAGGGCTAACTCCAGTAGAGGAATGTCAGGGCTTGTAAAGGTCTAGAGCTCACCAGCTATTTTAATTTTTGGGAGGTGGGGGTGCATGTTATCTGTACAAGGCTTCTGCATCAAAGGGTGGTGGAGGATAGAGCATCTACAGCAATTTGTAATTAGAATGGTTGAAGGGAAATGAAAAGGCTCACTTTCTATCCCCGAAAAGTGACATTTTCAAAATGTTGCCTGTCTGTTTGCAGGTCTTAAGAAAATGCATGAAGGCACACAGGGGTTCTTTAAAGCTCTTGCATAAGGCTTTAGATATACATCTTCAAACAGTGCAAATCCATCTGGCTAATTCAGCTCTTCAGAGGAGTGGGCTGCATATTAGCAGACGTACAGGGAGTGTGTGACTAATAGCTGAGAGGGAGGGTGCATGACTAACAGCTTGGGGATAAATCTGAAGATATCCTAAAAAAATAAAGAGGTACCCAGTTAATGCTTCATTGGGATACATTAATGAGTGCAGGCAGACACACATATCTTAGGCCTTCCACATCTTCTGAATATAGGGGCTGATCCAAAGCCTAGTGTAGTCAATGGGAATCTTTCCATTTACTTCAGTAGGCACGTGGTCAGCCACACAGTGCAGGTTTTTTCAGACATGCATACTTCCATGTTTGATCCACTTACTTGGGAGGAGGTGCATAACTACCTCAGGGTGCTTTTTTCAGGATTTAGTACATAACAGGCTATTACTTGTTTGGGAACGGTGGGATAGATTTTCAGGTGTGCTAGGTCAACACTTGCTGCACCTTTGGGATGAAGACAAGGGTTGTTTTCTGCCCCCTTTATCAACTGGGGGAGCAGTGTTGTTTCGGAAGAGGTGCAGAGATAGCTGCACCATGGGAATCCCCACCTACGGGCTTGGGACAGCTCTAAGTTCCCTTTCTGCTGCTGGAAAGGCACAAATGTGACTACTGGTATGTCTGCTCTGCAGAAAAAGCCCCGCCACAGTGAATGAGAGTCCAGATCAACTGGCGTAGGCTTGCGGGGCCCAGGGCTAAAAATAGCAGTGTAGATGTACAAGCTTTGGCTGGAGCCTGGGCCTTCCCACCTTGTCGGGTTTCAGAGCCTCGGCTCCAGCCTGAGGCTGAGCGTCTACACTATTTTTAGTCCCATAGCATGAGCCCACGTCAGTAGACCCAGACTCTGAGACTCGCTGCTCTTCTGGTCTTAAGCAAATACCTGAGGATTTCACTGGAGAAAAACTGGAACTAGCAGGCTACCTGTTCCCCACCAACTGGCATAGGACAGGGGGGAAAGTGAGTGGAAAGCCAGGGCTGGACAGCAGAGTGCTCTGGTCAGTCCTTAGCCAGTGGAGAAGAATCCAAGGACAGTTGTAGCCCGAGAAAATTAGAGCAGCCATTAAACTTCTCTAAATCATGCTAGAGGCGATCCCCCCAATTGGGCCAATATCCCGGGAGCTTAAAGCCACCTTTGCCTCCCTCATGCTGAACCGGAGTGAGGACTCAGTGCAATTCAGGGCCGAGCTCCATGGCACCTCAAATCAGTAGTGACTGTTTTATGCAGGGGTGAAAGTAAAAATAAGGACTTACCGGGACGGGGCTGAGTTGGTGCTGGCTCTGATCCCCGGAAGGGGCGGGGCCATGGGCATTAACCCAGCCCCATACTGGAAAGTGCCCTCCCCCTGGCTGGGTAGCAGCGGCACCTGGGGGCTCCAGAAGCAGTTTAAAGGGCCCTGGCTTCCGCCGCCACTACTGCCCCAGCCCTTTAAACTGCTGCCAGAGTCCATGGCTGCTGCTGCTACCAGGGCTCTGGCAGCAGGGCTCTCGGGGCTGTTTAAAGAGCCCAGGGAAGTAAAGGCAGGGGGAGCCTGGGACCCTTTAAATAGCCCCCAGAGCCCTGCCACTACTCCAGGGCTCTGGGTAGTGGCAGCAGGGTTCCGGAGCTATTTAAATGGTCCAAGGCTCCCCCTGTCTCTACTGCCCCGGGCCCTTTAAATAGCTCCCGGAGCACCGCTGCTATCCCAGAGCTCTGGGGGCTATTTAAAGGGCCCAGGGCTCCCCTGCTTCTACCACTAAGGGCCCTTTAAATAGCCGCCGGAGCCTGGGGTAGCGGCAGTGGGGCTCCAGCAGCTATTTAAAGGGCCAGTAGAGGCAGCGGGAGGCCCGGGCCCTTTAAATAAACAGCTCCTGGAGCCCCACAGGGCTCCGGCAGTGGGGCTCTGGCAGGAATTTAAAGGGCCTGGGGCTCCAGCCACTGCTCTATTCCGGTGTCAAGGAAGCACCAACAGAGAAGGTTTCTGCATTCCTTGCAGCTGAGCACAAGGGTAGCATTGACAGTACATACATTGTTTGTGGGGCAATGTGCATTTTATTTTTTTAATAAAAAACCCCACCCCTCTATACACTTCACTGCAAACCACAAGCTAATCCTAACTGCTGGCTCATGCAAGGGTCGGTTTGCTGCTCCAACCATGGTGAGTAAGGACACGAGGCATGGGTGAGAGGTCTTGTGCTGCTGCATTTGAGAAGACACCCTTGGGACTAGAGGTTGGAATTTCCCCTAGGAACCTGGAAGGTCCTTGAGGACAGGCACCAGTGTAAAGCCTCCCAAATAGTTGTTTTTTTTTAAAAAAGCAGCACCAGGTTGGGGTGGGGATGGAGACAAACAGGAAGCTGCAACCCCCACTCCCTTTTTTAGCCAGTGCTGCTTGCAATACACAGTGATCCCTTCCAACCACAACCCTGGCATATTTGGGAAAGCATGGCTGTGTGACCCAGATGTCACCAAATAGGGTGCAGGTTACTTGTTGAATTATTTGCAGTTTAAGGATTGAAAACTTCCCCCATGTGACCGTATGCAATATCATGCTCCTAAGGGTAACAGAAGAAGCAAGGGAGCCGATGCTGCAAATGTCTAGGTACAAGCCTGGTCTTTCTGCTGCAATGCTGTGTTCTGCAACGATGCCAGCAGAGTTAATACTGGAGTGGAGCAGGCAAGTGTCCTACCGTGGTGAATGAAAGAAGGCAGCCCTTCCCAGAAGGAACATGTTGGGGCGTGTTTGTGGTCTTGAGTCTCCATGGTCAGCTGCACTGGCAAGTTCTCCGGCTGAGCAAACAGGAAATGAAAATTCAAAAGTTCCCGTGGCTTTAACAGGGGAGTGGCTGTTTCCTGTGTATCTGGCTGACGTGCAGTGGAGTTGAAAGTGGTCTCCAGAGCAGTCACAGCAGAGCATTGTGGGGCACCTTCTGAAGGCCACTTCATTCAAATTACACAACACAGTGCCTACACTCTCCCCAGGGGCATAGCCAGGTTTAAGCTGCAGGGGAAACAACAAAAAAAAGGCGCCAGCAAAGAAAGGCACCACTTCAAAAAAAAAAAAAAAAAAGAAAAAGAAAAAGAAAAGAAAAAAAGTCACCACCAAAAAAAAGGCACTACTTTGACTTCCAGTTGTGCAAAACAGTCTTACCTAGCAGAGCTGCCGCTGAAACACCACTGCAGAAGAAAGCGGGAATCGGATATGTCTGCCAAAATGCTGCTGAAAGAATTAGAGCCCTTTTGGCAGCATTTAGGTGGCCGGGCCCGGTTCCCTGCTTTGATCAGCATTGGCGTTTCGACGACTGCTCCAATACTTTCCCTTGCTCCAGCCACCGGTAAGTAACAAAAAGCGCCACTTGTGGGATTTTTGCCTCAGTAAGAGCAGCCACTCCCCGGGATTGCCCCCCAGCTATGCTACTGACTCTCCCCTGATCTGTAGATGTTGAGTCAAGCACTATGCCTCTTGTGGAGGTGGAGTACAGCTGTCGACTTTACAGGCCACTTAGGTTAATGGAAGGGACTCAGTAGTGTAGACACATACATTATTAGATTGACTTAATATGGTTCATGCCGATCTAAGTTTGTAGTGTAGACCAGGCCTTAGAAACAGCAAGAAAACAGCCAACATTTTCAGAAGGAGTTTTGGGTGTCCAACCTGAAACACTTTAAAGTGCTCTGTTTTTCAGACAGTGCTGAGCACCCATCAACTGAAAATTAGGAACCACCGCGCCTAGCCTGAGCTCACAGCAGCCCACGTGGCCACTTCGGCTGATGTGGGAGCACCAGTTTCTATGTTATTGGGGCAGGAATGATAAAGTGATGTTACCCTGATTATGTGAATGAAGGACTATGGACATGTACTTGGGCCTTGTTATGATGGAGGAACTCGCCATCATCTAGGTAGCAAGGGCCAGGCATTTCAGAACACTCTGAGATTGAGAGAGGCTGTGGACAAGTACTTCTACATTTTAGTGAGGGCTTTGTCTGAGGGCCCTACAGGCCTATTGCACCCTGCTTCTCTCCACTGTGGAATGTCAGAGTTAAATTTTGCTTCCATTAGAAGCCTCGGTTCAGACTGCTGAGCTGAAATCACTTTAGGCTCACTGGTGCACCTGCACTAAGGCTCCCCTGCTATATGCTGAAATCACTTAAGAGCTGAAATCTTTTAAGGGCTAAAGAAATCACTGAGCACTGTCTTAAGTTGGGGGGCCTGAAAATAGTGTAGAGTGGCTGGCACAGAGCAGAGCAGTTCGTGTGTCGGCTAGGAGGATGGCTAGCAGAGCCGTTTGTGCTGCCAGCGGAGTGGCTGGCGCAGCAGAACAGTTTGAGTATCGGCTGGCAGAGCGGTTCGTGGGACGGCCAACAGAGCAGAGCAGAGCAGATTGCGGTGAGGGCTGCAGTGGAACCCCACAGAGAGGCGGCACAGTCGGCCTCGGACCACGTAAGGTGCCCTTTGCCCTACCCTCCATTTCCACCCAGGCTGGGAGGTAAGACTCTGCAGATTAACTCTTGAACTTTGCACTGACCAGGAACAGAGACTCTTGGGTTGTTGGACTTTTGGGACTATTGGGTGATTTTTTGGATTGCTGGACTCCAGAGGCTTTTGGGCTGTGGGACTTTTGGGGACTTTGGGTGATTTTTGGGTTACTGGACTCACAAACCTAAAGGAGGGGACACAGCCCAATTGGCTGGGGTGGGGGTTTGCTCAGGGGTTGGTTTATGACCGTAGCTGTGGTGTTTTTCCCAATTTGATGATGTCATTTATTCCATGTTAATAAAGATTTTCTGATACACCGGTCTGTGCTTGCGAGAGGGGAAGTATTGCCTCTTTGAGGCGCCCAGGGTGGTGTTAGGATTTTCCCAGGTCACTGGGTGGGGGGTCGAGCCAGTTTTGCCTTGTGTTGTTGAGAGGGGACCCCTATGTACTGAACCCAGCCCTTGCTGCTATTAACTCAGCCTGGCAGAAGGGTCACATTAAGAAACTCTGAAAAATGGGCTCAGTTTCCCTCCCACCTAAGGAAACCCAGTCAAGAAATGTGAACAATCACTTGTCTTTCAAAGATTTATAATATAACCACAAATCCCCCCCCCAAGCCTTGGTCTAACTCGGATCAGGAGATAGGCATCAAAAGAGTGGGTAGAGCCATTTTATCCTTACATCTGAATAGCTGCATTTTTACCTTGGGGGCTAACCTTTTATGCAATTTTAAAAAGTATTCAGTATCTACATTTAATTTTACAAAGCTAGAACAAATAAGGCACGAAGCAAATAGAATCTCATATTTGTAGTATTACCCTAATAAGCTTAATAACAATAATCTACCAACATCTGCAAATCAGAAAATAAAAACTTCATTATCATTTCAATACAGTTAATACAAGTCCTCAGGTTAGCCAGTACAACAGCTGTGTCCTAGTGCTTTACAACACAAAACAGCAATTCATGCAAAATTACCAGTCTTTGTTTGTGACTATCTCCCTGGCTCCAGTTCCAAAATTTTCCTGCTGTTCAGGTCTATTGTTTACTCACACTGAAAACCTTTTATTTCCTGGGAAAGCAGAAAGGGATTGTCTCCAAGGATGCTTACAATAGCCTTCTCACTCCGAAGATTCATGCCTCCAGCTTTTCATTTCTCTCAATTAACAGTCTCAAGTGCTTGGTTAATAGTCTCTACTTATTTGGCTGCTTTCAGGCCTTATTTCCTGTCACTGCTGTAGACATACCAAATTCCTTTAGCACCTCTCAGCCTCCAAGTAACTCAAAAGCTTAGAATATTAGACAACAGTAACAGGATAAACAACAAATGAAAACCTACATTTATATAGCAACTGTCAGTCCAGGATTTCAAAACAAACATTTAAACACCTCTCTTTGAGTTAGGACAATATTCTTATGGTTTAATTTGTGTATTACAATAATACACAGAGGCTCCAATTGAGAACATGACTCTATTTTGCTAGGCATTGCACAGACACTTTAATAGATAGTTTCTGCCCTCAGGAGTTTGCAATCTAAATAGACAGGGCACATAAAGGGTGGGAGAGGACATCCGGCCCAGAGAGGTGAAGTAACTTGTCCAAAGTCACTTGGCAGATCAGGATTCTGTTCCCAGTGCAACCACTGATCTGACTCCCAGTTTCCTATCCATTAGTAGCCCCATTTTACAGATGTGTTTGGATGCCTCAGCTTGCCCAAAACAATCTGACTCTTCATTTTCATAAGCAATATCAGAAAATGTTCTCTCAGTGTTTCCTAGTATTAACCAACTGAATGGCCTCCCTTTAGTTTAAAGTCAAATCCAGCTTCTCCTTGCGAGCCAGCAAACTGCAGCATCTTGGGTCCCAAAGAGCATTTATCACTCCTATTCTCCATGCCTGTTATGAGCTCATAGAATAAGGATCCCACCCTGAATAAATAAGCACATATCCAATTCAGTAAGAAGTGTGCATTCCTATTAGGTCATGTGATCTTGTTTACATCCCATATCTTGGGTGCATTTGTTATGCTGTATTACATACTTGTGAAAGCTGCCAGTGGACTAGAGGAACCTGCAGATACTAGGGCCTCACACATTGCATCTACATTGTAATCAAAGACTCATGACACAGCCATGACTGGCCTAGGTCCACTCAGGCTCACGGGGCTCAGGCTGGGAGGGGGAAGGGGGAGTGGGATATAAAATGCTGTGTAGATGTTCAGGTTTGGGATGGAGCTTATGCTTGGAAACCCCATGAAGGTGGGAGGTGTTTTGCAAAACATTTGCAAATAAATTCAGTCAAAAGCATGTCAACCAGTTCTAATATGGACCTTTGAGGGATGGATGGCTTGATTTGCAGATGAGACTAATAGGAAATTTTGACTAACGCTACATGAACCAGAATCTGGCAGGTTCATACAGCTCTAGGCCTGACTCAAGGGAAACAAACAAACAAACAAACATTGTCAATCAACCATCTCCAAGTCTGGGGTCTCACTCTAGCTTTCCCTTCTGTGCACCCTGCAATCAATACATACGGTACATGTTTTTAATAAAGGTCCTTTAGGACACGGTTTGTAAATATCCCAATTTAATTTGGATAATATCCACTTTTAAAGGTCAATCCTTCTAAACAGTCATCAAAATCCCTTTGTTTTCATGGCTACTCAGCTGATTCACCCTTTCCTCCTTGAGTCAGATATAGAAATCTCACCCTGACCTTCTCGGTATCTGATGTAGATTAGATTCTACACCATATGTAGGAAGGAATGCGGGCAACCTCTCCTCGTCTGTCCACAGCTGATGAAAAAAACCAACCCTTCATCAGCATAGAAAAACATTCAATAAAATGGCTGAGAAGACTTCCTTCTCCAAGGGGCAGGATGCTTTCCTGGGTTACTTGAGAGTAAGGGAGTTCCTCATTCAGGAGCACCACACAACCACCAACTTATTAGATATCCTAGTAATTAGCATTCTAAAATACCACACATTTTGATGTGATATAGCATCAGACTGGGGACAGAGAGCTTTGAAAATTACTGTGTCAGACGTCTGCTTGTGTCAGTAATACTCAGCAATCCATAGATCACATATTTCTAGGGTGACCAGATATCCTGATTTTATAGAGACAGTCCCGATTTTTGGGTCTTCTTATATAGGCTCCTATTACCCCTCCCCACCTCCTGTCCTGATTTTTCACACTTGCTGTCTCGTCAGTCTACATATTTCTCCCTCCTTTACAATTTCTATTTTAGAATAGCAATAAGCAGAGCATTTTCAGGCAATCTTACATTTTGTGCCTGGCGCTAAGTCACTTAGCCTTCAGCCCTGTCTTGGTGTATTGCACCATTTGAGGCCCAAAACCACCCCCCAGAAATGGTATGGGCATTGACTGTTATGTCTTGTTGCTTCAATAAATCACACTGGAGCTCTTCACTTTTTGACTGAATTGAAATAATTTTACATCAACAAGGGCCTATTGCAGAAATGAGCATTTTGAAATAACAGCAAAAAGGGGAAGCAAAACCTGCTGTTTGCTGACAAATTAACAATTTATTCATTATGCTACAAGCAATAACCTGTCTGTTCCTTTTCTGTCTAGTCACTATTAGATTTGTATTATTAATATGACTATTATGAAGAGTGGCCAAGGGTAGGTTTGTGCTTGAGGTACTGGACTAGGACTTGGAGATCTAAGTTCAAGTCCTAGCTGCCTGCCACTAACTTCCTGTATGACTTTAGACAAATCACTTAGGGCTGGGCTACACTACGTGGGTGGGGGCAGAGGGGTGATGGGTTGATCTAAGATACACAACTAACGTAGCTGAAGTCGCGGTACCTTAGGTTGATTTACCTGGCCGTCCCCATGGTGGCCAGTTGAACTCAGCTGCTCTCCCGCCGACTCCGCTTACTCCTCTTGCTGAGGTGGAGTATAGGAGTCGATTTGGGGATTGATTTATCGCATCTAGATGAAACATGATAAATTGATCCCTGATATATCGAGCGCTACCTGCCGATTCAGCGGGGAGTGTAGCCGTACCCTTACTGTCTCCATGCCTCAATTCCCCATCTTTTTTGTTTTAAATATCAGGATAAAGTGCTAGGACTATAGAGTGGAACTTTCTGGAGATAGGAGTTGCTAGAGTGATGGAAAGAAGGTAGTTTCCATCATTCTGTCTTACTAGCAGGTATCCCATTTGGAGATGACTGAGAATATCTAACAATACCAGGAACTGTAATACTGGTGAATACCATACGTTCGGCACTTACTAGATGGCTCTTCGGGTCTGATTCTCCACTACCTTGTATAGTCATTGACACTTATGCAATGTGAATGCAAAATGTTTCCATAACAGAATTCTGCCCTTACTGCCATTGATAGCAATGTTTTCCAGCAACTGTGCCCTGATGTAGTATGTCTAAATGGGTGGAAGAGAGCTGAATACACCTATTAGATAACTTGACAATGGATAACTGATCCAAGCAGAGGTGTTTTCGCCTGAAAACTTCATCCCTTTTATCATATGCTTTTACTGATATAGAGTAATATTTTGTGGGTTATGTCCAAGTGCAGTATATTACCTGACACTGTAGACTTATTTCTCAAGTTAACAGAACAAAATGAGATAGTGAAAAGCTGTAAAGAGCACAGTGTCTTTTTGTGTGTTTTATAGCACCAAAGGGCTGTGATCTTGACAGAGAACTGTGGGTGCTACCACAATGTAAACAAACACCACCTCCCTGGCTCCCATACTCTCTAAAGTCAGATGCCGGAAAACAATGAGTGCAGGTTTAAACAGCTTCCTGCAGAAAACTAACTTTAATGCAATGAAAGCCACTGGTAAAGTTGGTCATATACAATCTAGCGTTTCCATTTATTCCTTGAAGGTAAACAGAATTACTGGCAAGTAATACATGTTTGATTGTCGGGGCTAGATCCTGAACTGGTGCATGTTGTGGCTCAATGGATTTTATGTCAATTTACAACAGGGGGATATGGAAATGAACTCACCTTTCACTTACTAGAGAGAGGGCCCTACACTCCCAGAGAGGGTATGCTGAGGAGTGAAGAGAATGCTTGAAACACATACCAAACCTATCCCCAGACTGCGCTTGCTGAAACCTACTGCTTGGTATGAGGCCATTCTAAATTCTAACACAAAATTTCTACCAGATAGAAGATCAGCATCTATTTCCTGTTGTTACTATTATGTAGACTACTGGGCTGTGTGCTGTATAATCAATAGCACAAAGGCCTTTCACATCACTTTCCTGCTGCTTCAGCATCCTCCATTACTGGACCTTCTCTGTTGCTTCTGGGCCCTTCCCTGCTTGAACATTGTTGTCTCCATCCCAGTGCTGTACCCTCTCCTTCCTGCCTAATGGCAGGGGGCCTCCATTCTAGTATCTAGTTCCACAGCAGGAGTGGGATCTAGAGTAGGTACGTTTTTTGCCACAAGCTCCCTTGATTCACTTCATTTTGCATTCCTGGTAAGTAGCTGGCTCCATGTGGTCCTGCCAGACCAAAAATGGTACACTATGGGGGATGTCATGGTCCTTGCTACTACTGCTGTAGAACTAAGCACATGCTCTGGAGGGCCCTCCTCTTTACTGCCTTTTTATTTTTATTTTTTTTAAAAAAAGCATTTTCATCTTAACTCTTCTTCCTATCTCATTCCTCTCCATGCACGCAAAACTATGATTTAAAAAGCTGGCTGAATATCCATGCAAGGAAAATTCAAAAGGTCTGAGTTTTTGTGGTAAACGAACACAAAAGGAGTGTATGGTTGAAGCATCATCAATTTCATACTTGACCATATACTCATGAACCTTTTTGTGATAGTCATTTGGTCTCGATCAGCAGCCACACACTTTGCTAGTGCGTTGTTTAGTAGTGGATTTCCAAGGACATAGAGGCAGTCAATCTGTAAATGTTGTTGGTGTGGCATGTGATCTTCATCTCTGCCTGCAATGAGCTCACCAGTAGAGATGTGTGAAATGGTTGGCTTGAACCTCCAATCCAAATCATTCTAGTTTTAAATCTGACCTACATTTGAGCAAACAGTTTTTAGCACAACTGTTATTAGTGGCCCACAAACTTTGTCATAAATGGATATGAAATTTTATTACTTTATCTTACTATCGATGAATGTTTAAGGCTGCTACTTGTCTATGTTTTGGGTTCAAACCTTGTTCACTAGGGGAAATAGCCATATTTAAAAAAAAATACCACATTATCAATTAAAATTTTCTGTCCTAACAAACATGTGTGAACCTATGCAAAGACAAGGAAGCTTGCCAATGGGTTTCCAAAGAAGCCATGGAGAAACAAGTTTCAGTCTTTTCAGACTGCAGGCCTATGAACCCATGCAAACTAGTATGGTGGCAACAACAAAAATTGCAGGCTTGTTTTGAAGTGAGCTTGGAAAGGTTTGTACAATGCTGTTTGCCAATGGTAGCTGCAGGTTTGCATATTCCTTAGCCTTTATTTCAGTGGTGGGCAATCTGCAGCCCATCAGAGTAATCGGATTGTGGGCCGTGAGACATTTTGCTGATGTTGCCAGTTGGCAAGCACAGGCCCCAGGGACTAGCACAAGGGGGTCATGACCTGAGACTAGGACTCCTTGGTGCTATCATAATACATAAAGTGACATTTGCCTAATTTGACTAGGAATCATGCCTCAGGCAAAGCCTGAGTGGTGCAGAAAGAAAAGGTTTAAAAACAAAATCCTCTAATCCTGCTTATCTGCTGCTGCTTCTTCCTAAAGGGCTGCCTTTCTGAGAGACACTCAGCATCCAGTGGTTCTTCAAACCTCTCTGATTGTAAGAGTTCTGCTCACAAGGAAGTAACAGTGAACAGATGATCTCAACCAACCAACCAGCACAACTCACATTTGGATCAAATATTTGCAGCTGCTGTTCGCAACTAATCCAACAACCTACTGAGTTCAAACAACAAATCAGTTAACTGAAATTGTGCTCAAGAAATGTCCAGTCACAAAAGAGGCCACATTTCATTAAATTATTCATTAAGTTCTATGACGCACCTTCCTCTATCTAGTACCAAGAGCTTAGGCCTCTGTATAAAAGGTTTTTCTAGCCCCACACTGGGACTTATGACAGCATAGATTTTCCCACTGGAACAGATGGCATATTGCAGCAGAACTTGTTTTGACTGCACTTTGGATTATTTCCTCCTGCATTTCTGCTCCTTTCCCCCCTTTTTTCTTTAAAATGAAAGGGAATTACACAGCCCTGAAACTGGAATTAGCATGAAGACATGTGCGGCCCCTTGCAAATCTGTTCTGCATAAATAATCGTTCAGCTGACTGACCTGCTAAGGCTCCTAGCTGACAGTCATGCAGCAAAGCCTGTAATTTTTCCCATTTTGTGGTGCTCCGCCATTCTCTTATCCTGACTTCTAAGCTGTTTCGTGTCTCTTGTATCTGACATCAGCTAAGATAATCAGCTGTGGATTAGGAACCTCATCACTGTAGGTCTTATCACTATAAGTATCTTAGATTAGTAGAAAGGCAGATAGTTATCAGGAAAAGGATGCAACAGGACACAATGTGGTAACATTATGAACATTTAAGTTTCCAGAAAGTGTTTTAGATCAATTTCTCCATAAATCAGGTTTGTAACAGATGGGAGGAATGTAGGTCAGTTGCGGCCAGAGATAGACCTCTCAGTAAGCACCTGCTTAGGATTTCTTGATCATTTCTGATTCTCTGTAGCAGTATAAAAAGTGGATTGAAATCAATCAGCTATTTTAACTAAAAAAAAAAGAGTTAGTTTAACAACATTGCAATTCTGCTGCTGTTGGTCCATGTCACAGTGTTAGAGCTGGTACACTGTCCATGACTTGTCTCTTTGGTCAAATTCATTTCTTGTTCACATCTAATGAAATCAGTGGAGTTACCTGAGGGCTGACTTTGGATCAGCATCACTACGTATTGTGGCATGTGTTAAATAACATCCCACACTGAGCTGAAGCCCTTGCAATCCCAGAGCACCAAGAGTTCAGCTAAGGACACACTAGCAGCCTTGACTTTGAATTTACCAGCTTCTGTTGATCTGTGTCTCAAACTGAATGCCACTTCATTTTTCTTCTTTTTTATTTTGAGACAGCTGTTTAATAGAAATATAAACCCAGACTTTACCTGGTAAGATTGTACAGCCTCTCATGTAAACATGTATTTAAGAATGTTTAAATTGTGGGGTTTTAAACAGTGTGTTCTTCAGAGCTGTTGTGGCCTGTTGTATAAATCCTCCTTAGTTCACAGCCATGATGGCTGTAACTGCTCCTTTGGGTAATAGTCTATCATGTTAATGCATCTGCTGCACATGCTGCAGGGTTTATTCTCCTCGTGACATGTCTGGGTTTTTTGTGCATTGCTGTATCCCGGTGTATGTTTATTACATTGCTGGGCAGGGGACCAGTGGAAATCATGGATATTTATTTTTACCTTTAAAAATACAAAATATTTCAAAATCATCCCTCAATTATCCTCACTCTCCTTTTCTTGTTTCTGCTGATGGTTTGTGGCAGTCTGACCTAAGAGAAAACGCAAGAACTGGGTGTAAACTCCTTGCTTTGCATCAGGGATTGTCTCCTCTTATGGCCCCAATCCAGCATGTGCTTAGTTTTAATTACGGAAGTAGTCTCACTGAATTAGGTGGGGCTGCACATGTGCTTATACAGACTCACGTGCATAAGTGTTTTCCTGGTTTATGGCTTAAGTGCTTGGACAGCACCCAGCACAATGGTGTCCTAATCCTGAGGGATGTCTCTAGGCACTACTGTAAATAATCCTTCCCACACTGACAGATGAATTGTTCTCCAAGTCTGGGCACTGAGAATACTTACAAATTCACATGGAAAACAGTGTGTGGGCTGGATTCACCTCCTCATCTCTTTCCCGTGACTGCAGAGGAGAATGAGAATGGGTCTCACTATCTCCCCGGGAACACCTGCTTTGGAGAGGGATTCAAACATCTCTGAGGGAAGCCACTGACCCTGCTTCCTCCTCCTCCACCTAAGCTCCGCTCTCAGGATGCCACTGAAAATTTTGCTGGGGGCCTAATGAGTGATTCAGTGGCCACTAAAATCAATGACCAATGAAATCTTTCCATTGAGTTCAATGTTTCTTTGGATCAGCTCCTGGCTACAGATGGTGCCCAGGAGTTGTGTTGAATCAGCACATCTCTTGGGCATTCTAGCCCTGCTCCCACCTTGGTTGGTCCCATCCACTTTGTTAGTGGAACTAGTTGATTCCAGACCCTTCGAGGAGCAAGAGTCAGCAGACAACTGTGCTAGTGTGACCTTCCTCTAGCCAGACCATCTGCTGTCACCAGGAGGTTGCAGCTCTAGTTCTGCTGGTGGAAGTGAATCCAACTAGGCTGGAGAATGGAAACACAACACTTGTTAACACAGTGTGTGTGTGGCTGAGTGCAGGGAGTGAGGAGATGTTTGGGACTAATAACCCCAAAGTAAAACTTCTGAGGCTACATAGTGAAAACAATGAGGGAGCTGGTGCTTGTTCTTGCCATCTTTGGTGCAGGTTTATTACATTTAATGTTTTCCTCTTCCTAGGCTGCTCCCAAACTGCCAACTATGCCATGTCACCCTTCAGCCTGGAACTGGGGGAGAAGTTTTGATGTCAGTCACAAAACATGGGCTTAAAATGGAAAATTGGACAAAGTCACTAGTGCATAATCACTATGATTGAGATACAGTTCCAGCATGATCTGTAGGTCATCATAGCTGTGATGGTACTGTGAGGAACTGCAGGTCTTGTTCCCAACACATCCCACCAAACATCTCACAAGGCTGGTATAAATATGTTCACCAGTGCTATTATTACAGTATAGCTGATATGCCCCAGTGTACCAAGGCAGTGTGGTCCCCTGCCATACCAGATGAGCCCCTCCAGACACCAAAGTGGGCAGAGCCAGCAAGTTTTGCACCCACACCCCAGAGGTTAAGGCACAGGGCAGGAAGTATAAATGCCCAACCCCAGAGCTCACTAGAGGAGCAGCCCTCATTGGACCAGACGGCAAACCGCAGCCAATGGGAGCTGCAATTGGCGAACTGGCAAGTAAACAAACTAGCGGGGGCTGCTAAGAGTGCTTACCCTGCAGTGCCGTGTGCCAAGGTTGCCGATCCCTGAGGTAGAAGAACACTCACAAGTGATTTTATACTTCGTTTTAGACCAGGGGTGGGCAAACTTTTTGGCCCGAGGGCCACATTGGGGTTAAAAAATGTGCGGAGGGCCGGGTAGGGAAGCCTGACCCCATCCCTTATCCAACTCCCATCCACTTCCCACCCCCTGACTGCTCCCCTCAGAATCCTCGACCCATCCAACTTCCCCCCGCCGCTCCTTGTCCCCTGATTGTCCCCTCCGGAGACCCCCCCCCACTCTAACTGCTGCCCCAGAACCCCACCCCCTATCTAAGCCCCCCTGTTCTTTGTTCCATGACTGCCCCCTCCTGAGATCCCCCCACCCTAACCACCACCCCTGGGACCCTACCCCTCATCTAATCCCCCCTTTGTTCCCTGACTACCCACTTCCGAGATCCCCCCTCCCTAACCATCACCCCCTGGGACCCCACCGCCCCTTCTAAGCTCCCTTGCTTTGTTCCCTGACTGCTCCCTCCTGATATCCCCCCACTGTAACCACCTGCCCCTAGGATCCCACCACCTTACCCCCCACACGCTGCTTACCTTAATCAGCAGGGTGCTCCTCAACCCGGGCCCCCAGCCAGGAAGCGCAGGTCCCTGTGGCTCCCCGCGCTCGAGCCGGCTCTCAGCCAGGGAGCGCGGGACCCACGGCTCCATCCGGTCCCCGGCCAGGGATAGTGGGGCCGAGTGGCTCCCCGCCCTCCATCTGGTCCCTGGTCGGGGAGCGCAGGGCCGAGCAGCTCCCCGTGCTTCTCCCACTCCCCGAGCGTGACCCGGCCTGGGAGCGCGGGGCGGGGCAGGCCTGGCCGGGAGCGTGGGGCCCCGCAGTGGGCCTGGAGCACGGGGCCTCTGGCCCCATGCTCCCGGCCCCAGCTCGCGAGCCGGATGAAAACGGCCAGCGGGCCACATGTGGCCTGCGGGCCGTAGTTTGTCCACCTGTGTTAAACCCTTGCATCCAAACATGTCCAATCCCCATTTTTATTTAAGACATCTTTTGAATCTACTCTCAGGGTTGACAGTGCACAATTTCCCCAATGTATCATCAGACAATCAGCTATGCCACAGTGGGGACATTTTTTAGAGTGGTGCTCTGACACATTGGAGTATATTTTCAAACCAATACATCGAAAATATGCTTGTGTGTCTAGGTATTTCTGAAGCGAAGTGGACTTGATTCCGCAAGGTGCTGCGCATCCTGGCCCCAATCCATCAAAGGACTTGCATATGTGCTTAACTTTTAGGCACATGGGCTGTTCCACAAAAATCATGGGTTTAAAGATAAGCACATGCTTAAGTTCTTTGCTATACTGAGTGCTCTGAAGGCAACACTTGAAGGACTGAGTCCCTGGAGCACACATCTCTCATATCACTATTTTAACTTATCCCAGTGTGCCAAATTCAGTAGTTGGAGCAGAAAGATACACCCCTTGTGACACAGCTGCTCCTGTTCAGACACAATATTTTTGCCATTTAAAAAATATCCCTTCCAAAAAAAAAAGTAAATTATAGCCTGGCAGAGATGACATTTTTCAGGATTGGCTGTGCCCAAAATGGACTCTGTTGCTTGCAATTGTAGAATCATTGATTATCTTTTCTGCGAGGCAGTGACTGCTCTATTTCCTGTGCAGAAAGCCTCTCTGAGACGGCAGTGGGGGAAGCGGGGAAATGATGACAGGCTTCATCATTGCAGAAGTTGGATACTGCAGAAGCTGACCAAGTCTAAAAATGTCAGTGGCGATACACATGTTCCTACGATATTGTTCAGTGTCTGGAACCAGGATCAGGCCTTCACGGTGCTAGATGCTGTGGAGACATGGTCCTGCCTCGAAGAGCCAACAACCTAAAAGCCTGATCCAGCATCCACAGAAATCAATGGGAACCCATCCATGAAACTATGCTGATACACCAGCTGAAAACCTGGATATTGATGTAATAGGAGTTTGCCTGAGCAGAGATTGTAGAGCCAGGCTTTTTACCAGGGGTTTCTGGATACTATTGGCCATAGGTATGTGCAGCACATTTCATTAGGGTGTGCACCCAGGGAGCCCTGCCCTAGCCCCACCTCCATCCACTCCCTCCCACCTCCCGCCCCCCTCAAACCTCCAACCCCCACTTCTCTTTGTCCCCTGACTGCCCCCTTCTGGGACCCTGTCCCTAACTGCCCCACAGGACCCCACCCCCTATCTAAGCCTCCCTGCTCCTTGTCCCCTGATTACCCCCTCCTGAAACCCTCCAGTCCCGTAACTGCCTCCCTAGGACCCCATCCCCTACCCAACCCCCCCATTCTCCATCCCCTGATCACCCCCACCCAGAACTTCTGCCCCATCCAAACCTTCCCCCTGTTCCCTGTCCCCTGACTATCCCCAGGATTCCCTGCCTCTTATCCAACCCCCCATCCCCGCTCCCCGGCCCCCTTACCATGCTGCTTAACCCCGCCACCCCCTCTCCTGGAGCCTCAGCATGCCGCATCCAGGAGTGGTCCAGGAAAGCGCTGCAGTGCCATGGCTCGAGCTGGGCCTGGGCTCCTGCCACTCTGCCCGCCGGAGCTCACAGCCCCGCCCCCTCACCACGCCGCTCCGAGTGGCAGGAGCTCAGGTCCTGCTGGAACCATGCCTCTGCAATGCTGTCCAGGGCCGCTCCTGGACACAGCGCGCTGAGGCGCCGGGGGATGGAGGAAGTACAGGTGGGGCCAGGGGGAGCCTCCCTGGCTGGGAGCTCAGGTGGGCCGTGCAGGACGAGGTTGCCCATCTCTGCATTAGGGTATGCCTGGCCTATGCTACTGGCAAGGTTTCTTCCCTCATTTTTCCTACCCACTATTCTGGGGGCTTGGGGATAGGAAAAAACTAGCTTCTACTTCCAGGTTTGTTGTCCAGCTCAGAGCTCTCAGACATTGTCAGGTCAGGTGCCAGCTCATGCTAAGGCCTCTAAATCACTGACAAATGCATAGCTGGAAACCAGTCTGGCTTACCCATGTGTTAGTATTAGAGTTATACAAACAGGTTTAAAGTTTGTGAAATGCTAGTAGGTGCTGCATGTATTAATCCTACTTATAATATCTGTATCTCATGTTATCAGGTAATATTTAAATGTTTGCGCTGTAAGTATAAATGTTTTCTAAGACTGTAAATTCCCCACATCCAGGGAGTAGCATTACTAGTTATCTTCAACAAAAGAAGATCTACAGAGATCAGACAATCCACTGAACAAAGACCGTTGATTGTTTCCCCTCACATTCCATGGCCCATTGCAGCTTGAATGCTGGGGAAAGGGAATTAAAAACCCATTAAAAGAAATTGGAATCTTCATGCTGTCTGGACTCTTAGGGGCAAAGTCTCCCAAATATAAGCCAGAAATCCCCAAGTTACTTGACTTGGGTTAGCCCTAGAGGACACAAAAGCTTAATTATCACAAAAGCTTCTTTTAACTTCTTAACTTAAGATTGTTCCTTGTGTGTGTGTCTGTTTACCTATTTAACATTATAAATAACATTTGTTTTCTGAGCTAATAAATCTTTAGTTAGTTACAGGACTGCCTACAAGTGTTGCCTTTGTGGATTTGAGAACTGACCTGGGGTAAGTGACTCATTCTTCAGGACTGGCAGTAATCTGAATATTGATGTGATTTGTGGGGTAAGCAGCCATCTATCACACAGTCCAGCTCACCTGGGTGGCAAGACAATTTGGAATAGGGTTACCATACATCTGTATTTTCCCGGACATGTCCGGCTCTTTGGTTTTTAAATAGCCATCTGGGAGGAATTTGTAAAAAGCTAAAAAGGTCCGGCATTTCCCTCCCACTGCAGAGTGCAGCGTGGCTGACAGGGCAGCCAGGCCAGGTTTAGCGTGGCAGCATGTCTGGCTCTGCATGGATCCAGACATGCTGCTCTGAGTGGCACGGTAAGGGGGCTGGACAAGGGGCATGGGGTTCCAGGGGACAGTCAGGGGACAGGGGGGTTGGATGGGTTGGGGGTTTTGGGGCGGGGGGAAGTCAGGGGACAGGGAGCAATTGGATAGTCATGGGAGTCCCAGAGGTCTGTCAGGGGGCGGGGGTGTGGATAGGGGTCAGGGGACAGGTAGGGGGTGCAGTCCTAGGGGGGCAGTTAGGGTGTGGGGGTCTCAGGAGGAGGCAGTCAGGAACAAGGAGAAGGGAGGGTGGATAGGGGGTGGGGCTACCCCCATGGGGTGTCCTCTTTTTTCAGTGTTCTACTATGGTAACCCTAGACTGGAACCCCCAAGGAGAAAGTCTCCGACTCACTGGTAAGACTTATGAGTTAAGAATTCACACATGTTACTGGGTTGGTGAAATCTAATTATAGAACAGACAACCAGCCAGTTTGAGGTCTCGGTCTTGTTTCTTGACAGTCTGCCCTGAGGTTGGCATTTAAGGTTGTGAACCACTCCAGACAGCTTGACAATCTCAATTATAACGAAACAGCTGTATATACACTGAGTGAGTGAACATTTCTTTACAATTCTGACATATTAAAGCTGAATATCTTCACACACACACACAAACACACACACACTACTGACTTCAATTTCAAATCCAATTCAAACTACAGAGCGTTAATAAATTAAGTCAGCTGATGAGGCCTATTCCCACTGTGTATAATCTTAAACTCTGAAAGATTTTACTAAGGTCTCATATCCCTAGATCTAACATGACTAGTATAGTTAGAAGGAGCTATAAAGACTACAGCTGGAAGATAAGATTTAGATTAAGAGAACCATTACCTCACAACTGCAGTAGGGAAAAGAATCAGAAGTGCTGAACTCAATTTGGACATTGCTGCTGCTGCATTAAGGAAGGGAATATGCCCAACACAGTCATATTCTGTGGACTACTACCGCTGCTTTACGTGCTGCTTTGAGCAAATTGCCAATAAAAGCTCGACAATATGATTATTTTTTTAAAATGCTGAACATTAGTTAATGAACACAGGGCATACTTTCTACATTGATGGGTGCGACTCCAACATCATTCAATGTTCCAACAGCACATGGGAGGAGTTTGTCAGTTGTCAAAAGACAGCTCTTCCCATGAAAGACACTGAGATCTTCAATAGTTTTATTTTCAGCACTAAGACATGAGGATCTGCTGCTGAGTGAGACTCTTGGACGTAAGTGCTGCTACATAAAGCCGCTACAGGAAGCTGAAAACTGGAACCAATGTGTATAGCCGAATGGTCAAAAGTAACAATGTGAGTGGGCTCTGCTGGCAAAATAACACCTGTGACTATCTTTGCTGGCTACCGTGAACTGAAGGCTATTTTTTAAAATCAACACCTTGAGACAGATCCTCACTGGTGAAAAAGCAATGTAGTGGAGCTTCACTAATTACACCAGCTGAGGATGCAGCCCTTTGTTTGAAATTGTTAACAATCAGAATAAAGATCTGCTGGGAGATCATTCTAATTGATTGTTGTTGGCAGAATGCAATTCATGTGATTGGGTTGGGAAAGAAAATAAGAAAATTAATCACTTTCCCCCCTGTGGCTATTTGTAAACAAGAGATGCCTTGGTTTGGGATTTATGGCCAAGATGGGCTCAGTGCAGGACTGATGGTGGGGAAGGCAAAGAAGACTATATGCCAATCTTGCACTTCCCGAATCCCCAGGGCAGGTTAAGCTCCTCACATGAGTTAGAGGAGTCCTGAAGCTACTCTAACTTCTGCCAGCTGTTAATATTTCCCTACAGACAGTTATACCAACCACTGCCCCAGTTGTGACTCAGCCGCTAGCCAACCTACAGCTGGGAGGCGGGGTTGCAAGGGCGGATGGTGAAGTTCTGGCTCCATTCACATGAAGATTCCCACATGCTAGCCACTTTCTGCCAGTGCAAACGAGCCAGAACAGAAAATATGTTTATTTCAACTTTCTGCTTAAAGTTCATCCATAGCTAGTAAGAAAAAACATTCAATTTGGAAAACTGATTTTGGTACTGTTAAAAAACACAGTATGGGACAAATTCTGATGCCCATGGAGTTACTTTTGCACCTGCTCAGCTCATCAGAATCAAGTCCCTGATTTATCATCATCTGGATCAGATGCTGTACCCAGTGGACCCCTCTGCGGAACAGATAAACCAGTTGCTCAGCTGAACTCCCCAGACTTTTGCAGCTTGCATGGTGTAGCCAGTAGTACATATTTCCTGCTTATTTGAACACACTAATTAGTACATATCCTGTACTGAGCGCTATTCTCTCTAGACAGTGGTAACATTTCTCTCTCTCAATTTCTTCCCTCCTTTGTTATTCGTTTATGTGTTCACAGATATATATTGATTAAGCAGTTACAAAAGGATTTTCCAGGCTCTCAAAGCTCCCCATGATCCAGTTTGTCATATTGTTCAGTTGTGGCCCCTTAAAGGATGGTGAATGTTTTAATGGATTGTGACTCCGTTTTTCTTTTAAAAAGTGAACCAGGCAGCTGAAATTGATCACCAGATTATCTGAAATCCAGTATATTCTTCCCACATTCATATTATTCTGATGTTTTCAAAAGACCTTTCTAGGTTCAGATCTAGGGCAGAGTTTTGTCCAGATCATTACTTCTAAGAGAAGTATTGACATTGGCCAAAGTAAGTTTTGTCCCTACAGCTGAGCCAAGGAGGTCATCAAGCAATGAAACAAGAATGATGTCTGACCATTTGATAATTATCACATTAGTTCTCTGGCAGGGTGCCACAGAGCCCTGGAAAGCAACATCTTGCACCCCCAGATAGCAGATACTGTGCTGTGGTGGGTGGTGCTATCCAACTAGGGTATGGAAGCATTGCCCAGCTGGTAGGCCATAGACCGTTAGGCTCTGCTGCAAAGTTCTGAGATGGGAGTGAGTTTCCAGTCCCCGGGTTTCTTCAACACTAAGTTGCATTTGTAGTTTAAACAAATCCTGGCTAAGGGCCTGCAATTAGCTTTCTTCCAACAAACATTCACATGAACTCTCTCTCACTCAAGTGAATATTTGCCCAGAGTACACAAGAAGGGTGTAAACATGGCTGAAGCCAAATGTTCAGAATTTTGTGGGTTTGCTCAAGAATCCTTTTCTTGTTTACACAGTTCTACAGAGGAATAAGATCTGGGAGACAGGGTGCTGGCCTGGGAGTTAGGAGCACTGAGTTTAGTTCCTAGTTCTGTCACTGACATGTTGTGTAACTTCGCCTCTCCTTCCACCCTTTGTCTTGTCTAATTTAGGTTGTAAGCAATTTTGGGGCAGGGACAGCCTTTTCCCGTGTGTCTCTTCAGTGTCTGACACAATGGGGTGCAGATCTTGGCTAGGGGCTCTAGGTCAGGGATTTTCAAACTTCATTGCATTGTGACCCCCTTTCAACACCACAAATTACTGCAGTACCCCAGGAGGAAGGAATGAAGCCTGAACCTTCCCAAGCCCCACCACGCTGAGTGGCAGTGCCAAAGCAGAAGCTCCACTGCCCTAGGTGTGTGTGGCCAAAACCAACGCTCCAGGGCTTCAGCGCCAGGCAGTGTACCTGAGCCAGCCCCATTTTGGGGTCCAAACTAAGGTGACCAGACAGAAAGTGTGAAAAATCAGGATGGGGTGGTGGGGGTGGAGGTAATAGGAGCCTATACAAGAAAAAGACCCGCAAATCAGGACTGTCCTGATTTTACAGGAACGTCAGGTCACTCTAGTCCCAGCCCATAGTTTGAGAACAGTTGCTGTATGTGCTAGTGTAATACAAATAATAAGGTGCATTGTCCAAGATCTTTATGCTAGGAACATGGGAAAAAGAACAAATATTATAGAAGAGGAATTATAAGGGTTTAGCTGCAGCCTGAATGTTAAATGGGACAACAGAATTGTCTGGGAGAGGGGCAAGAATAAATATGATGGAATTCCCCAAAGTGATAAATAAATGCAGAACATTTAATTATAGCAGAAGTGTAAACCTGCGATACAATGTATTGTAAAGCTAAAAAATGAAAAGTCAACATTCTAACCTTGCTATCACAAACCAGCCCTCACATTTGGAGTTCTTATCATCTTTGAGAGTGTCGAAAGGGTTAAGTGTTTAAGAAAGGCACAGCCTCTTCTTGTTCAACTTGCAGTAATGCCAATATAAATCATTCATAAACAAGAGGTATTTTTCATATGAGGTTTTTTTTTGTTTTTAAATACACCCAGAGGGTAAAGGATTAAAAATGGAAACTTTCCACCTCCACAGAGCTCTTTTGGTGAACTGCAAACTGGATGTGATTGGATTTAAACTGGTTCCAGGTTATGGCCCTTTGAAATAAAGCCAGTTTAGCAGCGGAGCCTGTCTTATCAGGACAAGAGAATAAATCAAGAGTTATCCTTGAGTTCTTTTGGCTCAGTATTGGTACTTGTGGCAAATTTAACTGAATTAAACATTCCTATTCTAGTTTCTATAATTTATCCATTTCAGTGTATTGTAACTCTTTTCTAATGTCCTGTAGAGACCTGATGCGTCCAATTCAAACAAGACATGAAAATGTATTGCATTCAAAAAATTAAAGATTAATAGTGCATCCATGTCTAAACATTTGAAATGCAAGATTTGTCATCACATTAATTACTATGGAGCCTTATATTTAGGTAGCCTAATACCCTTTTATTGTACAGGAGTTTTACGACCTTTCATGGAGAAGCTCTCCCACCTCCATTGTTTGCAGCAAGACGGATATTTGGCAGGGAGAACGCCTGCAGACTACAGAAATGGTTTTTTCCTTTATCGCATGAAATTCAGTTCAGGTTTAGTGCAGATATAAGTTTTTAAAAGTTACTATTTTCCTTGTTTCACTTGTACTCCGCACAGTTTTTTGCCAGAATGAACTGAACACTAGATCATGTTGCAAATTCTGTCACCTTATATGTATGAATTATAAAGACTGCAGCATCATATGATCACAGATTTTCCCCACACACATACACACAAGATCCCTGCCTCCTTCCAATGTACAGGAGAGATACACAAGACCATCAAATTAAAGTGTCACAGGCAACTGTAAGTCTGGCATGTCCTTTAATGGCCTAACTTTTGAGTCCTTGACTTTGCAAGACGAGTGTTCTTTGAAAGCAAGATTTCTGTACGTAATTTAATATTTATATTGCAGTAGTGTGCAGACAGGGACAGATTAGAACAAATTAGGACCCTAGACGTGAAGAGCTGTGGTATGCACACATCATATTCTGTGGCCTGTCCCACCAGCCACAAGTGCTCTAGCAGGGGCACTTCCCTTCAGCGGTGGCAAGGGTGGCAGCAGCTCTGCCCCCTATCCACACCATTACTCACCCCAGATGCTGACAGCTGTCTGCTTGAATGGGTGGGCTGGGCCCACTGCAATCTTTTCTTTCTGCTGTCCACAGAATCCTCTCTTCGAGTGGTGTTGGCAAGGCCCTACAAAGAAGTACTGTCTGCGTCTTTGCAGTTAATAACCCTTGAGATGAACAAGGCAGCTCACTCCCTTAGAGTTGCTATTCCAGGCTGCCTGGAGACTCAGGTACTCATGATAGTGGTTACATGTTGGTCTCATTTTCAAGCTCTTCTTCACCAACATGTGGGCTAGAAATGTACTTTATTTTCAATACGAAAGATGAGTTCAGAAGTAATGATACATCTTCAGGAGCTAGGTCCTTGACATAGGCCGCTCTATGCCTTAATCCAGCCTTGACAAGGTAACAAGGCCATGATCCTGATTAGGGTATTTAACAGGTGCAAACCCATATGAAGAGTCTCCCCCCAGAGGAGTTCAGTCAGGTATGCCTCATTAGCTGCCTCATTTTAGCTTGCCAGGCTCCCTAGTGCTGGTGTAATGAGGTGGAATACTGTAATTAAGTTTTACTTACATCCTTTGGATAAGATTATATCTGTGATGAGATTCCTCATTTAACCTGAGCCACACTCATTTCTTAGCCAGTCCTCACAATGTGCCTAGTTCTTTACTGCAAAGATAGAGGAGCTACACAAGTCTGGGGTGACATGTAGCCATATTATCTCCAAAGTCACAGTTCCTCCACTGTGCCTTTCTTGGAGAGGATTAATTCAATGCAATCCTGAATAGGGTACAGCTTACTTTCCTCACAGTGGCCAGCCAGTTCCTCCATGGCTCTGCCCTCTCCCCATAGCTCTCTACTCATCCACTTTCTTGGAGGATTGTCAGTGCGAGAGCTGTGGAAAGGGGTCGGTGGGGGAAACACTCATGACCCTTATAGCTGTAAGGATGGAATGGAGATCTGTGCTTCTCCCTGTTCACCCATGTTAGAACTTACAATAATCTAGCTTTTAGAGTTCTCTTGGCAGAGCAGGAATAGAGCATTTACTTTAAAAACTTAAGTTAGCTGAAAAGAGTCATCCGACAAAGAAAGGGGCAGATTCCAATCTTTGGAGCACCCATGTACATCTGGAATTGCTTTCTCCTGAGTACAGTGGTGTTACTTTAGCTTTACACCAGCACAACTAAGATCAGGCTTAGGCCCAAACTGCAGAAGACACTATATTGCCTCTCTTACTCAGGTCTAGTTCAAGTATGTATATATAAACACTAGCAGGTAGGAATAAATGTCTGGGCTTTATATGGCTGAGGGGGGACATTCCAGACATTCTTGTAGATACTGGTACAGTAGATTCAGCGCTGCAAGAATTAAGAACAATGCTGCAGCCAGTCTTTTGCCATTGCTCTCAGGAGGAGAGATTCCTATCATCTTATCAGCTGCAGCATATGACTACAGAACTGACTAAGCGTTGATAGTACAGTTTCCATAGCTGTGACACAGAAATGAATGGCAGATAATCTTCTAGAGTACAGAAGGTCAGAGATCTTGCTGGCAATTTGGAATGCATGGAGGATAAACTCTTCTGTCAGTTACAGAGCCATAAGCCCAGAAAAATTCCCTTAACTAGTGGAATTTCTCTGGATTTACACCAGAGCAGAATTTGGCCTACTGTGTTTTGCCATATCATTGAATGACCATCTTAACCAGTTGGAAAGCTAATGATGGAAAATATGGCTCATAAAAATATATATATTGCAGCTGTGTAAATATATATATATAAAAAGAAGTCTGTAAGCAAACATGTGAGTGCTTCCACAAGTTCTCTGGATTCCACCTAGCTTTACTTTTATTTTCCACACACACATAAAATTTTATAGCATTGGAAGAGTAGAAAGTCTCAGGAAAGCTATTTTTGACAAATCTGTTTGCAAAAATCAAGACGAACAGTATCCCCTTGGCTGAGTGCATGTTACATGTTGAATAGAAATATTTTATAAGCTGTACTTGGTGCTGGCACCGTTGGTGCCAAATTGTCACTGATTGTGAAATTCAAAAGTCATTCTGAAAAAGAACCTTAGGACAGGAATGCCAGAGGGGAGAAAATATGCTCACTAACAAAAGGGTAAATAAAGAGATGTGCCATTGTAGGCAATAGAGTATACTAGTGTCAAACTGGTGTGGGAAGTGAATCAGGCCTCAGGGGAGAGTGTTTGCTTTCTCTCTTGGGACTTGTTTGTGACTTGAACAGCATGCCTGCACAAAGGACAAATGTGGAGTAAGAACATAAAAGGCCTAGCTTGTGTGGGGTAAATAGATGCTGTATGCCTGCTTATCTTTCTTCCAGAACAGGTCAAAGACAAGTGGCTGGAGAGGAGCAGTGAATAGGATTTGTCTCCATCCCCAAGACATTCGTAAGAGCACCTGAACTTGCGCTGTAGTGGTCATCATTTGTTGAGTTTATAGATCAGTGGCAAATTATTATCCACTTGGATCAAGGGGTGGGAGAACTAGGAAGACATTTCTCAGGCCCAGTACCTCGTGTGGCAATGCGGCATGTACACCACACTCGCTCATGGCTGTGCCTAAAAGTCACAATCTACCTTCCAATTTTTATGAGTGGTGTTTAGTCACCACAGTAGCCCTTGACCTACAACCTAATCAACTGATAGGACAGATAACTTATTTCAAGAGGGGAAACGAGGGTGGCACAGGGATTGACGTCTGATATTTTAAAAAGTTAATAAATTGGTTGCATCCATACAACTGAGGAGTGGTATTTTTGCCCAAGCTATGAAGCCTATTTATGGCATGCAGTCAGAAAATAAACTTGTTAAAAATAAGCTATTCTCAGTGACAAAGAAAATACTGGATGTGTGCAAAATGAAAGCATTAAACAATGAATGGATTTTCTGAGGATCTGAGCCTTAGAAAAAGCCAGACAAAATATTTTTAGTGGCATTCCAGCACTCTGTGTTGGAGAGCCATTTAGAGCAGAGCTCATTATGGGTTATTTCTCTCTGCTACAGGGAGTACCAAAAATAAATAACTAACCCTCAGAAAGAGACTAGAGAAACAGATGCTGGAACCAGGAGTACTGTGGGGGCCACAGCTTGAAGTGGTTTCCATCATATACAGGGTTTACAGTTTGGTTCAATGACTTTCAGCTCTCCCTCTCCCTTATACAAATTGTTCCAGCATCCCTGTAAAGAAATATTTACCCATGAGAAAGACTCCCAGTACCTGGCTTTATTTGACAAGAATCACGTGTGCAAAGACTCCAGACAAATGTCTCTTCTTCAGTCTGTCATATGGATTAAAGGGAAGAATTTTGCTTTAATGTAATGCCTCCAAATCCTCAAATTGCCTCCCCTCAGAAGTGTTCTACATCTTCAGTCGTTCTTCCCTCCCAGTAGCATGAAATGTTCACAGAGAGGCCTCTGCAGAATTACTGTAGGGCACAGGATAGTAAATAGAAGATCTGAACCCATAAGATTTAGTTCCCTTATTTCCCCCCTACAGGGCAATTGCTCTGAACCTTATTAGAGCACATACAGCATATATTTCAACAATGTGCTGAACATTTTCAACAAAATGAATATTTTCAACAAAAAATTCAACTGTGCTGGGCAATAAATTGAGCTTTTTAATTGTCTCAGTCCACTGAAATCCTAGATGTAATTTCTAGAGCCCTGCTTAGTCACTTGCCAAATGGTGATTGCTGGGATGCTTTAGTTGGGGCTGGTCCTGTTTTGAGCAGGGGGTTGGACTAGATGACCTCCTGAGGTCCCTTCCAACCCTGATATTCTATGATTCTATGATAAGAGGTATATCATGGTGGCTACAGCCGGGGGATGGGGGGAAGGAGAAGAGAAGTGAGTAGCATCTGAGCACCAGTGGCTAAAATGCCTTTAGAGAGCCTAGGGGGAAATGTGCTCAGATGCAGCATATTCTAGACTTTTGAAGAGGTACAGCAGGCACCTTCTGTAATACTGACCAGAAGTTAGGCATAGTTGAAGCAGGAGTCAGGCCCTGTGGGTACAGCAGGAGATAGTAGCCAGGAATCAGAGTCCAGAGTTGGAGCCGGAGGCCAGGTGGCAGAACTGAAGTCAGAAGTAAGGAAATGGAGCAGAGGGTCAGGACCAGGTTAGCTGGCATAACTGAAAGCTGGGGCCAAGGCAGGAACTTGCCTGGGAACAAGCAGACTCAAAAGCTACCACAGCCACCAGCAAATACTTTGCACAGCTGTTGAACTGCTGCTGCTGGGTTTAAGAACCCACCTTCTGATTCTTCCAACCAATCAGGCTGTCTGACAGGCTATACCACCTACTACAGATCAGCTGTGCTCAGTAGGCTGCCCAGAGGCTGGATCTGCTGCAGGCCGTGGTTCCATACACCAGTCACCTTTACCTGCAGTAAATGCTGCCTTTGCTCAATGTGGCTGTCTTCTTTGTGGGAGCATCACACCACCTCTTCTTCATAATGCCCCTTTCCTGGCATATGTGGTTATAGTTTGGCTCTAAACCTAGCCTATACGGGTTACGTCAGACCACTGTCTAATAGCCTCCAAAGCAGAAATTAAAGATAGAGAAGACCTCTTGGATCAACTTATTTATCCCCTGAATTATAGAGCATTGCTACCTACAGTGCATTAAGTGCTTTATCTAGTTTAATGTGAGATATTGTAGCTATTTAAACAGGACTACCAAGTATTCTCCAGTTCTGCTGGATATGTGCTTTGCATGCAACTGTTCACTGAGACCTCGATCCCTCTCACGTTAAAGAAAAATCTCCCATTGGCGTCAGTGGGACCTGGGTCATGCTCTAAGTTTGTAAAGGTGAGCAATGGCCCATCATTCTAAGACATATATGCTCCAGTGAAAAAAAGTTACCTATTGGGGCCAAATTCTCCTCTTATTCATACCAGTGGAACCCCGTTCTCACTGAGAGAAAGTGTTGGCCCTAGTTCTTTAAAGGCAGAAAGGGGAATAGCTGTCATGGAAATAGGTGACTACTACAAGCTTGTTATTTCCCCTCCCCCAGTTGCCTGGTGCTGTAAATGTTTGCACAGTAAGCATAGCTGTTGCCTTAACAAAATTCCTGAGTGAAGGGATTGTTCCAAATAAAATTTAAGTTATTTATGATTAGTTTCTTATGGAAGTTTCTGAATTATTTCCTCATTCGGAAGCTGACCTTAGAGGAGCCATAACTCACTACATGCAGGTATATTTGATAATGGTTGCATATTTTCCCTTAGAGTAAACATGTATTTTAACACTAAGACATTGTTGCTAATTGCAGTATATTTTAAATTTAATATCAGAGGCTAAATTCTACTTGGTTACACAAGTGTAAATCCAGAATAGCTTCATTGGGCCAGATTCACCCAGGTTGCATAGGGTATGATCTGACTCCCACTGAAAAAAATCCCCAAAACATCCAGCCTCAACCAACCAACCAGCCCCAAACACAAACTCTACTACAAACAGGAGTCTTTCCATTGATTTTCATAGGAGTTGGATTGGTCCAACAGGGGAGTATAAATGAGGGTAATAGGCTAGCTATTGACATAGGATAGCTATGTGTGTAATTGGATGGCACAAAAAATGGTTATAAAATATGATGTTTGCTAAAAACTGAGAGTATCCTTGAGCACCTGGAACATAGGCTAAGAAAAAAAAGGTGCAACACTTACTTTGTGGGGTTTGTCCATATTAAAATGGAAAGCATAGTAATAGAATTCTACAGAGAATTATTCAGACACAAACAACAGGCAGCTCAGTCCTGCACATCTCATTCATTCCTTACTCAGGCATATCTCCCATTGGAGTCAACGAGTGGCGTGCCTGAGAAAGGAGTGAGTACTGGAGAATTGCCTGGGCTCAGAGCACTAGAGAATTCATAATCAATAGTCCTATCCCCATGGGTACCGTTACCTTCTCTTGTGTATTGCACTTGACTTATTACAAAGTGCTAAGGTCCTTTTGGGAAATATAGGCACGATGGCGCTCATGTCCCATGCAAACAGAGAATTATATTCAAACTCCCTATATTTTCATTCATATAACAGCCATAATATAGCTCTATGCTTATTAAACACCTGGCAATATTTGGATGAAAGCCGCTATTCCAGGACCTGATCACTTTTCACCAGTGATCTCTGTGACCATTGAAATGCCAACTGTTCATTGTGCTTAACTTTATGCACATGAGTAGTCCCAATAAAGTGATCAGGAGTGCTCACATGCTTACAGTTGAGCACATGCACAAGTGTTTGCATGATAGGGGCCCAAATATCTGGCCCTCATCGTTGGAAATTTGTCATACCCTTCACCATTATTACAATCCCAAGAGTATGCAATCAAGTCAGCTTGCAGAATAATTAGATCCACAACATCATTGTTTAGAGAACAGGTAATATCCTAGATATGAAGGAGTTGGCTCCAGTCACCATTGTGGTACCTGCTTGTGATACATCTGGTTATTAGCTCACCACTGATTTGATACCTCTCCTGGCAGTTTCTCCTTCCCTTGTCCCAGTCTTATACTGAGGCCTTTTCTCATGCCTAACAAGCAGCAGCATTTCTTCTTCATAGCTTTGCCCTCTGACAAGGTCACTACAGTTTGTCTCCTTCCAGCATACTAAAAGGTTTCTAAACAAAACCACCTGAGGCCATCTTCAAAGTTCACTACCTTGTTTGTGCCACTTGCTAAAGGGCTGGCAAAGGAACTCAGGACTGCCCTCTACACTGGTTCCAGCCTAGGGAATCTTACAATTGGCTGCTAAGTTCCACATGGTTTCACCCTTTCAATTGTTTTCCTTCAGCTTCTTACTACTCCTTTCAACCCTAGCAGTGACTGCTGATCCCTTCTCCACCATGCTGTACTGTACTCTGCTCCCTGGCTTTAAATAAGCCCTTTCCTGCTCAGCTGGGCTTCGTGTTCAATTATGATTGTATAGCCAGCCTGCACCTCACTTAGGTGCAGCCCATCCTGTCCAGTGGCCCTTTCTGATCCATTTTAACCCCTTCAGGGATAGTGTTGGGGTGAACACCCTGTCACACTGGAAAAGGTATTATATTTCACCATGAGAAAATCCATTAAGCATTATACTATGTCCTCATCCACATTAATCAGTCTCTATAAAAACTTTTTATAAACTTTTTATAAACTGATGAACTGGAATTAATTTTCAAATTGGACACAATAAACCAAGGACTAAATAGAACTTGTGAATGGTTCGCTCATTACACTAATTGATTGCATTTCTGTAGTTAATTTACCTTCAATAGCTTTCTCTCCTGTCAGACACAGACATCCATTTCAAAAGGTACTTTTTTCTCCTGCTGATAATGGCCTATCCAAATTAAACAGCCTCTTAGAATCGGTATGCTAATGTATAACCTTTTTTTTTTTTTTTTGCTTTTTGTGTGTATAAATGCATCTTACTTCTGTTCCATTCTATGCATCTGATGAAGTGGGCTATAGCCCACGAAAGCTTATGCTGAAATAAACTGGTTAATCTCTAAGGTGCTACAAAGTCTTCCTCGTCTTATATAAAAACTTTGTTACATCTAATAACTGAAGTTCAATATATGGTACTATTTATAATCTAAAAACTGTCAGTGTCTTCTCTCAGGATTAAAAGTCTGAAACAGCGGTCAATGGAATAAAATCTAATAGAAGGAATCATAGAAGCTTCTATTAAATTGGACTCCATATAACAGGTGTTTTAGCTTATTTCACTCCATGGAAGGTTGGAATATGATCCAAAGTGAGTTTTTTTCCTGTAGTTGTCTGGTTTCCCCAATAAATGTTAATTTGATTTAATGCTGTCCTGTGCTGTCATTTGTATGCATTTCAAATTGCATAGCTTTAAAACATGCCATTGCTCTTTACCTGACTCTGAGCTTGGCTTTTCAAAGCACAATACCATGCTGATTTCAGCTGGAGGAGGAGAAGGAGACATTTGATTCTTCCTCCTTGAACCATACCAGGCCAAATTTTATGCTGCTTTACTCCCTGTGTTAGTCCAGTTAAAGCTAATGGGACTATATGGGATGCAACACACCACAAAATTTGACCTGTTATTGTAGATAATTTGAGGCAATTCAAATGTGAAGGGAAAGTCTAGGAAAATATGGTTTGCTTGTAATATTTAATGCAGACAAGCTAAATAGCTTTTCATTTAAAGCCTTTATCTGTTAATCCTAAATAAAAAATTATAAAAAGCAACAGAAATAATACCTCTTTCCTCCTTCTTACTTTATATGAGTCCACAGTTTTGCACTAGTCTATAATCCAGATTTAGGGTCCCTTATGATTTTGAATGATTGATTTAAGATGGCAATTTGCGTGAAGGCCAGCTTAACAGAGTTTGCATTTCATCTGGATCTTAGTGAGACCACTAAATGTTGAGAAAAATTATTCAGGAATATTTTCACAAATTCTGAATCATTTTTCTATCATTTTCAAGCATTTTTACACCCCTTTTGTTTACTCTTCTCTGGAGACAAAGGTTTTGTTTGCATGAATGACTGAGAATGGTTAGTCTTCATGCAATTACCCATATTCATATACAGCTTTACCCTGCAGATGGCAAAGAGGGATATGTATTATCAAAGGCAAATATGAGCATTTGTAATTCACCATTTGCCCCAAAAGTTCTTGCCCTTGTTTATAAAGTTTCATCCATCCAATCAGGCAGCAGAAACAATAAATACCATAATATTTAGGTAACCAATGACACACTGTGAATAATGAATACTTAAAGACATAATTGAATAATTAATGAAAAACTTGTAGCCTGAAACATGTGCACACAAGACAGTTGTTGAACGATTACAAATTATGCCTAAAACAATCAAGGCACAACTGGACTTTGAAATTAAGTAATTCTGGGTCTGTGTGGTTTTTGTTTAGAGCTTCCCTGTAACCTATGTGTACAGGTCACTTTGTAGTGAGAGGAAGTTAGGAGCTAAAAATGCAATCCATTTGTGGTTCTTCTGGAAATCACAATATGGTGCCTGTCTCAGAACTGAAATATTCTTCTAGGAATTGCCACTATTTGCAATTGAAGGAATTTACGAGAATATCATCAAAACCATGGTGGGGGGGGCCACTGCTACACAAAAAGAAGTCATCAGTGACAAAATACCTGTCCTATGACACCCCAGGGTTTTTTAAATCCACATTTTCCAGAACATTTCTGGACCATCTCTAGTTAGAAACACTCACATCTATTTATTGATTGACATCCATATTTATAAAACATGTGCCCATCGCCCAAGCATCTGGATGATTTACATCCACAAAAAGCAGGATAAATAATTCAGAGCATATGACCCACAATGGCAGTAAAGAGACAATCCCCAAGCTAATTACTACCCCTGAGCACAAAAACCCTCCTACTGGCACCATGCCTAACAAATTTCCCAATCTGTCCTTCAAGACAAGAATCTGCTCAGGAAAAGGCTTAAGTAAATACAGAAACTTTGCACGGTGCCCTGAAGATCTACAGTGTTTTGCAGTCCAACAAGAGCAATGACCTCTGAAGCCAAGAACTCTCCATGGAAAATGTTGCTTTTTACAGCATCTGAAATCTGGATTGATAACAGAAGTACCTTAACTGAAGTCAATGGCTGGGTGGGTATCTATAGCAAGAGAGAGTGCCAGACCAGTCAGGGCTTTGCAGATCACAAAAACTCCTTTAATATTATTTCTCCATCAACATAACTTTATACTGCACCTTCCTCCAAAACACACTGGGAACTAAGAGTAAAATGTCCAGAATGTTCATTTATGACACAATAAAAGTAAGTTAGTCATGGAACCATATGCGAAAGTAAAATCAATCCAGATTTGTTTATCTGAACACTTTACAACCTGGAAAATAAAAGAATGGTTTGGAATTTTTTTTTATATCTAGGCAATAAACCCTTTAAGTGTTCATTTATGCTATGTATCACTTAACAAGACATTTGAAAGCTCTTTGGAATATAGTAAACGTGGTGCACTCATTGACATACACAATAAGTAGAGTATATGAACGAACCCTGCAGAGTTCACTTCATGTAGGTTGGCTGAATCTGACCTTGCAGAGTCACATCACAGGAGCTGGCACTGGGCAAATTCCCAGGGGTTTGCATTTCTCAGTTGTTGGGGTTCCCTAGCTTATACTCCAAGTCCTACTGGTCGCTACTGTCCCAGCTCCCCACTACTGCTCTGCTCATTGACTGCAGTAGGAGGGGAGCTTTTCTTTTATAAGGGGTGCAGTCATACCCAATGTGTTCTCATTCCCCAAGAGCATTATTGGTTGCAGGAGTAGTGGCATTACTTGATGGGAGATGGGTTAAGTTGCAATATCAGTGAGGGGAAGAGGGGGTTCAAGTCACAGGCCTTTTCCCAAAACACTTAAGGGAAGGTTAGAGGAGATCCCTGGCAGGGAGAATGGTGGGGCCACTAGCGGAAGTGGGGCAGCACTATGGAGGGTAGGAGGAAGAAAAAGGCAGACTGGGGAGCTGTCTAAGTCTGAGAACAATCATGGAACATTTACATAATGAAGCTGTATGCACAGCTCTACTTCTAAGCCACAAGGCACCTTTTAAATTTTACCTGCTTTACAGCTCATTTGAGGAAATCTCCAGAACACTTGTTTTCTGATACAGCCTGTAAGTGCCCACACAGCTAAACTTGAAGAAACCCTGAAAAAGTGATTTTCACCTGCAGACATTAACTACTCACTCTACTAAGGTAAGGACAAATTCTGACCTTCACCTTTACAGGTGTGTAATGACCAAAAGTCAGCAACACTGGTGCAGTTCCATGGTGCAGGATCTGGGGAACCGGCTGAGGGAGATCTGCACTGAGATCCAGCTCTCCTCACTGTGAAGCTCTGACCTCCTCTGATAGGCCTGGATGTAGAAAACAATTGATTCCGAAGGGAATATTCAAGTGTTTAAAGCTAGCCATGTGCTGAGCTAGGGTCATAGCTTACAAGTGGCAGAAGTGATTTCTCTGAGGAGTGGTTAAGTAAGTTCAGAGCCCCACGGGAATCATACACAGTAGTGTTCTGCACAGAATAACCTCAGCTACTGAGATAACTGCGTCTATTTTATGTTCACATAGCTGGACATAATGGTTACTATCAGATAACTTTTGTTAGCTCTACCACATTATTTCCTGATTACTATGCAAATAAAAAGTATGACCACAAATTTATTTTGTTTTGCAGCCAAGTTATCATTCCCCGACAAATGGCTTATATAGAAATTCTAAGATCCATAACCCAGTGGTGTGAATAGGACTGCTTTCCTCCCCCCACTTTATACCAGGGGCAGTGGCAGGTTTACAATGGAGCCAATCATGCCATGGAGCCAGGCTCATACTCAGAAGGGGCCCCAGCCTGTTCTGCTTGCACTGCGCCCTGAGACCCCATGCTCAGCACTTGCTCCTCTCGGCCTGCTCTTTGGTTGACTGAGGGCTCCTCTCCCCCCACCCAGCCGCATCCGCCGGCTTCTCTCTGCTCCCTGGCCAGACCCCAGTGCACCTCTGGCTCCAGGCAGTCTCTGCTTCCCACCAAATGCAGGGCCCCACCTGTCTCCCCGGAGCTGAACCGCCTGGGACTGATGCAGAAGCCTGGCCAGTCTCAGCCAGTTGGTGCAGGCAGGGGAGGGGAAGGAGGGAAGAGCACAGTGTGCCGGTTTGTAAATAGTGCCCTGGCACTGGGCTGGGCAGAGTGGGGCTGCCTCTACTATGCCATGCCCCTGGCCAGCCCCTTACTCCGGGGACCGCATTCCCCGCCTCCTCGCTCCCCGCCTCCTTGCCACACACACCGCATCATGCTCCATTGCCCTTATGGGGCCCACAAATACATTTAGCTCCAGGCCCACAAAAGTTTAATCCGACCCTGGCCAGGGGTTAGCTACTAGATGCGGCAAAATGCTCGTACCATGTCCAGTGTGACAGCAGATTCTGTTGTCTGCTGAATTACTCTTTGCGATGCCTGTAAATCCTGCAGGAGGAAGGTGTAGATAAGAAGAGAGAGAGAGACTCTCTGAAGATCCTCCCGCAGAATTCTTCCCTGCTTGTTCTGGTGCGTTACCTCCTATGGAGCAGGCCACAGAGCCAGCACACCTCAAACTCTGCAGATCTAGATGGATCCACGGAGGTTAGCAAAAGCTGCCGTTCTTCCATGTAGAGACTGGGACCCTGGCAGCCCTTCATCCCCCTTCACTTACCTTCCAGTGGAGCCAAGCTTCTGTGCACAACCTATGGCTCAAGCAGCCCCAGGGACCCTTCCTAAAGGAGAATCCCCACCATGAAGACAGCTTTGCAGAAATGTTAAGACAGTCGTAGGCCCTAGGCTGATAAATTCAATAGGGATGAAGAAGGGATGATGTGTATCTCAATGAACCCTCGTCCATCACATGCAGGGACACTCACGCCTGGCCCCCAGTCTGCACATTCCAGGTGATTTTCCCTTGCATTGATCTGGTCAGGCACATACAGCCTTGATAGAGCTCTGCCTATTTGGACACTAACCAGGTGGTTGAGTTTGGCCCTGAAACTAGTGCCAGCTCCTTCACTCTCCCCAATAGCTTGAGCTCTCCATTTCCCAGAACTCCAACCATACAGGCCTTCTGAGTTTACCTCCTCAGAGGCACGTGATAGTGAAGAAAACAGGAACAAAACCAGACTTTTGCTAAGGATTCAAACACATTTACTCATTACTTAGACAGCATGAGAAATACAAGGATCCAGACCAAGTAAAAACACATCTACATGAATTTTCCTGCCTCAGTTTCCACACCTCTTTAGAGAGTTCTTTGGCCTTAGTGCAGAGTTGCCCAGGGAGTCCAGGATCCTTGCCCAGGCACAAGGCTTCTTCTCTGAACCATGGAGTCTCTCCATGACTCTGACTTTTGCAGTCAATGCCCTTCTGCTGTCTTGCCCCAAGCTTCCTCTGCTTCTAGTCTCTTCTCCAAATGACTTGTCAAAGACTTTCTCTTTTAAACCTTTCCATCCCCTGTGTTAGGTGACCCTGTGTTCAGCCTCACCAGATGCACTGTTGCATAGTTACCAGCCCACCTGGGCAGCCTAGTCTCTGGCAGTAGCCAACTCTTTATCTAAGGGTGTTTCTATTTGAATAGAAGACCACGATCTTAAACAGAATTCATAAACTCTATGTAGATTTCCCAAATCATCACAGATGCAGACTCTGCAGGTCACCATCTGAGAGGTCTAGCTGAAAGGTGGTGTTGCTGTCATGGAGATGTCCTTCTCCGTTTGGCAGGACATGGTTATTCCCTCACATACAGATTCCAAGATTCGTCAGTTCTTGGGGAAGCACTCTGGCCCTCAGTTCAGATCCTCTACAGGACCTCCATCTCTTTAAATTGTAGCATAAATGTAGATGGTTTGATGAGTCTTGAGACTTTTAAAATGATCCAGAGGTTTACTATGTTACAAATAGCTGCTACATAAATAGTGACTAATAGACAAATAACGCATATGCCTATAAACACCATGCATTGTCCTTTCACTTGTGGCTTAGCAAGATGTTATGCATCTGCTGTAAGGTTCTGTGATCATCAATGGGAAGCTGAGGGATCTCAGTACCTTACAGAATCAAGCCTTCTGCATTTTTAGCATCTCATGGACATTGCTTTGCTCTTTATGGTTTGGCTTGCAAACCTCTAGGAATAAAAATATGTATTCTTTATCAGTACTCGGAGACAAATTCAATCCTGATGTAAGTGTGCACAACTCTACTGATATCAGGGAAGCTGTTATACCCATAAGCAAGTGAAACAAAGAACGCAATCCCCATGTAACGCTGTTACAAATGTCTCAGCTATTTTCTTTAATGTCAGACACACTGCCTTCCAGCAACATATGATGAGCAAAGCTTGGCCTGGATCAGTGGGTCTCTAACTTTTTTACTGGTGACCCCTTTCACAGAGCAAGCCTCTGAGAGCGACCCCCCCTCCCCCGTTATGAATTAAACATACTTTTTTATATATATATGTACCACCATTATAAATGCTGGAAGCAAGCAGGGTTTTGCGTGGAGGTTGACAGCTCGTGCCCGCCCTCATGTAATAACCTTGCAAACCCCCTGAGGCACCCTGACTCTCAGTTTGAGGGCCCCTGGCTGATGTTATCAAAAGTTCACTAAGGTTCATGAAATGTTGGTCCTGAATTTATGATGCTATTTTGAAAACCATGGAAATCTTACCATTTCCCTAGGTTTTGACCTAAAAACAGGATTCAGCCAAGTTTTGCATGAGCTTTGGGGTTCATTCATTCATCTAAACTGATATGAATAGACACTGACTTGCAACCACCAAATACTGCTTGAATAAGCAGGGTAAGTTTTACTTTCCTTGAAGCCGAACTCAATGGAAGCAGATCAGGCTGCAATTTATTCATTTATGAGTCTACAAAGATTAATAAGTGGAGGGATTAAAGTAACTTTGTGACTAAGTATATGGGCCTAATTCTCAGTTACTGAGCACTCAAAATTCCCATTGAAATTATGGGCTCTGGGCGTGTGCAACACTTTGGGGAGGGGAGTGGTGGTATATGGGATGCATATGGAAAATAAAAGAGCAACTGCATTTGAAGAACGCAGCTCATCAAGTATGAAAAAACAGCCACAACCATGTAAATATATTCTGTTGGTTCTGCTTGCTAAGATCAAATAAAATGCAGAACTTTTACACAAAGAGTCTGTCTCCCATCCCAAACTTTATTCTGATGAATCCATCCATGTCACCTTGATTGATCAGTCCATCAGCCCTCACAGAGAGAGCACCAATCAGAACACGTCATTCATGTTGTTCTAGACATTTTTTCAGCTACCCACTGGCCAGGTTGTCATTGGCACAGGACACCCAACTAGCATAGTGCACCACAGCATAGAAGCCCTGAGCTCAAGTGATCCATGAGCCTCAGCCTCCCAAGTAGCTGAGATTTCAGTCACGTACTACCACACCCAGGGCTGGTCTTCACTAGCACGGGGGATCGACTGTAGATACGCAATTTCAGCAATGTTAATAACGTAGCTGAAATCGGCATATCTACAGCCGACTTACTTGCTGTCCTCACGGCGGCGGCGGTCGGCAGCGTGCTCCCCCATCAACTCCACCTTGCGCCTTTTGGCGAGCTGGAGTTACGGAGTTGACGGGGGCGCCACTGGCGATCTATTTATCGCGTCTTGACGAGACATGATAAATCGATCGCCATAAGATCGATCTCTCCTGGCTCTAGTGAAGACAAGCCCCCAGTTCCATCCACGTGCATCAGTGTAATATCTCATCCAGTAAAGGAGGAGTGGGTGTAGTAATATAGTTCTTACCGCAGTATTTCTTTAATTAGATTCCCTGCCATTGGAAATGGAGTCCAATATTAACTCTCATGAGCCAGTGGAGTGATAAATATTGCAAAAAAGCTTTATGGTTGTCAGCCCAAATCCCTGATGACTTCTTTGTTAGTGAGGAGTGTGGTTCAAAGCTTGTAAACAACCTACATATTTGTAAGATTAGGTAACGAGTTAGAAAAAACCCAGCTCATGAATATTTTATACCCTCTCGCATCATATGTCTGTAGGGGTTTTTTTGTTCCATTGTAGATTAGTGATATACTGTAGAGCCAGATGGAACATCACGAATACATACGCACAAATGCATATATTGTTACAAAACAATGCTCTGCAAGCTAGAATACTGCTCTAAGTGAAAGTAACTGATCTGATGTATCATACAGATGACTTAAAATGTGTCTGCTTCTGTATTATGTAAAGTGGACTGTCGGGACATAGACTAAGTGACTGTTCAGTTTTCTGGCATAAACACCTGCCAAGGATTACTTTTCCTGCTCCAGCCCTCTGGCATCAAGATGTAGATCTCATATGAGAGGTGTTTATATGTGTAGCGGGGTGAAAACTATTTTAGTTTGCCTCTCTACGTTGTTGCAGACAAAGCTGCATATGAAATGTCCAGTAGACTTCCAGAGAATGATGATTCTATTTCAATAAAGCCATGCTGTGTGTTTTGTCATATTCAGAGACAAGTGCAAACTTAAGAGAAGCCCTTAGAACAAACAAAAGTTGCCATTTGAAGTTATCCACATTTTCAGTGGCTACCATTGTATAGCCAGCACTAGTTATACACAGTATCCTTTGGACTAATGCAATATTTCCCTATCTGCAGAATGGAAAATAACAGCAGTATCTCAAATACCAAGGAGTATATTGTACTGTACTGTGTAAAATGCATCGGCATTGCTGGTAAAATGTGAATTGTTTCAGTGGTGACAGCTATATGTAATTTATTGTCGGCTTTCTCTGGTCGTATATTATATCTGTCTGTAGTAGTAGTAGGCCATTTACCTCCATTCACTGCTATTGGCACAGAGAAGTTATCAAGGTACAACTTTAGGGATGTGGGCCTATTTCCACTTGGACTGCTATAAGAGTTTATATAAGGTGGGGAATCGTGAAGGCTGAATCCCCACTCTGGCACTTGAAGTGCAAAAGGTGGGGGCCCTCAAGGATTTTAAAAATTAATACTGGCCACTTCAGGCTTGTATTAAATTCCCAAGGTTACAGCTTCTCTCTGACCTTGCTTTGGTAAATGGTGCCACCACCCCAAGACAAACAAAAAAAAGAAAAAAAAACACCCAACACCCTCCTCCCTCACATAAAACCAACCCTTGGACCCAGAAAGGAACACTTGGAAATTCCTCCCTGTGGGGTACCCTCAAGCTCATTCACCCCTCCCCCACTTCGTGGAAGAGCTAAGAAGAAACCAAAGGAAATTAGCTGTTGCCACCAGCTAATCAAACAGCATAGGCACAAACCTCTTATGACACAACAATCCAAATCCCAACCTTAAAAAGGTAAATTTTATTAAAAACAAAAAGAAAGAAAATACATCTGGAACTTAGGCATTTGCTAGATTTTAAAAGAGCAATTCCAAAAATTAAGCACCCAGAATAGCTTTCTGGGGGGTTATCTTAAAGGTTAGATGCAAAGAAAAGCATCTGGGGTTAGCACAGAGGAGATCCACAAGCCAAAATAAAGAAATAAATCTGATCATGATTATCTAAACATTCCCTAGCCAAATGATTCCTTCTAGGTATGGAAGATAATTTTTCATACTTGGTTCAAACCTTCCACAGCATTCTTGCTTATAACATTGCTGCTCCGTGTCTCTATAGCCCAGGGAGAACAACAGGCAAAGGGAAAGTTTCTTTCACAATTTTAAAAAGTTCTACCTTCCCATTGGCTCTTTTGGTCAGGTGCCCACTTTTTTTTCTTTACCTGGGGGACTTTTTAACCCTTTACAGGTAAAGTAAGTAGAAGGATTTTACAGCTAACTGCCTGGCTGGGTGTCCATAAAAGAGAGCTACCCTCACTTCATTTATCACAGGACTATATCTAGTTTTTTAGTTCAATGTGACTTGTAAATTTAAATAAAAATAACCTCTATCACTATTGTGACAGGGTACTAGCAGAAAAACTGCTTAGCTAACCCTCTGTCACTTCAGCTCCAATTAAGTGAGGTAAATTGGAGCTGGGTAGGGTCTCCTGGCCCTGATTGGCAAAGCGGGAACCGCTGCTGCCTCTTCAGGCTGGGACTGGATAAAAGCCCCAAGGGAAAGAGGGGCAGGGCAGGGGCCGCTTTAAGAGAAAGAAGGGAGGAATACCCCTCCCCCTCCTTGCTAGTAGATAAGCAGAAAGGGATTGTGTATATTGTGGTGAAAAGCACCAGGTGAGCACTGCAGACAGGGATTCTGAGTGACTTGCTGGGTAAAATGGGGGCAGGAGAAAGAGGGCCTAGTGGGAATCCCATTACAACTATTTAGGAGTCAACAGCAAAGATGAGTATTTTCACAGGGGTTATTATTATTTAGAAATGGTATTACCATAGTGCCCAGAAGCCCTACTCATGGACCAGCACCTCATTGTGCTAGATCAGGGGTAGGCAACCTCTGGCATGCCTGCCAAAGGCAGCATGGGAGCTGATTTTCAGTGGCACTCACACTGCCTGGGTCCTGGCCACCAGACCGGGGGCCTCTGCATTTTAATTTAATTTTAAATGAAGCTTGATAAACATTTTAAAAACCTTATTTACTTTACATACAACAATAGTTTAGTTCTATATTATAGACTTATAGAAAGAGACCTTCTAAAACCTTAAAATGTATTACTGGCACGCAAAACCTTAAATGAGAGTGAATAAATGAAGACTCAGCACACCACGTCTGAAAGGTTGTTGACCCCTGTGCTAGGTGCTGTACAGATACAGAGCAAAAGATGGTCTCTCCCCCAAAGAGCTTACAATTAAGCTCTTTAATTACAATTAAAGTATAAGACAAGAGGTAACAGAGAGATCCAGACAGACTGGGCCAGGGGGTGGGGGTGGGGAACAAGTAAGCAATGAGACAACACTGGTCACCATGAGAGGCAATGGTCTTTGCACACCAGCACATAATAGTTGTGAAGTTTTTGGCAGACATCATAGCAAAGGAGAGTTTTAAGGGCTGTTTTGAAGGAATATCCTTTATCAAGAATTGTGGATGTTTACAGGAAGCTCCTCTCAAGCATGGTGGGGGGTGGGAAGGGGAAGGGGTACTGTGGGAGAAAGTACAAAGGTGCTTGTTTGAAAGTTTAACAAGCAAACACTGGAGGCTGGCATCATGGTCTGATCAGAGGCAGGAGTCAATCTTCAGCTACTGAATGAGAGATGCCAGGTAGGATGAAGACAGTGATGTGAAAGTAAAGCCATGCAGCGTATGTTTGATGTGATAGAGGGATTGATTCATCAACAGAGGGATGAAAAGAGGACGGTGAGGGTGGGAGGGTAAATCCTGGCAAAAGCCAGGAAAATGATCTTTGCAGCAACATTCTCTGTGGATATGAGCATGGCAGGATCACTGTTGTCAAGGCCAGAGAGAAGGATGTTGCAATATCTGAGATGCAAGATGATGAAAGCACGGACAAGAAAGGGTTTTAGGTGCATGGATGAGTAGGAAAGGCCACATCCTAAAGATGTCACGTAGAAAGAATCAGCAACATTTTGACATCAGTCTCGTTTGTGATATGAAAAAGGGGTAAAACATTCAGTGTGGTTTTCAGAAGTAACTAGGGCACTTGGAAGCCTATCTCATTAAAAGTCAATTGGATTTAGGCTCCTGAGTGCCTAAAGTTGAAATTGGAACTTAGGTTCCTACATAAATTACATGCTTTTGAAATGTTTTGCCTTGTGCCCTGTTTGTGGGAACAGGGCACATTTTCAATGTCAACTGAAGACTTTAAATACAGGTCCTTAGCTTCCTTTATACTGTTAAGATACTGAACACACTCACACCCAAAGTCAAGGAAATGTTCATAATATATCTCAGAGAACTGAAAACTTTAGGGAGGAAGGAAGCCTACATCTCCCCTACAGGCTGTGTCTTTGTGTTTTACTGCAGAGGCTCAAAATATATTAAAATGGTTCCTTTGTTGTCTTCTACTTTGTGTGTCAAAGTTCCACAATCTGTCCCATTTCACTAGCTGAAGTTCTGAAAACTTGCATTAACTTTCCACTTCCATCTGTGCATGAAGCCTTCAGTTCTTAGGAAACTCCGACTAGTATGGAACACTACAGTGCATCTTCCCAGCAACACAGGCTACTGCAAGCATATCAAGCCTGTCCACTCCACTCTATACTTGCTTCCTGTCAAATACTGAATTAAGTTCAAAGTCTTGGTCCTTTCTCAAAGTGCTCCATGGCGGGGAGCACCTGAAAGATGGATTAAAGCTGCATGATGAAAAACATGGTCAAAAACTTCAATCCTCTGGCACAGTAGAACTCTCTACTTGAAGGGCGAAGCTAGTCTGTGGGGGAGACAGAACTTTCTCAGTGACTGGTACAAGACTGTGGAATTAACTTCCCCAGGAACTAAGGACCTTCACAAACCTCAGAACTTTCTGCTCCTAGTACAAGATACTTTTCTCTGGCCTTGCCTTCTGTAACATAAACAGCCACAGCTGTATATATATATTTTTTAAAAAGTTACCAAAACAAGACTCCACTGTAAACTCTTCTCCCCCAAGGGATAGGATGAGAGAAGAAACAACACGATAGATGTTTAATCACATAGCTTAATTTCACTACTGGAAGGTGCTCAGATACTTGGCGATCAGCATGGTATAAGAACGTTGACAGAATAGAATACAAAACACACATCATAATTTGTTGTTGAGTAAATCCTTTTCTGCAGCCCTGGCCAAATGTTTTGGTTTCATTTTAGCTGTGATATTATCTGCGCCATTGTCCCCACTGGTCCTCATCTCCTACCTTTCTAGCACTTTACATCAGTTAAGTAGTATATGTTTTGCATTTGCTTTTGGAGCACATGGCACTGTTGACAAGTAGAAGCATTACATAGGCCTCTGTTTTTGGAGAATGGCCACATGAACTGTTGACACAGTAGTCTTCATTTTCCACAGTCTTACACATTGTGTGCTCATTTATACCTGTGTTAAGTGGATGTAAAATGCTACCATTCTGATTAGGTGGCCTTTTTATATCCCCTTTGCATCCCCTTTTAAGGGTTGTAAATGGCTGTACAGTGTGGAAGGCAGTGGTGAATCAGGGCTGCTCACACTGTGTGTATGATCCAGAATCTAGGTATATGCTCATCCTTATTAAGTCTCCTGATTTGCTTTCTTTGGACTACATGACAGACTTTAAACAGCAGCTCCCATACCCTACCACTGAGCCATGCCTATTAAGGATGATAATGTTGTCTCTACAATGAGTGTCTCCATTTATTGGTGAGCGGAACATATTTTTCTTCATCCTACCATAAAGGGAGACTGCTGGGAGGCCTAAAATTAGACCCATCAGCTGTGTTTTTTGTTTGCGAATGTGGAAGTGCTTGTCACACAATCCCTCCGTTCTGCCTGTCTGCTCAGTTCTCATAAGCAGGCAGGTACTGAACTACACAGCATAAGAATCGTGCTCTCGGAATGCTCCAGAGAGCAACATTTTTGCATATTTCAGTACCTTGCCTGCTCACAAAAGCTCAGTCGACAGGCAGTGTGGCGGGATGGTATGACCTGCATACAGGCACCCAGAGACATGAACCACGTTAGTGCTCTTGGTTTGTTGTTGCAGAGTCACCAGCAGCAAGGCTGGTTGTAACAGCGTTGCTCTTTGTCACTAAAGGATCTTGATAGCTTTCTCGGGCTCTTTACAGTTGATAAAAACAGCCTTTACAAAAGCACTCAAGGTTAAATTTGGGGCCTGACAAAATCTTCATAATGTCGCTTAATTTAAACTTGAATACATGGTTTCTCCCAAATATCCATAATTACAAAAAACACTCCAGACTTACATTTATCTGGGAGCTGGGTTCTCCAGGCTCATACATTAGAGATCACAACCGCAGTTCACAATGCAGTGTGGATTTTAATAGTGCTGCTTCTTTTCATACCCTTTTCATGATTTAAATAAACTGCAAAAGATTCTACAAAACCAAATCTAACAAGACACTCATCTTATTATAGTTTTTGTTCAACATTTTAAGGCCAGTGTAACTTAGCCTTTTGCCAAACTGCTTCACAGAGGTGCCCCTTGCTAATAAAACCACCAATCGTAAGCACATTCATCTTTTCCCTCCCTCCATTTTGTAACGATGTCAGATGTCGGAAGGCATGGATTGACTACGATTCAGTCTCATCAAAATTTTCTCCCTAAGTTTAGGTCCCCAGACACAGATGATTCCATCCATATGCAATCTTTGGTTTGACCATCAAGTGTCATAGAACATTCCTTTCACAGAGTCTGGGAACCTTTTGATTTCACACCAGCAGGGTTCTTGCTGTTCAGTGAACCATGGGGACCCTGGTTCATGCTCCCTTAATACTTGTGACCTTAGGCAATCTGGTAGTATGTTAAAGACAATTCTTATCAAACAGCACTCAGAACCAGACTGAGTTATTCATACATGGACATGAGCACTGCTCAACAGCCATGGCCTCACCCACCCAAGGTTCCCCTCTGCCACCTTCTCTTGAATTACTAACAAATTATGTGATTGCCTCTCCTGCTATGGGCCTGTAGGAGGCACCTTTTTACTCCTCCCCCAGCAAGCAGGTGTTTGGCAGCAAGAAGTTATGAATCTCTTGTTCCTCCATCCTCTGTCGTATGGAGCACATCAAAATTTGATCTGATACAAATGGTCAGAGGACACGCTTCTTCTCCTCCCATATTCTTCCGATTAGTTTTGTCTTTTAGCAGCAGTGATCAGTTGTGAGGTGCAATACCTGCTGGGGTTTTCTTCTGCACTGCTCTGTAGCCCCATCCAGATTCTGCCTCTTGGAGGTGGGCTCTTCTGAATGCTGGGCTCAAATCATGAATAGTCAAGGATCCATATGTGGGAAGAATACTTAAATGGGGGAGGAGGCTACTCCTACAGTCTTCTGAAGCTTTTTTCCATGTTTATATATTTTAAAATACAGATTTCATGCCACTCACTAAAAGAATAGGCTGCAAGAACACGTATTCGTCTGTCAACAGAGCATTTGAAATGCACACATTTTCTTTAAACCACTGGTGACACACTAGAACAAACAAAATCTCATGTGTGCCTGCTAAGTTATGATGTCCAGTAGAATGAGCCTCCAACAGGCCAAAGGGAAATGACATTTAGTTACAGTGAGAAAGTTTATATGAGCTTGGCATCTGAGAATGAGGAAGACAGCAATGTTCTGAAAGCAAGACAGTTTCCATGGAAAACAATACTACTAAAAAGGGGAACCAGAAGAGAGATCTTTGTGTCCTCAATTTTGGGCAGGGGAAATACATTCTTCTGAACAAGTGCGTGTGAGAACTAATGGCCCAAGAGAATCAGTAAGAAGAGCTGCAACATTAGTTCAGTCTTAGCCAATGAAAAGCAAACTTAAAACATATACCAACCCATCAGGATCAGGGAAGTGAGTTAAAATGGATTCACCTAGTCAAGATGTTTGCCTGATCACGTTTCTTGATATTTGTCTTTATGAAAGTCTGGGCAAATAAGGTTCAAATGGTGAAAGAGTAGATGAGAAAAATGCCTGTCTGAATACAGCATCTTATTTGTATTTGCTTTGTGATTACGTAATGATTTTCAAGGTCAGAGATTATATTTCATGGCACATTGCTTATTGCTCATGAAATCATTACGTTTGTTCACTCTGTAATGTGAGTGTATATGCCAGGTACTTTATAAGTAGTTAAACAAAATTAATTTCTGCTCCTGTGTGTTCAATAAACAACACTTTCCGGAATATATCGTGCTTTTTTTCTGTGCTGTGGAGAAGATTGTAGGCAGCCACAAACCTAAGTATAAGCAGCTCAGTATACAGTTTGAGAAGCCAGCTGGAATTTCTACATACAGTACAAATGTTCACTAGAAAATGTTAACGTGCTGGGACATCCACCATAGCCAGATGTGATATACTTTAAATTTTCTGGAAGAGCTGGGAGTCTAGCCTCCGAATCAGTGTGCTCATTTATTGCCCTGAGTAATAAACACAAACAGCCCCCACAAGTAATAGGCAACTGGCACCTGCTGAGAGCTGCATCAAAGAGCACCGCACAGTGTGTTGAGCTGCCCTACACTCGAAAGATTCCTTGTAAAATGCACATGGACATATTGGCAAATGTCTCTGTTCCCCATTACTGCATACACTGTAAGGAAGATAGGCAGGATTTGGCCTTGTACAGACATTACATTGCATTAAAGAAAACACTCAGAAAATGCTCAATCATTTCCCACACACAAGCACGATCTTCTAAAAGCACTCCTCAGAATGCTGTAAAGCCTTAGAAGAATTGGCACTGTGTTTCTGGCACTCTCAAGGCATTCTAAATGAGCATCATTTTAAAACAACTGCTAAACACCTCCTTTGTAGGGCATGCTGTGGAGAATCGTCAAAGCAAGAGTGAAGGGGCAGCAGGTCTATAACTCTCAAGGTTTATCTCCAAAGATCTGTTAAAAAGCTACAGCTCTTGTAGAGACAAAAGAAAATGGAAGAAATTAAAGAAAGTTGAGAGGTAGGTTTTTTCAGCACTGGACAGCACAGTGACTGACTAAAGTCCTTTCATTAAACTGAGGGTATGGTTACACTTACAAGATTATAGCGCTATTGGTTATAGCGGTCCCCTTACACAGTAATATGTATAGCGCTATTGTATGTCCACACTCACACACGCCAGCGTTATAGCATGGCCACATTTGCGGCACTTAATGCAGCATTAAGAGCAGCGCATTAGGGCAGTTATCCCAGCATTCAGCTGGGTGCAACGTGCTTTTTAAACGAGGAGGGTGAGGGGGGACGCGTTGTGTGTATGTGGAGGGAGAGAGACAGTGATTTTTCTGTTCTTCTGAAAGCCTGTCAGCGAGCCTCCGTTCACAGAAGGCTTTCTTTTCACACAGGCTCCCTCCTTAAACATTTGCATTGCTTATCTGCCGAGTTAAGAGAGAAACTCTAAAGAGGTACTTCCGCATTCCTCCAGCCGAGTTCAAAACAAAGGGAAGAGATGTCAATTGCCTTAAATGGCTCTAGGCATCTCGAGAGATCACTTGTAGCGCAGTGGGTGTCCACATTCTTGCAGTAGCGCTACAGCAGCTGCGCTACAGCCCTTATTCCCCATGCGGAGGTGGATTACCAGGAGTGCTATAACTCCGCGGTTATAGCGCTCTACGTGCCTTGCCAGTGTGGATGGGGAGGAGGTTATAGCGCTCGTGGGGGCTTTATAGCACTATAAAGTGCCAGTGTAACCAAGCCCTAAAACTGTCAGAGCCTTAATGCAGAATTATTTTTCTTCAGACAGAACCTATCTTACAGTAGCAGGAGAATAGTCTATGATAAAGCCCTTGCATTGCCAGTTATCCACTGTGATGGTGCACCCCATAAGGCTTTAGGGAATTACACTTATGAATGTATATATGATATAACTGGAATATGTTTTATGCTACTTATGCCATGTAACATATCTCTGTAAAGATTATGATCTATGAATCTATTCCTCCTACTTGTATGCATGTATTATTTTTGTAGTTGAAGTTATGAATATTAGCTGTGTAGTTGCTTGATTTCTAAGAGCTTGGCTACACTTGCAGCTGTAGAGAGCTTTGGGTTAAACCAGCCTTGGGAGAGTACACTAGGGAAAGCGATCCAGTCTGTCCACACTGACAGCTGCATGCACATTGGTGTGGCCACATTTGCAGAATTTGCAGCGGTATTGGGAGTGGTTCATTTGGACAGCTATCAGTGTTCAAGTGGCTGCAACGTATTTTTCAAATGTGGGATATGGGGTGGAGTGTGTTGTGTGGATGTGGTGGGAGAGAAAGAGTGAGTTTTTGGAGTGCTGGGAGTGTGTCAGCATGCTATCTTCTAAGTTCAGATCCCCTGTAACCCACCTGCCTCTCACTCACTCACACAGTAAATGTTTGCTTTGTTTACTTTGCCCTGTAGCGGATAAGTGGCTGCTGTCTGAAACGGAGCTCTGAAAAGGCAATTGCTCATTCCTGCAGCAATTTCACAATAAAGGGAAGAGAGGCCACTTGGATTAAGGGGATTATGGGGTATTTCTGGAGGTCAATCAGAGTGCAGTAACATAACTCCTCGTCCACACTGACGCTGAAGTGTCTCATCCAACACGCAACAGCTGTTAATTCTCTCATCGAGATGGAGTACTAGGAATGCTCCAGCCAGGGAGTCAGAGCGCTCTATGTGCCTTGCCAGTGTGGACAGGGAGTAAGGTAGAGGGCTCTGGGATGCTTTATTGCAGTATAAATTGCCAGTATAGCCAACCCCTCAGTAGCCTTAGTAAAAGCATTTGGTTCGCTTCTTGAGAAAGGAATGTGCAAGTTAAGTGCCCAGTCAAGAAGCACTTAATGACAAGAGAGCTTGGAAGGCTCCAATCCACATAAGAAGTCTACCTGAAGAGGTTCAAGGTAGTATGTAAACAATGGCTGCTACCTGTAAGTTCTGAGTCATCCATGGACATATGACTTGGCCATGTGACTCCAAATCTCCATTTTGTAACTAGATTCTACACATGGGGGAGGAAGAGGTGTCCACCCACAAGAGAAAGTCTATTTAAACCCCTGGGAGATTGCTCCATTTTGTCTTCAGCTGGCTCTAGAGATAGCCTCTCCACCCCCAAGGATACCTGAAAAAAACTGGAACAAAGGACAATAACTACGGGGGAGGATGTATGTGTGTGTGGATAAGTGATTGCTTGACCCAGACTAGAGGGAGACTGGTCTGTAAAAGGAAGTTTACTGAAACATCTCTGAGGGTGAGGTTTTTATCTGTATTCAGTATTACTGTATTAGAGATAGATCTGCATGTTCTATTTTATTTTACTTAGTAATTCACTTTGTTTTGTCTACTTGGAACCACTTAAATCCTACTTTCTGTACTTAATAAAATCACTTTTTACTTATTAATTAACCTGGAGTATGTATTAGTACCGGGGCCGGGGGGGAACAGCTGTGAATATCTCACTATCAGTATTATAGAGGGCAAACAATCTATGAGTTTACCCTATATAAGCTTTATACAGGATAAAACGGATTTATTTGCAGGTTTGGACCCCATTGGGAGTTGAGCATCTGAGTGTTAAAGACAGAAATACTTCTTAACCTGTTTTCAGTTGGGTCTACAACTGTTAGGGGACATGGTTCAGACCTGGGTCTGGGTTTGCAGCAGGCTAGCGGGTCTGGCTCACATCTGGCAGGGCTATGGAGTCTCAAGATGGTAGGGCAAGAAAGCAGGGGCAGAATAGTCTTGGTATATCAACTGGCAACCCTAAGGGGGTTTCTGTGATCCAACCCGTCACATCCGCCCTTTGGTAACACCATCAGGCAAAGCAGCATACAAGAATGGCCTCATCTTCATCATGAGACAGTCACAGTATGTGCCACAAAGGTAATTAGTTTTTAACCAGGTGGTCATTGTGTGTCGTATCTCCTGACATGGGCTGCCAATTCGGTCATTGGTGTTGGCAAGATTGTGACTGTCACAAATGTAGTCCTGCTCCATTTTTCTTAAAAGACCACTTCTGTGAAGCAGATTAGTGTGGTTAAGCTCTTGAGTGGTTTCTCAAGAAAGGTTCCTGTGACATTGCACCCCAGAATGCTTTACAGAAATATGCTTATCAGTGTATATATGACATAATTGGAATATGTTTTGTGCTAGATATGCCATGTAACATGTCTTTGCAAAGGTTATGATCTACTGAATATGTTCATGCTATTTTTTGTATGCATGTATCATTTTTGTATCTGAAGTTATGAGTGTTGGCTCTATGCTTGTATTTAAAATGTTTGCTGTAAAAAACACATAAGGCAGATTTGGTCAACACAGTGTGAAGAGGTTATTCAAGTAGTTGGGAGTACTTAACTAACAATGGACTTTGGGAGATGCCAATCCACATCTGAGCTTTCCTGGGAACGTTCAAACTAAGATGTAAACAAAGGTGTCAGCCTGCAAAAAGCTGAATTATTCATAGACATGTGACTTGCCCAGGTGGCCAGACACTCCATCTTGTGGCTGTGATGTACCACAAGAGAAAGAATATAAAAAGCCCTGAAAACCCCTCCATTTTGTGTTCAGCTGGCTCAAGAAATAGCCTCTTCACCCCAAAGAGATGCCTGAAAGAAACTGGAACAAAGGACAGTAACTATGGGGGTGTAAATGATCGCTGGACCCAGACCCAGGAAGGAGTCTAGTCTGTCAAAGAAGCTTATTGGAACATCCCTGAGGGTGAAATTTACCTGCATATAGTTTCTTACTTTATTAGACTTAGAATTATGTGTTTTATTTTATTTTTCTTGGTAACTTACTTCATTCTGTTTGTTATTACTTGGAACCACTTAAATCCTACTTTTTATATTTAATAAAATCACTTTTTGCTTATTAATTAACCTAGAGCAAGTATTAATACCTGGGGGAGGAAACAGCTGTGCATCTCTCTCTATCAGTGTTATAGAAGGTGGACAATTTATGAGTTTTTCCTGGAAAACCTTTATATGAAGTAAAATGGATTTCTTTGGGGTCTGGACCCCATTGCGAACTGGGTATCTGGGTGCTGGAGACAGGAGTACTTCTTAAGCTATTTTCCAGTTAAGCCTGTAACTTTTGGGGAAAGTGGTTTAGATCTGTGTCTGCGTCTGCAGCAGGCTAGTGTGTCTGGCTTACCGAGACAGGGTACTGAAGTTCCAAGCTGTCAGGGAAAATGGGCTCAGAGATAGTCTCAACACATCAGATGGCAGTTCACGAGGGGTTTTCTGTGACCCAACCTGTCATAATTCCATTCCAGGAGAACTAACTAGAGAGAATCAGTGAATCTTACGGTAACAGTGACAATGTTCACTTCAGCAGTGTCATTAGAGACAAAATCAGGCTTGGCCTGAGCAGGTGCAGCTCCCATTGACCTGACTGGGAATTGCACTCTCTTTCACAGGACTGAAATGGCCCAAAGATTAAGGAGAAAATGAATGTGAAGGCTGCCATCTTGGCCGGCACCAGAGGCCCTCCCAGAGTTGAAATCATGAGTCTCTACAGCTTGAGCAAAGGTGACTATACCTGGGTGTGTAGTAGGGTCACTTTCTCTGTGTATTGGGCCTGGGCGGGGCGGGGCGGGGTGGGGGGAGGGAGAGGTCACACAACACAGTGTGGCCAGTGAGTTATATGAGATTTTAAGAAAGGTGGCTATAAGCGTTAAAGATGGAAGATAGGAGTACAGAATAAAGGTTCAGAGTAATCTTATGCAAAGAATACCACTAGCTACTGAGAAAGACATTCAGATATCCTTCTGATTAGGCAGAAATAAACCATTTGTATAGTTAAATGCCACTCGAACCCAAGCCTACAGTACAATGACTTTGAACTTGCAGCAAGATGATGATAGTTGAAGCAACAGCCTGTATCTGTCACCTGAGCAATGCAATCTTATGGAAAGCCTCTATTGCACCCTGGCATCATTTCAGGTGACACAAGTCTGTTCTCAGCCAGATCATCATTTCCATTTGCCTGGGGGAGGGAAGCATACACCTCACTTTGAAGTGAAAGCTGGCCTTGTTATAGTGGCACCTAGGTGCTAACATGTTATCCTTGATGAAAGAGGACTCCCTGTTAAGCACATTACATTATCAGAGGAATGAATGTTCTGGACATCCGTAGATTCCCAGTTCAAAGACAACATGCCCAGTGTCCTCCCACAGGATGAAGCCAGCCTAGAGTTCTATAAACAAACATTGACATGTAAGTTCGCTGGTCGCACATCAGGAGTGATCTGAGAAAGACAACCCCCTGCGCTGGCATCACAACTCAGGTGGAGGTGAGCACAACAATAGCAGACTGAATTTGAGAATGAGTGAGCACTAATAGCTAGCTGGGAAGCTGAAGCTTGATGTTCACCCCCATGAGGTTACTATAAATTGTTTGTAAAAACACCAGCGGAAGGAGGATGCTTCTGCTGGGCCACTGACAAAAACATGCAGTTCAGGTTTTTGGGTTGTCACCTCATCCCAGTCACTGGGAGGCACCTTTTTGTACTAGTGGAAAGTCTTAAGAAGCTGCAGTGTGTGACTAGCTTCTCTTTGTCAAGACCTCTGACAGGGATGGGTAAGGACAAGGAGAGGAATGAAGTCACTCCTGGTACCCCTTGTGGGAAAAGGTTTCTCAAATGGGAGTTACGGTGAGAGGTTATTGACGGGGAATGCAGGCAAAGAAGCTGCACAGTGCCTGGACCAGCATGACAGGTCAGGATTAAGCAAGACCCCGACTGCTGACACTGCCATGCTATGACAGAGTCCTGTTGGGCTGTAGGCACTCCACCAACCGGTAGAAGGAGCATGACCCCACCTCTAAGCGCTCATCACAGGGGTCGTGGGTTTGGATTGGGTAACTTACACATGTGGCACCTGTGAACAACTGCTCAACTCTCATCTCCATTGTCAGTAGTGAATGATACCGCTGACTAAATTCAAATGCTAAATAAGAGTTAGACTGAGCCTTTGTTCTGAGAGTTATAGTCCCTCCTCTATTTCTGCTGTGCCCCTGGAAGGTGGGGAGGGGAGTGCTTTGCTATAGCACTTTAGTGGGTGTACTGTACTCCTCCCACATGCTGTCTTATCTCTGCTGGCAGGCATGTAGTGGGTGAAACCAAGGCTCTGGCCATGTCCCACCACTCTCTGCCTAGCTGCGCCAGGGTGGGAAGAATACTGGGTATGCAGCATCTGCTCTCCAATCCATATCTGGACTCAAAGTCCCAGAAGCCCAAAAGCTGCATGGAGAAGTTTACTGCTTTCCATATCCAGGTTAGAGCTGCTCATAATCTGGCCTACAAGAGCACTTGATACTTTAACAAATGGAGAGTGTTAATATGTGTGGTGGGGATTTTCAATAGAGCTTAAGGGAGTTAAGCACCCAGCTTAGGGTGACCAGCTAGCAAGTATGAAAAATCAGGGCAGAGTGTGCAGGGCAATATGAGCCTATATAAGAAAAAAAACCAAATATAAGGACTGTCCCTATAAAATTGGGACATCTGGGCACCCTGACGCAACTCCTACAGAGTGTGAATGGAAGTTGGGTACTTAAGTCCCTAGGTATCCTCTGAAAATCCCAGCCTACATGGTTAACCCTAGCAAAAGCACAACCCACTGATCTTTCATTTAGCCCATGTCTGCACTGCCACTTATGTCAACAAAACGTATGTTGCTCAGGGCTGTGAATATTCCACCCCCATGAGTGACATAAATTATGCTGGCATAAGGGCTATGTTCACTGTGCTATTGGCAGGAGAACTTGCTTGTCGAGGGTGCATTAATTATGTCGACGGGAGAGCTCTCTCCCATCTGCTTAGAGCAGCTACATGAGAGATCTTACAGCAGCACAGTGACATTGGTACATTTATATGAGCATTGTGAGAACTACATTCCTTATGTCTTTTCTTCAAACACAGGCCTCTGAAAATCGTGGCAATCTTTTTAACTTTCTTGGAGGAACCACTCCAGCGCTTTCAGTCCTCTCTTGCATAGTTATTGCATTCATTAATGTTTGATTGTTTAAAGAGTTTGAAAAGGTAATGGCTGTCTTTAATCCAGACTTTATTCAAATTCAGCAGCAAGAACAAAGAAGCTGCAGTGTGTGGTACAGAATTAACTTCACTGTGTGGTTCCGGTGAGATCATCAAACAGGAGAATGACCAGTGAAGTGAAGTGAATCAGTGAAGTGACGTCCTTGCATCTCATTGCTGTCTATCCATTCCGCTCCATGGGGCAAATCCTGCAGAACAAAACTCCCATTAAATACACTTGTCACAGACTCACAGGTTGTGCCCACTCTTGGCCCCGTGCAGTCCATGGGGGGTGCCCCTTTTAGTGAGACGGCCCTTCATGGAGGTCCACTCTCTCTTGGGGTCAGCCCTCCAGCTCCTGGATCCGCACCTCTCTGAGCCTTAACATGCCTGCCTCTGCCATGGGCCCCCTCAGGGAGTCCCCTCATCTGGGACCCGTGGGGCTTCCACCCCCGAAGGGGATGATGCAGCCCTGTCCTCTAGACGAGGGGTCTCCAAACTTTTTTGACCGCGCACCCCCGTAGAAAAAGTTTTTTGAGCAGACACCCCCATGGGGGAAGCCCCACTTCATCCATCCACTCCCTCCCACTTCTCCCCAACTGCCCCCCCTTGTCCCCTAACATCCTAACTGCCCCCCTGGGGGCAGTCCCTGCTGCGGCGCCCAGCTCCTAGGGCCAATTTCTGCCGTGGGGCCCGGCGCTAGGTCTCAGCCACGGGGCCTGGCGTCCGGGGCCAGGTCTCGGCCGCGGCACACGGCTCCTCCCGCCCAGGCTGCAGCTGCGGCTCCCAGCACTGCAGCCGCAGCGCCAGGCTCCCAGAACCTGGCGTGTGGATCCTCCGGCCAGCGCTGCTGCCACGGCTCTTTCGGAGAAGCTGCCAGGGCAGCCCGGCTCCTCCTGCCTTATTGGAAACCTCCTGGGTTTACAATAAGACAGGAGGAGCCGGGCTGCCCCGGCAGCTCCTCTGCAAGTGCTGCGGCAGCCCTGGCGGCAGGAGGAGCCGCCCTGCTCCTCCTGCCGCCGCGGCCACCGCGGCACTTGTAGAGGAGCCACCTGACTCCTCCAGCTGCTGGGGCACGCACCCCCGGGAGTGGTCTCGTGCACCCTCGGGGGTGCGCACACCCCAGTTTGAAGACCACTGCTCTAGACCGGAGTGACTCTCAGCCAGCATAAAACAGGAGGGTTTACTGAGCATTGAACACAGCACAGGGACTCTCAGGACCCTCAGGCCTGGCCTTCCTCAGCCCAGCACAACCAAGTCTCCTTGCATCCAGGTGGGCTCTGCCTGCTCCCCATCTCCAGCACAAAGCTCCCCTTCTTCCCAGCTGGGCAGCTGAGCTCACTCCCCTAAGTCCCGCCTCTGTCCATTGTCCTGTCTTCAGGTAAACAGGGTCATCTGGGCCTCTGGCTGGAACCGACTGATCCTCTCTTCACAGCTCATTGTTCTCCCACCAGCCAGCACTACCTGCGACTCCTGAACTGGGCCACCAGCCACTGTGGTCTCCATTCTCCAGGCCATTGGCTGGGCTCCCAAGTTCCCTCGACGGTCCTCTGGAACAACAAACTCCGTCTCCCATCGCCTTGTTAAATCAATAACACCCAGGGAAACTGAGTCCTACCTCCTCTGCATGGAACTCATAGGAAACCCAAGGAGAAAACCCCCCTCATTCCATCACAGCACTGAGAGTGAGTTCAGAGCCAAACTACAGAATCTGACACTATTTTTCCCTTCTATTGCTGCTCCTGTTTGCCTGAATGACACTGCATGGTGAAAGTCATTACTTCTGAGTCTGAGAGAGTGAAAGTGATGATACCCCACCCACATCACCATCTCTCCCCTCTGCTGTTGGTAGAATGGGATACCTTCATGCTTTGCCTTTACCTCTTCCTGTTAAAAGGATGGGGATGGGGGGAGAGGGGAGTATTCTTGCCAGCAATATTGTACATTTTCTCCCTACCTTTGGGTAATATCATCCCTTCTTAACAATGCTCCCTTTGTCATTTCTCATTAGATGGCATTTGCCCCGTCTCAGGTGAGACTTGCAGCCGGTTCCTCTCTGGCCTCTCCCATTCCCCCCTCAAAAAGTTTGTTCAGCAGAATACCTCACTTTAACCTCTGACTTGATCCTCCTCCTGCTGTGACAGAGCTGAGCAATCTTTGTTGATGTTAATATGTCAGAAACAGCACCCAGCAAAACGTGATTTGCCCGCTTCCCTCCAAACTGATGACCAGGCAAAAATTGCCTGACATTGTGCAAATCTTTCCATACAGATCTACTTCTCTCTTTTTTCCATCTAAAGCCATAATGCTGCTTTGTCAGCACCTTGACGCTCCCAGACCTCACCAGTCTCCTCCTGCCTTATCTTATCAGTCCAGCCTGAGTTAAAGCATTTCTTTTCTACTGGGGATCAGATTTCAGCTCAGAATGACCCTTTGTGTGTATGGGCTCGCTCTGGGAGCTGTCATTGTTTCTCCAGTCAGAGCCAGAAGTGCCAACAAACATAGAGCAGGTGGCCCTTCTGCTTTCTAGCTCACTGTGAGCTAAATGTTAGTGGGCTGATAAATGGCTCTTTGCTTGCACACGAGCAGCTCACGATAAGGGAAGTGATTCTACAGGCCCAAACATCCTACTATCAAGAGCCCACAATGTGTGAATTAAGTGCCTTGCCCTGGATGGAGATAGTTAAGTTGTCTTTTAAAAAAAATAAGAGGAGAGCATGTTGCAATTCATGACATATAAGATAATGGAACGGCTACTCGTTCTTTGGCCTGTCAGCATTAGGGCAGAAGCTATCTTCCACTCTATTACATTATTTTATAAGTCACTTTTATCTGCTTAAAAACGCCCATTAAGAATGAGCTGCAAGAGAATGAATTTTTTTGATAGATGAGGGTCAAAACAAATACACTATGAAGGATGACCTTTCAAAAAGGGGATTACCTATAAATAGCTATGGCTATCCCTCACAGCATTCTGACGTATGCCTGCCAGTAGTCTGAAGAGGAGAAACTCTCTGTCAGTTCTTTCAGCATGATTTCAGAATGGCACATGCCACTCATTGGCCATGAATAGCAGAAAAGAATTTGCAAGGGATCAAGCAAAAAGCTTTTGCAGCTGGCTCTGTATCAATTTCCCCCCTGTGCAAAAATTAGCACAGAACTTCCTTCTCTCTCCAGTGAACAATGGCATATAGTGAACTAGGAAGGAATATTAAGTTTTCATGTCTGAAATATGTCACTTTGGGAGCTCATTTATTTAAAAAATTAATCAGAGCAATTTTTAAAATTAGCCAAGCACTGTCAGCAGAGTTAGTTCAAATCCCAGATGGTTTGATATCAGGCTGCAATACTCAATTGCTGTTTTGACTTATGCTCTGTGCCATGATTTATCAAATCCTTTATTCTGAATCAAGAAGAATTGCTTATCCTGGTCATTTACTGCCGTTAATGTGGAAGAGGTGAGTGAATCAGAGGGGTAATAGCAAAGGTCTGTTTTATTTGCCATGCATTTTCTCTGCCTACTTTATCCTGAGAAATTACCACAAAATATAATTGGAATTCATAGTCTAGTGGGCATAAGAACATAAATTCCAGGTCAAATCAAAACAAATACATAAACTTTTTTAATTTAAGTGAATGTTATGAATGATCTATGCATTAAATGTTTTTAATATAATTCAAAATATACACAAGGGTGGTGATTTTCAAATATATATCATCTACAAACACAAGTCATCATCAGCCACTTTGTAGAAGGCAAAGCTGTTACACGTCTCAGACTATGTAAGGTTTGGGGCTCTGTATATTTAGAATAATACTGAAGTGACAATAGTACTTAAAAACAAAGAGGTTTGATCAATTTTGCTTCTATGAACTTAAATACACATTTATTTTACAGTAGTTCTCAGATGCCTGAACCAAGATTGGGGTTCATTGCGCAAGATGTCTTACATATACAAACAAAAAAGTCTCTGCCGCAAGGAGCTTGCAATCTAAATAGACAAGAAATATTTCTCATAGATGGCAACTTGCCTTAGGTCACATGTATAGTTTGTGGGGGCAGCCAGCCACTAAACTGAGATCTCCCCAGTGCCTTAACTACAGACCGTCCTGCCTCTTAATTGACCACATACCCTCAGACTTGTATAAAATTGACAACTGATTACTAGATTTTTCTAAAAGTGAAATATCCCCTAAAAAACTCAACAACAACTTTCATTGTAATTAACTGCACTGTCCCTGTTTTCATATTTACAGCTGATTTCTGCCAAATGTATGAAACAAAATCCAAATTTCTGTTAACCCAGGAAGCATTTGTTACTAAACAGATCTTTGGAGAAGACTAGTATGTTCTGTTTTGCAGAGGTGGCTTTAATGCATAGTTGACAGTTGTCTCTCTACTTTAATATCATGATTTTGAAGCTGTTCACTTTGGAAATTTACAGCTGTTGTTGGTTTAACAGTAGTGCTTCATTCACGCCTTTCTGCAGTTCAGAATTACTTCTTGAGTTTACTGCTGGGAGTATTACTTTTTGTTAATAAAAGTCCATCAAGATGAAATAACAAAGCAGCCATTACAACGGAACTGATCACCAGTTTGTCAGCTTTATTAATTTTCTCTTATGAAAATCTCATCAGTGGAGACATGCAATAGGTTTATACATGATTATTTATTTATTAGTAACATAATAGCACCTAGGAATCCCAATAATGGACCAGGACTCCATTGTGCAAGGCATTTACAAACAAAACAAAAACTTAGTCCTTGACACAAGCTAGCACATGTGAAGGAACAATAGAAAATGTCAACAGATCATAATTTACAATTTAGGTCCCCTGATTTTCTTTTCCTCTTAATTGGATGCAGTTCTAAGCTAGAGTTGTTTTGTCATTCTGGACTAACTGCTAGGTTATTTTATAAATGTGATTTCTAATATGGATCTTGCTTTCCTACACAAGTGCTTCTGGATTACAGCTTGATATTTGTATGTGTCAATGCAGTGGTGGTGGTGTCTGGGCAGCGAGGATTATATTAAAGCTTTCAAGACCCTCCAAGCAGTGCTATAGTAGCTAAGGGATTTTCATGGGCACAGAGGCACTAAGTTACCCCTCTAATCTGTTTCTCACTGGCTTACAGACTCCGAAGAAGCTTAATAATTAAAGAAGAATACAGTCAAAGTGTTTTTAAGGACATATGTGCAGCAGCTTATTGTAGTCATTTCCTGACAGAAAATGTACTGAAGGATTCTCAAGTAGAAAAATGGAATATGACTTCTCCCTTCCCTCCACCCTGGCAAAAGGATGATGCTTATTTCTCAATTAAAAAATAAAAAGCTTATCAAATATAGTACTGGTGGCTATTTCCTGTCTCGGAGGAACCTGATTAGCCAAAACTTCCGCTATTCAAACCTCCCTTACTAATGAACTACAGTGTGTTGCCTTGATCTATTGACTCCCTGTGTATTGATTTTCCAAATTCACCTTCACCTGTGAAGAAGGGCCAGACAAGGCCAGTGTAGTTCATAAATTCCACTTACACTCCCTTCTGTACAGCTGGGAATTTCATCTTATCTGAAAATATTTCATGTCACCCAAGTGGTTCATATAATTGGCATTCTACTGAATACACATGTATATACATAACGGCATGTGCTGTGTATGCATATGTAATGTGCCTGAAGGAATGTTATTTTCATGCTGAATTTTCAGTTTCAGAGTTAAGCCAATTTGGAATAATCTGTCCCTGGAAGGGAAAAAGAGTGGTGGTAAATGGGCATCATGAGGAATGAGGAATTTTTAAAAAATCTTGAATAACTCAAACATTAGGAAATGATTTTCCTTGATTCTTCCAAAATTTTTACCTTCCAGCCAAGATGACGTACAGAACATTTCAGCAACCATAAAGGCTTTTTCAGACTATTAAGAGCAAATGAGAACAGGGGTTTTGAACTATAGTTGTTTTGCAACTTTACCCAGAATATGTGTTCACAAATTACCAGTGTATTCACTTTGTATTTGCTTCTGGATCATTGGCATATAAGCTGTTATATTACATTATTACTATGAAGCCTAAAAGTGGCCCAGATTTCACATGGGGTTTGATGAAGCTTGTAGTAGATGGATCTGAGAAAGGGAATTTAACTTTTAATTTATATATGATACAATTCACCCCTTCCCAATCTCCACCTCCTGCTTTCTTGATCAAAAAAACCTAAGTGAGACCTACACCCTTTCTGCTTGGGAACAAATACTACAGTTAAGATTGAAAAACCATTTTGAGTTTGAAGCTTCTGTTTCTATTCACTATGCTCCAAGCAGTTTGTTGTTGGTCTTCGAGATGAGATGTTGCAAACTGAGATCCTGTCTGCTGTGCCGGGATATTACAGATTCCATGGCACTTTCTGCAAAAGTAAAGATCTGAGAACAGTATTCTCTACCTACATTTCCCTTCCTATCACCCCAACCTGTTTTTCAGTAGGCTGACTCTCTGTCTAGTTGCCATTTTCTCACCGAAAAGGTGGCTGCGTGATTTCCGCCTTTCCTATGCATAGGTTCTCTGTGATTGAAGTACAGGATGATTGGGCATGTGAAATCCATGCTAACCCAGGGCGAAGACACCGGGCTGAAGTAGCAGCTACAATGCTTTCATGGTGTTTTCAAATCGCTGGATTGGATCTGTATGAACTTGGTACCATCCCCTTGCCCATCTGCAAGCCATTTCCATTGCATTCCTCTGCAGGCCAGTATGGAGACCTGAGGTATGGCACACTGGGAATGTGGTGGTACCGTACCTTCTATGGTGACTTCTGACATCACCAAAACTGAACTTTTCAGCGTCGATAGGAATTCTGCTGGCCCTTTGCACCAGAAGTGTATTTCACTGGTGACTTCTAACGTGTTCTGGGGTCCTTTGAAATGAACAGCTGTATATAAATGGAAGATATTAATTATTATTATTAATTTCATTATGTATTCCAGAGACAAAGGTACTGCCATTACCAGAAATGGCAGTACAGTATCCTACAAACTCTGGGCCTGATTCATCCACACTTTACCACACTGAAAAATATCTTCTCACACATCTAGTCCATTGGTTTGGTGAAGTTACATGCTACTCAATGTGAACAGAGGTGGCCTTTTGCATTTATAACTAGAATTGTCAGTTTAAAGAGAAGTCCTGGGTTTGCTCCTTAGGTGGAGTTAATTCATGGGGTTGGCTGTGAACAAGTCCTCATGTCCTTGGGCACTGCCAGAAAACGGTACTTCCTGAGCAGAAAAGACATAAAAGATCAGGAAAGTGACTAATAACATGGAAATCATAATTGTTGTTGACAAGCACAAGTTATACCATTGCTGACTACAGCATGAGTAACAAAACAAACTGCTTAACATAGTGGCTGCAGGCTATTGTTTCTCACACAAGTGACTGACACTTGACTAAAAGTGGTCTGTAATCAGAGGACTGCAAAAATGGAAAGTGATTTTTAAGAAACAGTAATTAAATTCCACATTCAACCTTCATATAAAAATGGGTTTAAACCCAAAAATAAACAATGGGCCTGATTCATCTCTGGTGTAAACCTAGTGAAGCCAGTGGATTTACTCAGAGCAAGTTTGATCCAACAAATGAATGAAAAGAAAGTGTTCTTTGGAAATAATTATCTGATTATTTATTGCTGTTGGTATAAATGCAAACAAACAAACCTCTCATATGTTTTTAGGGTGAGGACATGATGGAGGTTGCATTTCCTGGAAAGGTGAGTATGAACATTTTCAGTAGAAGCTCTCTTGTTGAAGACAAGCTCTCATATTAAAAAACAAAACCAAAACCCCACAATCAATACATGCATCCATTTCCATGGTGCCTATCTGCCTCAACATCCAAGGGCCTCACACAATAAAAAGAAAACCATTAAAGGCATCACATTAAAATCTTGATGGATTGATGTTAGTCGGAAAGGGAATGCATATTTAATATGGCACCTAGATGCTTTTCATGTACTCAGATCTCTCAGCTAAGCAGGGCTAGGGTGGGTCAGTCCTTAGATACAAGCATTCCAAGGAATGAACCCTTAGCTGCTAGGAAGTAGTAGCTGAGGCATTGGCGGTTCTCCTCCCCAGCAAGCCCCTGGCAATGGTGCCAGATTGTGGCATAGATCTAATCCCACATTTTGGAGCTGGACCAGCCCAACATGCCTTTGGAGTCCCAATTCCTATCTGAGCATCTCATGGCACAAGAGGAGCCTACATACTGTACAATGCTTTTAGATGGTACCATGCTTAGGCCTCACCAGTTCCATGGGCCATTGTGGGGGCTCCTTTCTCCATGCCAACTTTGGGTTGGATTGTGCTCCAGGGGGAGCTGTGGGCTGGCAGTCCTTATGTTCCCCAGGTGCAGGGAGGTTGTAGCCAGTGCACAGGAAGAACAGAAGCGGGGCCGCGGGGGAGAGGGAAGGGAGGATCCTTGCACCTACCTCTTCCCTTACAAAGCCATGCACCAACCAGGAACAAAGTTGTCCATAGTATTAGTGGACAATGAAGTGTCTTTTAGATGGGATATATAAAACCATGGTCTTAACTACTATCGTTAAGATCCCAAATTTCAGCCTAGTCTGGCTTCCATTTGTGGGACTGCAGAATCTAATTAAAATTGATATGCACAAATGCATGTCTGGGCATTGCAGGGGTGAACTGCAAACAGCTGCTGAACATTCAAACACTTGACACACTCTTCAAAGAGTCACTTGTACATGCCCAAATGTTAGCCTTTGAACTGTCAAATTGAATGGTCCCACTAGTGTTAGGCTACATCAAGAGCACACACAACTGTTAATATATCTGTTTGCACCCGCAAGTTTGCATATGAACAATTTTGCCCACGAACAAATGGAGGCAAAGGACTGAAAAACTGGCCCTTTGTATTTAATTATAGCTAAATGAGGAAACTAAGTTTATAAATGTTTTTGGCTAGTGACCCGTTGCCCTCTGTACACTTTTTATTTGCTTAGTACCCAGTTCTTCGGCAGCTCACATACCTTTTACTGTATGTGAGTAATAAAACTAGCTTATCTTCTCCAATAAAGGCAATTCTGTATGTTTGCCCTTTGAAATTGCACATGTCAATGGAAACAGAAGATTTTCCATTATATAATCATACGTTTTTATACATTTACAATTCAATTAACAACTTAATAGAAAACTACTTTTAGACAACAGTAAACGTTATGTTAAACTTCATTAATGGGTGTCTGGAATAAGATAAAGATTTTATAGATCACCTGTTTATCTTAACAGCAGCCTCTGCATTTTCATCATGAATGTGTGTATTTTCTCTAACTTGGTCAGGCAGTTAGCTTCCACGTTGTAAGGAAAATAAATGACCATTTTATGCAGTGACAAAAAAAAAAAAAAAAAAAAATCACTCCAGACTGGAATATGTTAAAAGAAAGACAAGCCTTTCACAACTTACCCAACAGTTGACATAAAATATAATCAGAAACAATTATTTGTAGTCCATTAAATTCCAGGCACTGCACACTTGCAAAGCATTAATAGTTGTGTACTTTAAGACAGGATGATGCTTTCATCATTAACGTACTCAGTGTTCTGGCACATCAGTATAACCACAAGTCCCTGAGGATCATTATGACATACTCTGCTTTCAAAAAATTCCCTAAGATGTATTAAATGGTAAAGTCTTTTGGAAAGAACTTTAGAAAGATAGTTCAAATTGTTCCTGTTAGGCCCCCGTTAGCATATTGTTAATTTACCGTTTATAGACTAAACTTGGGTTGATTCCTTTTACAGCTGTTCGTTGGTTTGTAAGATATTCATAGAAGGCAACAGAATTTCTGTGTCACAGAAATGCTTTAGACTACTATTAAAAACCCAAAATGAAATAAAAAAACATGGAGCATAGTTTTAAAGACTGGCAAATCTTATATCTACATCTTTTATCATGATATGCAGGGGGAGCTGAGTCAAATCCATGGAAGGAAGTGAAAGTGTACTTATTTTTAAGGAGGAATCTGATGAGTCAAACAAGTAATCTCTGATTTATATCCTGCATCAGTATATACATAGAACTGCAAACAGATTCACACACACCCAGTGAACACAGGAAAGCAGGTAAAGTAAGGGGGCAGAGGTCCTCCTGGCCCTCCTGAGTGGTATTGGGAACTCTTCCTTTAAGGTCTGAGCTTCTCAGACAGAGTCTGGGTGGGGCCCTCTGAAACTTGTTATGCCCAGGCAGTTGGAACTAGTCAATGAATAATACAGGTCTCTTCCATGCTCCTTAAGCAGAGAGTGGTCACCTAACTCACACCTACCTATACCAATAACTGCAGAGGAGTGAGAGTAGCCCCACAATAATATCTGTTTCCCTGTAGGCTAGAGTGTTGTTATTTAGTAAAAAGAGCTATAGTGTAATACTGTGAGAATTACCCAGTAACTAGAGTATGCATTTTAAAAACGACAGTCAGCATCTTCCCCTCCCATAAAAATATCAATAAGAAGGGAGACAGGGAAGGAAAACTGATTGAGGTTCCCTCACTGTGTTTTCTCCATCTCATTCTTCTGTGTGGGAGGTATTTGCCTCCACGCTACATGGATCCTTGGGGTTCTTGGGGCAGCCACAGGTAAGCCAAGACAACTCACTTAGAGTCCTGTATCCCCATGATTGGCTCTCTGGGCCATGGTCCTCCTTCCTGTTCTGGAAAGCAATGGCACCACGCTGCCAGGGACTCACAAACCAGCAGCTGTCCTTAGAATCAACCCTAAAAGGATGTTCCCCAAAATGGAACTGGCTGTATTACCTTGAGTGTGGATTTTCTTTGAAGGGGTCTGGAGATTATCCAGGAACAAGAGGGCAGGGCTAATACTCCTATCCTTTTTTCTGTAAATAAGAGAAAGGGGCTAGATCCACAAAAGGCACTTATCTACCCCTGAGATACTTAGAGTCCTTGCCCAGCTGCAGTCTGACTCTGTTAGGCATCAAAAGCCCTCTACGCCCCCAAGTTGATATCAGTGAGCATGCACGTGACAGCCTCAATCTGGCACCCAGGTGCCTAAACCCGAATTAGGCATCCCCACACGTATCTTGCCTGAAGGGCCTGATTCAGGAGGCATGCTCAGAGCATGCTTAATCCTGGACAAAATTGCTGCGGGTGGTGCCCCTTATAATTTTTAGCCAACTGTTTAGTGGACTCACCCAGGATGTGGAAGAGCCAGCTTCAGTTCTCCCCTCTGCCTGATGTGGCACAGATTTGAACTTGGATCTCCCCAGCTCAAGAGAGTATTCTTCTGACTCAGCTATGGGGTATATGGGGCAATGGGGCCTCAGTCTCTCTGGTGAAGCTGTTCCACTTGTTATAAATAATTAAACATGCCGTGGAGCAGGGGGAAGAAAAGCAGGCGAGTGCTCTAACCATTGGCCCATAGAGTCATTCTCACTTGGGCTGTGGCCCAGTGACTAAATTGGGGCTGTAGATTCCTCATGGTGGCAAGGTACCTAAAAGTCAGGTGCTGCAATACTTAGCACAGCAATGCCGAAGTCCCTTTGTGGGGCCATCCCCAAATCCATAGGCTGATGATTCCCTTCTACCTATGGACCAGAAGGGGAAGATTGGGCCAATGGAGAATCCAGCACCGCCATATAGGCTGGTTCTCTGAATCTTGACGAAGCACTGCAACTGATCTGTAATCTTCATAAACTGAAAAAGCCTATATTTAAACACCCATGGTGTGCATTTTGGCCACTGCAGTTCCAGATCTGAAAAGTTTGTGAATTCAGATGTATTCTCTGCTACATTACACATTACTCAGGATAGTTTTAAAACACTCCTCTGTTTTATTCCTATTAATAATAAAAAGAGCTGTCTTCTGAAGGGTCTGCGTTCACTATTAATAAGGTATACAGCTCCGAAGTAGGGTTGATATAAAAATTGAACAGCCGAGATATGGCGTTGTTGGAACGTAAGCCACTTTATAAGGGTGAATGCTGTTTACCATGTGCACATCAGACAATAAAAAAATGCTCCTTTTGCTGTTTCTCAAAGCAGGAGTACCAATAGGTCTTCATCATGGACCCATTGAGATTCAAACAGTTCTTAGTGGCTGAAATATCCAGTTCAGCAAATGGATATTTCAAATGTAAACATTTATATGGATGGGAGGGGAGCTCTTTGTTGCTCTGTTATTTTGACATTTTCAAATCCCTCAGCTTTACTTTTGTTACAAAGACGGTATATTTATTGAGGAGAAGAACAAAGGTCAGTGGCTTGCTATCCAGATATGGTTTCATCATAGGAAAATACCAGTTCTCCCAACCTACAAAGCTTTAATTCCACATGCTTGTAAATGATAATCTGCAGACAGGCTGAAATACTGCTTCTCCTTTGCTTCTTATGAGGAAATGTAAAACTGAAAGAAGAAATTTGAGATCCTGAGTGAGCAGAATTAATGGTTCATCAGCAAGAAATGTTAAGTGCATTTCCCTTTCATTTAAAGAACATCTCTCAGTTGCTGTTAACCAAGTACTACTTGTTACAAAACCAACTATCTTAAATTTAGTAGACATTGTAATTGTTCCTTTGTTTAAGGGAATGCTCAGTGTTTGGGCTCCGTTTGAGTTTGGAGGGAAGATTTGTAACTGAAACTTTTGTTCATCCCCAGTAATTTTCAACGTGTTTAAAAATCAGTTTCCCCTTCATTGTCATCTCATTGTCAGCCTCTTAGAAAGTTGAAATAGAAATGGCATGTTTACCGTGCCACTCCCTGCCAGATGTACGCGTTTATTGTAGGATTGTTGGATCGTTGATCTGTATTTATGTGAGGTAGAATACAAGTTCTGTTCTTCGAAGAAAATGGTCATGTGAAGAATTAGACGGAGTTTGCTAAATAACAAGGAGGAATAAATAATACACAGGGCATAAGATTTTAGGCTTCCCTGCCTCGATAATATGGGTCAAGTGGTGATTATATGACCCTAATTAAGTGCCTGTGTCTTTAATGTTACTGGTTCTTGGGCCTCGCTTTGTATGAGAGATGGGTTGAAGCGTCAGTATTCATGTCTAGAGTCATTCACTGTCAGAGTCAGGACTTTTGGTTTTTTATCTGAATCTCACCAGTAATTCCAGTTGGACTTTGACTCTGACTTGCAATCAGAAGTGGTAGAAATGCTAAGAGAACAACTGTTCTTATAAGATTTCTGCCTCTGCCTCCTTCCTTGGCTACAACCCTGGCTGCTCTCCCTGCTCACTCATCATTAGGGGCATTTGAAGAGGGCAGGACGTCAGGCCTTCTCTTCCTGATTTTTATGAATGGTCTCAGTGGTGAACTCCCAGGCCTAGTGTGTGATGTATACTTTCCAGCGGATTCTCTTCATGAAGAAGGCTGCAACTTTCCTTTTCAAAAGGAAAGTTGAAATTTAGCCTTAACATTAAATCACATGGAGGGAGTAGGTCTCAAAGCTCGCTCTGGAGACTGGCATCAAGTGTGCCAGCTACTGCCACAGAAGAAGGCAGCCTTTCAATCGGAAACCTTGTGCATTAGGAGCTGGAGTGATTGGTTGTTTCTGGACTCCCACCAAGCCACTGGTGGGGCCCCAGTCAAATGCAAAAGACAAAAGGGTTTTTATTTGGCCGTCACCCTCTTGAGGCTAAGCCCCACCTGGCAAGTCAATGGTAGCACATCAGGCAGTAGTCCCACATCAGGCCTACCTTTCCTCAGGGACACCCTGAGAGGCCACAGCCTCTGCTCAGTTCCTGACACTAGCTAGGCTTCTCTCATTGAGGGAGAGCTGACTGTTTACTCTAGGGCCAGGTCTACATTACCACTTACTTCAGTATAACTTACATTGCTCAGAGGTGTGAATAAGCCACCCCACTGGACAGTGCTATGTCAGCAGGAGAGCTTCTCCTGCCAACATAGCTACCGCCTCTTGCAGAAGTGGATTTATTATACCAAAGGGAGAGCTTTCTCCCATTGGCATAGAGAGCCTTTACCAGATGAACTACAACAGTATAGCTCACGCCAGTGTAGCACTTCTAGTGTACACTAGCCCTAGCTCCCAATTCTTCTTATACTTCATGGTGAAGCAGACTTATCTGCTGAGTTTATAACACCACCTACTATATCCCTGGCACATTCATACCACTACACTTTGTTACCTCTGTCACCTTAAAACATGTACTAGAACTTGTTACATGTTCCCCCACTTTCCCAAGACTCTTGCTCAACCCCTCATAAATATTCAGTCACTGGTGAGCATCTGAATTCTTCATAAAGAGCCTGTCTTTCCTCAGAACAATCTCTGCATTCCCACTATTCAATAAATATAAATTATTATTCAAACCACAGTGACCAGATAACAATCTAAATATGAGCACTTCTCTGATCCTTTCACAACTTTGAAGTAGTTCATTCTCCTCTACTCTGGGGCATATTTTCATTTTTCCTTGGTCCACAATGCTAAGCCATTCCTTTTAAAATGTTTTTTAAACTAAACTTTTAAATTCCTGCTTACTCAAAGGAATCTGTATCCCAATTTCTCCATTTTGAAAGAATATTTTTGCTTCCTTATTCACCATTTCATTGCCAGGTATCTCAGCATGAGCTGGAATCCATGCTAGTACCATGTCCATACCAGAGCATACTAACTCTGTTGTCAAAAACAATATTTCATTGATTAGATCATTCCTGCTCCTGAGGTATTCCTTTTCATAGCCAGTATGTTAAATAATGAATCTGAAAAGATAACAGCTGAGGTAGGCCATGCATCCTTTATCCAGTTTACTGATAATATTATTCCCACCAATTCAGCTGTCATAAGAGCTATAAAATTGGAAATTCTTTTAATTTTCTTAACTCCCATCTCAAGGATGCAAAAGGCTGCTCCCACCCATCGTGTTTTTGTCTTTTGAGCTCCATCAGTATATATTCAGCAGTGGTGACTCTATTTACCAAACATAAACTCATAAATTTTATCTGTCATATAGGACACCTCTTTCTTTCCCTTCATTATATAATTCTAAATCCACATCCAGAGAGACTATTTTCCAGGTATAATTTTCTTCCCCATAACTATAGATTTTAATCTCCTCTTATTGTATCCGGCTACATTTCATCCACTTAATTCCCAATACTCCTCATATATTTGTCCAGTATTTTTATTGCTGCGATTTCCCTTGACTTTAGTCCAAAACATCAAGCCTAACATTTTCATTATTAAATTGACAGGCATTTTTCCAGTAGCTACCTGTATCACTCACAGTGATGTCGAAAAAAAAATGCAGCACATTCAATTCATTGCGTTTGAACTTGAATTGACTCTAACTTTTGCGATCTGGATGCAGAACTAAAGGCTTGACACCCACAATCTAAAACTGATCATATTAAGGTTCTGTAAAGCATCTTCAGCACTTTCTTATCTGCTCTCCCATGAACCCCAGCAATATTTTTAGCTCCCAGCTGAGCTGGTTTCTTTCCTTTTAACCCCTCCCATTGCATGCGCAACAGGGTGGGGCTGATGGAGCTTGCAGCAGCTCATTAACCCTTTCTTGCCTAGTATGGGGTTTGCATAACTCATCAGACTAGTAAGTGATTTCCATGTATGTATCAAGGTTAATATGGAGATGAGCACCACTGGATCTGAGTGGCTCAGAATACAGTCATGTTATAACACCTAATGGCCCCTACTGATTAGAGCTGGGCAGCATCTGAATTGATGGCTTAGACAGTACGTTTGTGAGAACACCTTGTTGACCATGGAGGCACATCAGATCCAAGTATTGTTTTCACAGTTGAATGAATCTCTCTCAAATACCGTGGCTTGCCGCAACAGAGCTAAATGTTGACATTGCTGCTCTTGCCAAGCCGAACAGTAGAATGTTCTCAGTAAGACACCAAGAAGACAGTGGTGTGAGTTGCTTCATTTCAATCTATCTTCAACATCTTCCCAGATATTCAAGGGCCTCTCTGCGTGAGTATACGCGCATGTCAGTTTTGGCTTGCAAAAAAGTTGCCGGTTTCCTGTCTATCATTACTGTATCTGGTTTGATATAGGACAGCCCTGATGTTGAAGGGAAAGACTCCATATCCATCGGTTCCCTGAGACCTGTGTCAGTAGTTCTAAATGTTTTGCCACTTTTCCCAAGTTATGATGTCAAGGATCTTGTAGCCATGACTTGTGCGGATGGAATCCACCTGGTTGTATTAGGATTAAGTGTGCCTAGAGCAGTTTTGCAGTTAGTTTGTCTTGTGTAGAGGGCTGCTATCAGATATTCTTTTGTTTTTTTCCTAACCTCCAAACATCTTGTTCCTTGGTGGCTGGCTCCCTTTAAATCAGTGGACTGGCTCTGAAATCCTGTCCTGCAGACTTAAAAGATCTTAAATGGTCTACAACCTGCATGACTTTACAGCCTGCTTTCTCTAGCCATGTAAGGTAAAGAGTCTTTCTGTGCATCCACTGCTGGAGCTCACATCCGTGTGATCTGGAACAAATCTTTCTGTTTTTACAGGTCACATCTTGAGAACAGTTTGCCTAGTGATCTTCCTTCTGTTACTGCTTATGAAATCAAATAAAAGTCAAATTATTTTCAATCAAGCTTTCAGTATTCTCTTAGGCCATATGTATCTCATTATTCTGGAACAATTTGCGCAGTGCAGTTCTCTCTTCTTTGTTTGTCCCATATTTTCTTATTCTTTTCTGTGTTGTCTGAAGGAGGCTATAAGATATGTGGTGCATGAACAGGAGTATAAATAATGATCATTTATTGTCAGGGAGTATCAGAGCCTTTTTCACCAAGGACTCTGTGCTTGCTTGGAAGTTTCCAAAGGAACCCTTCCCTTTGGCATGTTTCACACATTTAGATGGAATAAAATTAGAAAACAAAGCTTTCTTATCAGTGCAAGGTACACTGTCACTAAAACCATTAACCAGTGCATCTGTATAATATTACTTCTGTACAAGGGTCCTGAGTTCATGATCTCAACTGCTGCTGTGAGAAAGGGAGCACATTAAACATGTTTGTTATTTGCACACAGTGTTCAGCTTGTGCTGTTTAAGTAGCTCATTAGACTTTGCCTAGCTAATATAGTTTAGAAAAATGGCTTTACTGATTTGAAAAATATACAAAATGTATGCAGGAGTAACACAAACCCTGGGCAAGTACCTGCTTCCCACTGACAAAGTATGAAATCCTAGCTCCACTAAAGTTAATGGCAAAACTCCAGTTGACTTCAGTGGGTCAGGATATCACCCGGAGAACTGGGCATCTCCCCAACTTCCCCTCTCCTCTCCACTCCACCACTGCCCTTCTCTGCCCATCTCATGTGCCTCTCAGTTGCACTTGCCTTTCCATCATAGAGAAATCATTCTTGTCGCACATGAAACTCTCCAATATTGTAATTCATTTATCACCAGATGTTCTTATGAAGCAATTTCTACCCTGTCATCATGCTAATTATTTAAAAATGGAACTTGAGCTTTGCTTAGCTAGTCTTTTGAAACAGGTAGTACGATAAAGACCTCCAGAATCCCTAAGGATACCTCTCCTTCTGGACATCCATTGGTAGGTTGAATACCTCCATTGTCCTTTTCTACAAACATTTCTTGCAAAGCTAGACTTAGTAATTTTCCTTCCAACAAGCTGACAACTGAGCAAAAAGCAGAAGGGAAAGTAACACTTCTGAGCCATGGCAACTGATAATTACCTTGCTGTACATGGGACTTTGTATAACCCAGACATTACAAGAACTGTACTTGATGACAGTGCTTTAAGACTAGCTCAGTGCAAGAGTTCTGCTTCATTAGGGAAATAGAACTGCAGTACTTTAACGGCGCTCATTTCCATCTCCAATTTTGCTCTTGCATGTAGAGCTACGCTACCTTTGTGCCCAAACAGTTGATATCCTTTTTCCTTGGAGAAAACTACAGATAAATACATGGTGGCAGAACGAATAGCAAATATTAATAGGAGACATAGTGTGAGGTTGAGTTGAAAAGGAGGACCACCTGGTGCTCCTCATGAAAGACAGAAAATGGCTGTTTGGAAAACATTACCTGTCATTTGAATGGGTTTATTTCTTTAATCCCTGAAAGAAAATCGCATCCCACAATGAAAGTGTAAAGCCTTCCTCTCCTGTGTAATAGGCCGATGATGATGATTAAAGTATTAGGGCCTTTTTAATTTGGAAGCTTGGTGCAATGAGCCTATGGTTCGCCAGTCAGGTTCCTGCTAGGTGCTTGGGGAGGCATTAGAAATTCCAGCACAGTCTACTAAAATAAACAGGGACTCGGGGAACAGCGGAACTTATCTTCAGTGGCTGTTTTTGTCGTTTACTGATTTCTGCCTGTGTGTGTTTTGCCCATTAGCAAATATTTAAATAATAATTACATGGAGTGCTGACCTGCCAGCATTTCAAAAGCTCTCTACAACTTGCCTTTCAAAAGTCTCTTCCCTCTCACTCCAGCCAAGATGTTCCTGACTGGAGTCCTGTTTAGCTTTCACTGAGGTCAATGGCTGTTCTCCCATTGGAAGCAGAGGCAGGCCCTGTGTTTCTGAAAGAAAACTCACCTTGGCATTATCAGCCCTAATTGCTGGCTTTAATTTGTTTTATGCACTTAGGGCTAGATTGTGCAGCCTTTATGGTGATGAGCACTGTCTCACTCATGTCGCCCCACTGGCTTTACTGAGCAGTAGCTGTGTGGGTCGGTGCTTACCAATACACAAAAGGGATGCTCAGTCCAGAACTTCTTCAGCCTCACCCAAACCATAAAACAGGCTACTGAGGCCAATTTTCCAATTAATTAAGTGTTCCGAGCTGATATTCCGTAGGACAAATTTCAGCTCACGCTGGATTTTCTGGAAGCCTTTTAAACCCCTTATCACAAGGGGTTTGTTTCTAAACACCATTAGCTTGATTCTCCTCTCACTTACACCAGAGTAACTCCATTCATTTCAAAGGAACAGCTCCCAATTTATACTGGTGATAAGGGAGAGGAAACTCAAGTCCAGAGCCGCAAAGGTACCGAACTCCCAACAATTTCAATGGAAGTTGGATGCCTAAGTACCTTTGAGGATTGGCCTCAGGCCCTAGAATCTGAAAATGTAGGGCCTGATTCTCATTTACATTAAGACCCTTTTATACTGCTATTTAAATTCACTTCAAGGCCCACTTATTTAGTGTATATGAGAACCAGGCCCTCTCTGATGAAACTCCTCACAGAAGCTGCCTTAACTAAATGATACCACTTTTAAACAGCTACAGCTAATTTGTCTTGGCTAGACAGAGGGCTCAGTGTTGGGATAGCACTAAGAAGCTCTGTAGCACTGGAAATCAGGTGAGACAGAAACCTCAGTGCAAAGAGACCTCTAACCTATTTTTTTTACATTCCTTCAAACAAGAGCGAATTTCACTTCCACCAGCGACTGAGGTTGAAAATAAGATCTTTCCTATTACACTGCTCATGACCTCCTTAGATCTTGTCTCAACCACAGTGTGTGGATTGAAATAGAATATTACAGTGCTGGCCCCCAAAAAGAGCTTTCGTCTTGGTTGCCTTTTGAATTAACTAAGTCTTTTGGGGAGATTCATCCGTTTCCACGCTATTGTATTTCATTTACTTATTTTCCATGTACTGCAAATTTTCCACATATTCCATTGCATTGTACATTTGCAAATATTGTAGAGTCTCTTGTTGGAAACACCATTAGCTTTCCTGACCAAATTCTGCCCTGCACCTAGATCCTCCTGCGCAATGCCCACTAATTACACCTTCAGACCTAGACATTACACACCTATAGTTCAGGACACAATTTGTCTTTTCATGTTAAATGTAAATGTCAGACTGTTTTCTAGGACTGATGACACTCAGACTTTAAAGACTACAGGAGCTGTTACATTCAAGCCCTTTTAACATATTTTTCTCTCCTCAGATGGTGAGTGGGTGAAGAATCCTGTTTCTAAGTGCTAATAGAGTCATCAGATTAAAGCAGTAGATCTGCACACACTTGCAGTTCCTGTTCTCCTGAACTTGGGTCAGGAATGGGTTGGGGGAGACTAGATTAGATGCTCTTGGGTATTGTGATGCAGTGTTTCTACCTCTACCTCTCTAATGCCATGATTCTTGCTCCATGACAAGTCTGTTTCCATGACAGCAACATCTCTCTCAATGATTTTCTTATATGTTATCTGTTATCCTTCTCTCTTTCACCAAGGGCTTGTGTAGGAATACTTTTTTTGACATCTATACAAGATGCCCAAGCCACTTCAGCCCTCTCTCTCAAATCATTGTCTCTACAGTCTGTTAGCCAGGCCTTTGTAACATCACCATTAGATACTTTTTCCCGCCAGTGATCACCAAGTGTTCTCTGCAAGACTCTCTGATGGAGTTTGTTAAGTTTCCTCTGACTTGTCAAGTCTCAGGGAGCAGAGGGAGCAAGGCAAAGGTGGTATTTAAACCACTTGTATGCACCCCCTATTTGGGGACCATTCAGGAGCCTGCTTAGTTCCTCAATATAAGTTCAGAGCAGCCTCACAGCTGCTCTAATTTATATTCTGCTTCCAATTCCCCTTGTGGGCCCTGGGAATCAGAGGATAGCTGAATACAGTGTACTTCAACCACACTCCTTCCCTAATGCTTTCCTGCCTCCTCTCTCCCACTCCCAGCTCCAACAGGGCCCCTGTGCTGCGGGGGCTGGGAAGTATCTAGTGTAGAGTCCTTAAACCGGCTCTTGGGTGGCTGGGAAGTCCCCCCGCACTAATCTCAGGGGTTTATTTTTGCCCCTTGAATAAAGGCTCTTTCTGGTGCCAGAGTGCAGTAACAGAACCTTAGTGTAACCGAGAATCAGCCCTGCCCTGTTTCTCCCTACCATGTCTTGGCGGATATTATAGAAATGCTGTGATGTAAAATTCGCCAAGATCTAGGAGTTTGTTACACTCTTCAGCTGACACCACTTAATATGTTTTGTGGGGAAATCCCAGCACCATAAAAGCACCCTAAAAAAAAAGAAGAAAGGAAATGAACTGCACATAGGTAAATAAATCAATGGTGAACACTTTCTGGTGCTAATTACAAATTCTCAGCAAGGTGATTGTGTTGGGATCCCGTAGCTACCAGATGATGTGTTTAAAGGTGACTGACTCCCCCACACAGTCACAAGGTGGATTTTGGGACAAGGGGGCTGATTCATCACCATGTGTTACTTCAGTTTATGCAGGTGAAAGGCAGTGACGTTTCACTGGTGTAAATCTGGAGTAGCAGAGTTCTGAATCAGGCTTTTTTATTTTTAACCATGAGAGACAGACACTGACATTTTATTTACGGGATGTGGAATAAAATGTGCTCTAGCCCAGCAGCCTGCCAAACCTGGCCTTAGCATTTAGCATAGATTTTAAGGGAGGAGAATTAATAGCATTAGCAGCCTCCGAGGAGATATGCTGCTTTCAGATTTTCCAAGTGGGCGGGTGTTAAAGTAAGGTGGATGGTGGCAGGATTCATTTTTTTATTAACTGAAGCATTCAGTGTTCCAGCAAACAGCTGGCTACAAAGTGTAACAGTAGCTCGAGGGCTCGTGAGGTGGTGGTGATGGTGGGGAGCCTTTGAATCACAGTCATTCTCTGGAGGATTTTACTGAAATGCGAAAGGATGACTCTTCGATTCAGCTTTCACCTGCTGGGAGCCACCCCCACTCACATCTGATGTCAACTCTGCATTAAAGAATGTGTGCCAGTCGCAGGGTGAGAGAGGCAGTTGGACTATTCCGGGCAGAGACTGCTTTGTGAAGGGCGTTGAACATTTTGAAACCAAATCGAGCTCTCTGGAAATACCTTTTTGTTTTGATATCTCTTCAAGCCTGAAACACATTCAGATTTTTTTAAAATTTAAATCTGAACTCAGGTCAGTTTCACTTAATCCATGGAATATTTTACTTTGCTTTCTGCTCATCTCTGACTGCTATTAGTCAGATAAATTAATTCACTTCCCTAAATACATATATTTGTGCAGGTCATTTGGCAGTTATCACTTCTTTTTCCCTGCTCAGCACTGAAACCTTTTAATCAAAAACCATCTTACCACCTTTTGTTGACCTGATGTATTGTTTATTTGATTGTGAACAATAAGAATACATAGCATTTATTTATAGTCTTTCATCCCAAAATACCGATACATGAATCACTTCATCCAGTTATGTTGTGGAATGTGCTATGGGGAATGAGTTGTGACAACCGTTTAACAATACACAAAAGTACTCTCGAACAGGAAGTGAAAAAATGCTTTAGCCAGCTGGAGGGAACACAGGTGGGTAGAATATACTTTTCCAGGCTGGAGTTTAGCTAGGAGAAGCATTGCAATCAGCCATATTCCTATTTTTGTTAAAAGCACAAACAGGGTATTCAATGAGAAGAAGTGGGCCAGTCCTCATTTTCACAGCTCATCCAGAGGACAGAACCTTGAGTGGCTCAGTCCCCCTGGGCACCATGATCAGTAATGGATCAGTTCTGATTCAGAGGAGAGGGTGCCATTTGTTGGCTCACCAACCTTATTTCTTGCAGAAATGCTCCTTATAAGAAAGAGGCCAATAGGAATGCTGATTGTTGATTTACATTCAATTATCTATTTACTCAGCCTGCCAGTTGTGCACATAGCTAATCTACATAATCACATGCTCCTTCGAGTGATTGCCCATATTCACAATTCACTAATAAGATCATGTGTCCCATGAACCATGGTTCAGAGACTTTGACCAGCAATGACCATGAGGTGCATGTGCACCTGGCGAGTCCTTGTGCTCCATGCTGAAGGCATGAAAGGGCAGGGTGCACCAACTGCCACTCAGTTCCTCTCACTGCCTACTGGCTTTGAGACGGAGTGGCTCACTGTTTGTAGCGGCTCATTGTCCATAGCTGCAACAGCCCCTGTTTTCACTGGTTTTGTATTGTATAGCTAGTTCTAGTATAATTAGGTAGTATTGTATTGGCCCTGTCAACACTGGTTCTCCACTTGTGAGGTAACTCCCTTCTCTTCATGAGTCAGTAAAACAAAGCCTGCATCTGTAATTTTCACTCCATGCTTCTGAAGAAGTGGGTTTTTTACCATGAAAGCTTATGACCAAATAAATCTGTAAGTCTTTAAGGTGCCACTGGACTCCTTGTTGTATTTGTGGATACAGACTAACACGGCTGCCCCGATAGGTAGTTTACATGCTCAATGGCAATTTCTTAATTTTTTTTTCTAGATTTACCATTATTAGAATTTTGGGATCAGGATGTTGCCAAATTTCCTGGATTCAAATACTGCCCTTCGTGTGAGGGTACCATGTCTGTGAACAACACATGCCTAAAATGCCTGAACTGCTTCAGGAGTTGCACAGCCTGGTAAAATGTGCACAGCCCTTTTACCTCAGGGCTTGCAAAGACAGGGAGGCTCAACAGCAGATATATCTCATGGGCAAATCCATGAGGCTGGAATCAAAACTCCAGATCATGGATCCCCCCATACATTACTAGCTCACTAACTCACAGGGCTTCACCTTAAGTCCTGGCTCCTAGACTGGCCAAACCCAACAACAGGCCATTATTAGAGAAGATATTGTGTGTGGGGAGCTCCACGGGTAGATCTCAAATGAAGATCTCCTCAAAAGCCAGACCTCCATCCTCGTGTTACTCTTTCTTTGAGCCTTCGCAGCCCCATGCAGTGCCCACTGAAATTCACCCTCACTGTGTGTCCAAAGGCTCAGCACTGAAGTGACAGGCAGAAGAGCGATTGAGAGCAGCACCAAGGAAAGCTTTCTTTTTAGTTAGGAGGTTGGCCCCTTCAACCTTCTACTCTTCAACACCAGCCCCATTGATAAGGCTATTCTGGTACCCCAACTTCTGGCACCACAGACGTGGGCACTGCATACTGTGGAACTGCCCACATTCTCAGTATTAGAGCCAGCACTGTTACCCAGGGACGCCACAGAACTGTCTTGGCCATTCTCTCCTCAACACCAGATCATTTGATGTTTAAAGTGCCAATGGATCTTAGTGGTACTGCAGGAGCCAGAATCACTGCTGCTCTCCCCTTCCATTTCTGTAGTGGTGCTGGAACTTTCTTTGATTACGGCACTTTGATTATGGAAACCACAATTAAGCCTAAGTTTACAGCACCACATATGGAGTGACAATGTTCTTTCACGTCAGCTTCCTCAGTTATATTGGACAATAGTAATGTCTCGGAAAAGTCCCATATGTATTCCTCCATGATGTCTCCTCTACCTTTAGTCTCACAGATGTGATCTATAGCCTCTTCTCAAGACATACTGGGACATCCAGCAACCAGATCATGAATCTTAGCCCCTGGATCCATAGCAATCAATGTGTATGTGCCCATACTGATGACACTGGTCTGCTGAGGAGAGTTGTTTACCAAGACAGGCGTCATTAGTTTACCAAAATAAGGCTCTCCATATATAGTCACAGCCACACAGGCTACCCCTGAACCCCCATATATTTCATCACTGAGCTTCCACCACCATTGTACTGATTTACTACTTGGGAGTCAGTTAGTGGAATGTGCACAGGGAAAATATCTTGAAGGAAAGCAGAGAGTTACCAATCTGTATAGTAACTGGAGTTCTTTGAGATGTGTTGCACATATGTACATTTCATGACTTATCCTCCATCACCTCTGCCTCAGAATCCTTTGTTTGCAGAATTCTGTGGTTGAAAGGAAACTGGGTGGGCAGTTGGTGTGCTCCAATCTCACATGTCCTCAGTGCAGAACTCAGAGCCTCTCAGGACACATGCAAGCCATACAGACACTGCTGGCCAAAAGACACGGAACTTGCGGTGCATTTGTGCCCCATTAGTGGAATGTGCATCTGACCAATATATCTTGGATTTCTGCTAGTGTACAGGTAGGTAACTTGGCGTTCCCATCGCTGTTACTCTGTTACAGTTATTTGTTGTGTCTTGTCTTAAATGCAATTTTAAACTCTGGGGTAAGGACTGTCTCTTCCTCTGCATTTGTGCAGTTCCCAGTACAATGGGGCATTGATCCTGACTGGGGCTGCTGGCTGCTATTGAAATCCCAGAAAAAAATAATGTAGGTCTTCCAGCAGCCAGCTTTTGCTGGGCTATTCTGCCTTGAATGTCTGAAAGCTCTTCCCTGATCATCCTGACTTTCAAATAGTTTAGCCATCTATTTATGCAATCCTTCTTCTGAGAAGTCCCTTTTGTGGATCTTTCTTGTGGAGAGTGCAGGAACAGAACATGCTGTACAAACACATGCGAATGCCTTATTGCCAAATCTTTTGTGCCTAGTGGCTGGCAAGTGCCAACTGACAGGTCTTCACAAATATGCAAAACCAATATGGATTCAAAATGACTGGGGTAATTGTAATCTGAGATTGTGCTATGCAGTATTTCAGTAGGAATTGCAACTCTTGTCAAGCACGTTCAGTTGAATAATGCATCACACACAGAGTGTCCCTTTACACTTTCAAGCTTGCTCCCCCAAAAGTAAAAGGGCCTGACAGGGGTTGGTCCATTCCCATGAGCATGGGGTTGGAGACAAGAAGCTTATGGCATTGCCCTTGTAAGAGCCAGTCAGAATTAATATCTCTGCACTAAGGATCTCTGCCTCCATGCAACCTCTTTTCCAGGGACAAGAAATTCCAAAGGGGGTTTGGATGGAAGCAAAGGTCATAATCTCCCCTACCAAGTCCCCCACCTAACCTGCCTGTAGAATAGACATGGTGCACTGGAAAATTTAAATTCCATCATGCTACTAGCACAGCCTGTATCTGGTGTAGTCTGAAGTGAGCGCTAGGAAGCTAAGGGATTGCCCAGTACTCCGCATGGGGCTGTGGGGCTCCGCATTGATGTTATTTAGGCGACTGCCCAGCTGGCTCAAAGGGAACAGACATATTTAAACCCTATGGGCTTGTGTCCTGGCCCCAGTATATAAATAACTCCCCCTGAAGTAGCGTGTGTCATCATAACACCAGGAGCGCAGAATCTGAATGAAAAACAATGGCAACTCCCTCAGTAGCAGTCCTCCAGCACAGAGCTGTCTCTCTCAGATGCTCCTTCTCTCTTAGCTAGTTCCGTTTGATCAGTTGCTAGGTAAAGGCAGGTGTGTCAGCTGAAGTAGTGGAAATTTCTATTCATCTTATAAATAGTTGAACAGCCCAACTTGGTGAAATGCGAAACGAGCAAATATTCCATCTTATTCTTGTAGGGCAGATCAGGATTCAGTCTGTGGTGCTGTCATGTCAACAGTGTCACCGCTGCTATTCATGATGCCATGGTGCTATAAGTTATTCATGTGAACATAGCAAACAAAGGTTTAGCTTAAGCAAGTGATGAACATTTCTCTACCTGCAGCATTCTCCCCCGTTAGAAGCAAAAGGCTCAGAGGTCACTTAATCTATGACAGAAATAGATTGCACAGGCTTTAGGGTCAGTATGCTTAGCAAATAGAGCAACTTGTCTCTTACCAGTACTGAGTACTTAGCAATACTCACCAAGCACAGAGGTCCTTGGTAATAGAGGAAAATGTCATTAAAATCCTAATGCAATGTGACTGGTTTGTTTGAAATTTTCTAGGGATAATTGTAAATTTCCCTTATGATCATGTTTATACACTTGCCTATTAACAGGCTTTTTCTTCTGCTAATCCTAATGCTTCTTGCCTCAGTACATTGACCCTGGTTCTCTGGTGTCTTAAGACAGATCCCCATTAGAGGGTTTACTTACTGTGAGACTGTGATGAGCTTTTCATCTCTTTCTCACGGACATAAAAGTTTCTGTTCTTAAAAGGAAATGACTTAATACGCTGTCTGTATTTCTGTATATCAATCTAAAGATATGTTAAACGCAGTTTATTTTAGTTTCTCAGTTCTAATTGGTTTAAAGTATTTGTCTAACCCTGTGCTACTGCCTGGAAAAGTATGTCACCGGATGACATTTCATGTACCTCAGAGAAGCATCATCATCTAGTGGTCAGAGCAGGGGACTGTGAATGCGTTTATTCTTAATTCTGCCACTAACGTTCTAGCTGCTGTGGTGGAATCTTTCTGTGTCTCAGGTTCCCATGTGATATGGGGACAATAATAATAAAACTGTGGTCACACGAGATGGAAGATGCTTCATAAGTACAAGTTATTATTTTCCTTACGTTATTTATTATCAGGCACTCTCTTGATCTGAGAATAATCATACCACATCCAATTGAAAGGAGAGAAACTACAGCAATGGGTGGGGTCTGATGCTACATCAGTGATCAAAACAACAATGATTTAGCAATATCGACTAAAAACTGTCAACCATCATAATAGTTTGGTGTGAAATAGTAAAAGTGATCAATTTGTTTAATTTTAATGAACTGTTTTATTAGTGAATTACAAGTACCTCTGCGGCAATAGTGAAAATGTAATGTCCCAGCCCAGAGCAACAATGCATTGTTACAGAAGTGAGTTGCTGTAAGAATACATGGAGGATGGGCTAGAGAATCTACTGTGGTTAGGAAGTAAAAGATATATAGTATGTGGATGAAAAGCATACAATGTAACAGATTTTTATCTCTCCAGTACACTCTCCTGTACTTTGCCTCAATCTTTTGAGTCCACAGAAAAAGCTAACTCTGTCCTTTGCACATCAGTTATTACACTCGCCGCCAGCTCTCTGATGATCTGCTGGAGGCTGCTGAACAATGAGAATCAATATAAACAACAACAACACTCTGCTTGGATGTAGTGCTTTACACCTTCAAAGAGAGACGTTAGCATTAATTAAGCCTCAAAGCACCCCTGCAAGGTAGGTAAATCTATAGAGCAGCCAAGTGTGGTAGATGTTGGAACACGAAAACCTACAGTATGAGAGAGAAGAATAAACAATTTATAAGCACTTGTAGGTGATGAATTGTGATGGTTCATCTCTAACTTACAGCTCTCATTTACTGCCCGCCCCCTTTGAGAGTTGTAGCAACATCTTGTCTCACCTATTGTACAATTTCATCTGTGAACCTAGGGCTAGATTTTGTAAACCTCATTTATTTTGCACTGAACTTAATGAGACTGCTTGCATAAAGGCTCACCAACATGAGTTGGGGTTACACACACTAGTCCTTAGAAAGTGTGCCAATTAGCCACAAAGCCTTGCTAAAGCATAACAATAAAATTACACTTTTATATAAAGCGACTGTAGTCCATTGCCCTTGAAACTCCTTGTTTATAACATGCTGAACAGTTAGCTACTCAGGGCAGCCAGGACTGTTGTAGAATTGTAATCTAGTATAAAATAGTTAAAAAGGGCTCACCCAACATACAATTACTGTACTCGTGATTTTAATGTTATGTTCCCTACGAGCCTATAAACCAAGAACTGTGCTCTTCATTGCACAAATTAATGACCGATGTGATATTTTAATGCGAGTGTTAATGTGGCATTCTGCTACGTTGTCTCATTTAGCCATACAAAAGAAGAGTTGGTTGAAAGGTTTGCCTCATCACCTGAAATATTCCTTTTAGGAATGGTGTGCAGATTAGAGATGCTATTTGAAACAGACCTAAATCTTGGCGAGGCTTGGAAAATGAATTGTTACAAGGGAAGATGCATCTTGCAGCAGGAAAAAAGGAAATTGTAATTTCCTTAAAACTTCAAAGGAAGGAAACTTTTTAATAAAAAGCTAATAGATACCTTAGCATAATAATACAGATTTCATGTCTTTTGCTATCATGCTACTCAGATCAAAGGAGATATGAGCTATTACTAAGGGAAGCCCTCTGCAAGGGACGCATTTCTCCCAGACGAATGTTACAGGTACGCTGGCCTTAACAGACATGGACACAGCTATCAAGAAGCCTCCTCTCCAAGATCTGATAAGGTCATTGTGTTTCCCCAAGTTTAGCCCTTATAAATGAAGATAAGGTTAAAGATCTCTTCGTAGGTGTCCTATCAGGCAGGTATTGTTTGACAGAGCTGGGCCAATGCTATAAACAATTGTTTGTGACTACTCATCTAAATTTTAAAAATAAATTCTTTAATACATTCGCATATCTTTTCTGTTTGTTTGTTAATATTCAGGAAAGTTCACAGAATGAGCTCATTTTAAACAGACATTGAATTTGAGTATTTGCTCCAGAAATCTGTTCCTAAAAATTATGCTCAGCCACTTATCAGGTACCATGGGGATTAATGTGGCATAAGATCATCCTGAATAGGCAGGGAAAAGCTTAAGAAAACTAAGTACGTGACCCATTTGTCTCACCAAGCTACTGAACACAGCTCAACTTTCAAAGACTGTTGTGCATAGTCAAACTACTAAAGATCAAGGATTAATATATTTTTAAAAAGATATTCACTGAATAACTTTGAATAATGAATGAAGATTGCAATCTGCTAATGGACAAATTGAGAACCAAAAGAGAGGCAATAAGCATTTAAGAAATCATTTGCTAAGAATTATTTGCAGAGTTCAAACGTCTTACATCTTTTATATGCAGTTTCCCCTGTTATTTTCCATTAGGGTTGTATTTTATTGCATGCCATCTGAAATCTGACCATAAATGTAGCGACCTTCAGAGACCTACTTTGCTAAGGGGTAGCTTAAAGCCATGAAAAACCCATAGACACACCACACAGTTGTGTGTTTGCCTACTTAATCAAAACTGAGCAATCATACAAATCTCAGGTGAGGCCGGGCCAGGAAATAATTTCTTCCTTATGGGGTTTCCCTGCATACCAAGCTCCAAAGCTCCGGGCTTCCCCTTCCTTTTAATAGTTCTTGGGGTAGCTGGTGACCTTTCACTACCCATGGCTTCCTAATGTATTTAGAAGGTGCCGGGCTCGAATCTGGGCACCCATATAAGTAACAGCAAAAACAAGCAAAGAAAAATCAATTATACTTCTGAAAATACGTAACTGGAGTCTTCATAGCTTCATTAATGAAGTCAAGCCCCAAAGAATTTAGTGATTGCTTGTCTCAAGATCTGGAACTAGCTTCCTGAAGATCTTGCACATGCTCAGGTACAGCACAATGGCTAATGCAGGACACAAGGTTCATTTCAGAGAATGTCAGGTAGGAGATGCCCTCACCCTCGCCCATTTTTTTCTTTAGTGAACCTGTAGGGAGCCTGGGCGGCCTCCCTCTGAGCTAGAGGGGAAAGAAACACTCCCGCAGCCAGAGTGGGCGGGCCCAGACCAAGCTGGCCCTGCCCCCAGGAAGGGGAAGGGCAGGACAGGAAGTATAAAGGGCAGGGCGCCTAGCTGAGTCAGAGCAGCACCAGGGAGGGAGACAAACATAGACTGCTGGCTGCTCCCTTCCCACCCTGCTACTGAGCCAGGGGAAGCCCTGGCCCAGGGAACCCTGATCTTGGGGAAGGACTAGGGTTTCCAGACCTGCCTGTCGCTGAATACCCTGAGGGACTCCCGGAGCCCTGCAGTGACCCGTGGCTGATGGAGGTGGATGCTGCGGGGGAACTGGAGCTGCCTGCGGCAGACAACCCTGACTCCTGCTGGTGCCCTCTCGCCTGTGAGGTGCACCCCAAACCCTAGCGAGCGCTCCTCCGGCTGAGGGGCGAGTTACGGACTCTTTGCTGGCGCTCCCCTGCCTGAGGGGCGTGGTATTGACTTGTGACAGCCCATCTCCCGACCCTACTTCCCCGTGACTGGGAGGTGCGGCCAAGGCCTTGCAGCGAGGCAGTAGCTCCTCACTGCCCCACAGTGGCTCGGAGGACCTACTAACCCTCGTACAGAACCATAGAAAAGTATTGGGCAGAAGGCACTAAGGTCCAGCCCACTGAAGTCAATGAAAAGGCTCCCTTAGGCCCTTAACATCTTCATACTGTAGGTTTCATTATACCTGGAAGTAGTGCTCACTGTGGCCTTGTCTACACTACAAAATTAAGTCGACATAGGGAATCGACATACAGCTACCACAGTAATTGAAGCAGTGGCTCTCACACACACTATACTCCTTCTGTTGGTGGTGCGCATCCTCACCAGGAACACTTGCACTGACTGAAGTGGCCTATTGTGAGGCACTGACAGCTGGAGCCCACTCCCACCCCGGGGCTGACAGCCCGACCTGTCAGACAGGCATGGGGCTCACAGCTGGAGCCCCCACCATGGGTCTGACAGACCAAGCTGTGAGTCCCACGCTGCTGGACTGACAGCCAACAGGTGATATAAGTAATGCATCTGTGGAGATGCTCTGCTACCCAACTATGTTGACTTAGGTGCTACACCTCCCACGGAGGTGGAGTTATTAAGTTGCTGTAGTGGGCGAGTCACATCAGTGGGAGCACCATTGTAGTGTAGACAGTAACGGAGTTAGATTGAGGTAATCTGCCTTGTATTAACCTAACTCTGGAGTGCACAAGGCCTGTCTGTGTCAGTTTCAGGTTTCAGTGTAAGAAAGGCTTCTATTGTAACAATATGTACCTCCATGCTCCTAGATTTTGCCTGCATCACAGCTTGACAAGTGTAAGAAACAAAACTGCAACTGTTTTTATCAGCGACAGACATACACAACACTGTCTTGGCATAGAGTAGCAACTGAGACTTCCTCTTATTCAAACCCTGCAAAATACACTTATGTGTATTACAATAGCACCTGGTGGAAACTGGAGCCCCATTGTGCTAGGCATGGTACTGACACACAGTAAGCCAGTTAGATTGTCAACTCTACAAAGCATAAGGGAAAAAACAGAAAGGAAGCACTATTCTTATTATCATCCCCATTTTACAGTTGGTAAACTGAGGCACGGAGGCAAAATGACTTTACCGAGGGTCACACAGAAAGTCTGTGGCAATGCCAGGAGTTGAACTTAGCTTCCAGTCCAATGTCTTAACCACATGATCATTCTTCTTCTCGTTTCCTTGTTCATCAAATAATTCCCAGGGCCAAACTCTCAGTGGCTTTTTTCGCCATTTGCAAATTTAACAAGCCCAGTCTCCACTCCATTATCAAACTCATTAATGAAAATACTGACTTGTATTGGACCCAGGATTTACCCCGGTGGGACCCCATTAGATATATCCTCCCAGTTGGACAGCAAACAGTTGGTAACTACTCTGTGTATGCTCTTTCAACCACCTATGCACACACTTTAAAATAAATTAATCTAGACCACATTTCCCTAGTTTGAGAACATGTGGGATTGTGTCTAAAGCTTTACTAAAATCAAGATATATCACATCTACTGGTCCTCCCCTCTCCATCTATTAGGCCAGTAACCCTGACAAGGAAGGAAATTAGGTGCAAAATCAATGTAATGATAATACAGAGGAGAAAGAACGTACATCCAGATTAATTCAGAGTTAGTTAATCTTTTTGCCTTATTCATGAACACTGAAGGAAAATATGGGTGTTTCATTTTCAGTCCCTTATCTTCCATCATCACGAGTATGATATTGTGCACACTACATCCTCTCTGGATGCAATGAATAGTAAGTATAAGTAATTTGATCAATTTGGGGACTACTAACTTTGACAAGGTTCCTTTAAGGAACTTCTTTTATAGTGGTATGATGAGTTACGGTGCAGTCTGTGTATGCAGTTCAGCCAGTTGGCTGCAGAGCGAACTCCCTGGCTCATGAAGGAAGATTTTACTATTTAAAGGCTTCTTTTCCTCTCCAGTTCTCTTTGTGTTGTGTTAAACAATAAGCGAATTTGGCCTCAGGTCATAGAACAGTGGAATAAAAGGAACTCCATTTGTCATATGCAAAAATAGTGTATCAGTGAGACACAAGTGTTATAATAGTGTACCGGGTAGTAAGGAATGTATAGTTAGTTCTCTAGCTGCAAATCTCTATTTTAAAATATACCAACTCTAGCATGACAAAGCTTTATATTGCATCTGATGCCAGGTAATTAGATTCTACCTCAGCTCCACTGGAATCAGTGTTAAACTTCTCTTTTGTACAGCACTGGGATAACTTGCCACAGAGTGATCCATGGAGAACTCCAGCTGCCCACATGGAAGGCAGTGGTGCCTCTGAAGCACCATTTCTCTCTCCTTTCTGGAACCCTGTGGGTGCCATTCTGCTTGGGATCAGAGCCCTGTGGAGCTTTGTAGGCTGGCTTGAGGACAGGTGGGGACAGAGATTATGTTTGTGCTCCACGGCTCTCTGCTCTTCAGGCCAGCTGGATTTCACATGGGCATCCATCCAGCAGTTCATAGCAGAGATCTCTATTATGGCCCTGTTGACCCTCTCCAGTCCTGCAATGGAGCAGTTACAAGGCAGCCCACACCAATGGCAGCATACCTCCTGCAGGATCCATGCTGACAGGAGGTATGGTTAGCGGGCAACGCATCACTGAGAGGCAGCCATCCATGCAGGATGACTCCTACCTCCATCTCTCTGGGAAAACCTTTCCCCCATGGATTCCCGGGACTCAGACCTTGAGCAAATGCTTCTCATGAAAGTATGTTGTGGGATCTTTAAATTGTGTGTTTTTTCTCAGTGGAAAGGTCAGTTTTGGCTCTCTGTTCTCGAGATTATTAAATCCTCAGTGCTCTGTGGCAACGATCAAGAATCACAGAAAGAGCCATTTTTTTTCCTAACACTGTACAAGGAACTGTATTAAAATAAGGAAAACAGAGTTATCCCTAAATTTTCTTTTTCTGCTTGAACATACAGCTTCTGTCTATAAACTTTTCTAGCCCCGCTCCCACATGGCTTCCTGCTACAGATTAAAACAAAGAAACAACAAACCAGCACATGTAGCCTCGCAAGGCCCTAATTCTGCCACCCTTAGTTATCTATGGATTAAGGGGTCTGTATCAGACCCTAAGTGAAGTGAATTTGCTGATTTCAGCAGATATTTGTCCACATTACAAAGCCAACTCCCACCTGGCATAACTCATACCTCACACTCTTTGGCATAACTGGCACTCTAGTTCAGGAGCAGCTCTGGATAAATAGAGCAGGAAAGAGATGCACTATACATGGAAAACGGGACGTTTATTGACAGTCACATTTGAGATACACTTTTGCGTTGTTAACATTTGTAATATCAGCCATCTCCTTATCTTTGTGTCTCTTACAAGTATGACCCTGGGTAGACAGCCCCAGATAATGCAAAGATAGCATTTTAAAAAAACCTAAATGGGGTCAGTGAGTATACTTACAATTCTGGCACCCATTCAGATGGGAATTATTTCAGCTAGCTTTATTTGATCTTCTTTATTGAGTCATAAAAAAATGTGACACAAGGTCAATTCCTGCTATAATTACTTAACAATATGTCATTTCAGAAGTTCTATTTTCCATCGTATCAGCTTTTTTTTAAAGGGATACACCCTGACTGCTCAAACACTTGGTGAACTCTATGCCTCATCTATCTTCCTGGCAACCACCCAAAGCATAAGAATTCATCAGCTAATGAAATTAATGCTGATGTTTGAAATTTTTATTGTTTTTTTGACCTGTCACATCACAAATCATTTTACATCAGGCTGCAAAGAAAGAGTTTTTTTTAAAAAAAAATCTTGATAGGTACAAGAGTTATTTTATTTTACAAGCAAGAAATGAGCCATAGCAATGCAGTGTGTTCACCCAGTGCTTCCAAGGGTAGAATAAAAACCACGGCTAAAGACCTATTAATCGTATTATAAAACTGGATTACTCTCATTAGCAGTAATATATATTTTTGGTCTTTGAGGGAATCGACACAATTTGATGTGGTTGGAGAAGACCCTTTGACCTTTAAACGGCATGCTTATGCACTAAGGAAAATCTCTAAATAATAACTAGATGTGTGGCACAGGCATTTTCTTCATTTCCACTTTGTGCATTTCCGCATGTGATGTTAATGGGCTCTAGCTCTTACACTGATGACATTAAAGCAATGCTGTAACAGAATCAAATCAAATGGGAATACTCGCTGGACTTAGATTTACTTCCCGTTGTTTTCCTGAATGTTTTCCTGAATATTTTTCTTTCCTTCCTTTCTAAAATGGCACAATGAACCTTTAAAAATGTGGAGCTGCTTTTGGACTTGTTACTGTCATCCAGAGCAATTTGGAACCTAGTCCTACCTTTCAATCTATTCTAATTTCAGCACATACTCTCTGCTGGCTCACTGCCAGAATGGAGCTCAGGAAATGATAAATAGCCATTTATTTGCAGTTATGCAGATTTGCCTGAGACAGGAGGATCTGGGCTGCATCCCCAAAACTTACTGCACATTTGCAAATTCATTAACAGCCAGAGCCAATAGTTGTGTGTAATGCACTGACATGACACAGGGGACAAAGGACATAACTTAGACATGCTCTTGAAGCAGACTGAAGCTCTGGGTCTTGTCTGCCTGCCCCATGTTTATCGCTTTCCACCCCAGTAACTATATACAACCAGGAATACAAAATTAGTTTGTACTAATCTGATATGAAACAAACAGGCCACAGCCAGATACCATATATCTCAAAAACGTGTCTTAGGAGTTGGTTATAATAAATATTAGGCATGCCTATTTGGTACTAATTATCTTGCTCTGCTATTATAAAAGGCAGCAAAATACAAAAGGAAAATAAACTATTTACATTCACTTGTTTGGCTGGGTTTTGTAGCTAGCTATGGGGAACTGTTTTTGCTCACTTTATCCCAGGATATTTCCAATGGATGGGTGAATTAATAAGAGTAGAGGATCTTTGCATATAATTAAAATGTAATATCCCTCTCAGCAGTTATTTGAAGACTGGGTGTTTTGCAAAGGGTGAATCTGTAGCATGGATAAATATTTCGCAACATGGTTTGATTTTACTTAATTTTTTTTTTTGGTGCTTTGAGGTTGGTGTGTAAGATATTAGCCTGCTTCTAGCAAAGCAGCATTATGTTGCGTAGAGTGTCAGCTCTGAGAAAAATGCTGCCAACCAGACCTTGATGCAATGCAGAGAGCCATAACAGCTGAGATGAGGCTTATAATAGGCTCAAATTTTTCATTCAAAATTATTGATACTTAAAAGTTAATTAAAAAGCAATTGTATGTTTAAAGACCAATCACTGAACTCTAACAAAGACTGTACACAAGAGAAAGAACGAAGGGCTTTGTAATGAACTCAAAACCGTGTAAAATATCTGGCGCACAATGACAATACTAAACATTGTCTCATTTTCACCAGCATTAAATAAAAGCGTGTTACATATACATTTAGGTAATATATAGGCCAGATTCGTTGTTGTGCTCAGTTTCTGCTTAGCAAAGCTGGTTGTGGGGCTTACAATAACTGTTTGATTCTCTTCCCTGATCCCAGCACAGGCTAGAGCAGCCTGGGAACTATAGTCCAGATAGCTATATTCCCTATAGGGCCACCTATAAAGCGGGGATAGCTGGAGCCCATCATGTTCTGGCAACTGCTCCTCTACTCCAGTATACACCTCACCACCCCTGTATTGGAAGCTAGACGGAGGCTAACTATGCTATGTCTATGCCTGTTGGGGGCTCCCCCAGAGAGGGAGAGTCCTCTGTAGGGGACTTATAGGGAGTCTCTGCTCAATTTGCCTCTGAGTCTCTGAGATACAAGGTTGATACAATGAGTGTTTCCCATGGAGTTGAGCGGACCAGATATCCGGAGTCTTATGAGTTTAATGTTATACATATTGGATGGATCAGAGACCCCATACTGTAGTCCATATACATATGTGACATTTAAAAATACATACACACTATCTATATGAAACTAGAGCTGCATGAAACATTTTTGGCAAATAGTAAGTTCATGACAAAAGAACATTTTTCAGGGCACCAAAACAATAGCTATGATCAGCTGCATTGTGTAGTCTAAATGTAGCTACGTGCCACAGTGAAAATCAAGCCGCACCCTATACGACTGAAAGGCTCTAATAGAGAGGACGCAGCAGGGAAAGCTTTTCACTGTGGTGAGGAGAGGCTCTGCTGAGAGGAGGCAGAGGAGAAAGGCTGTGCCAGAACCTTTCCCTACTGCCAGAGTCTTTTCCTGCAGCAGGGAAGGGCTCCAGTGGTAGGGGGGCAGCAGAATACTACACTGCTAAAAATAGCCACATAGATGCGGACCAACAGCTTGGGCGAGTAGAGAGCCAAGCAGGGAATGTACTTCTTCATATCCACCCCCTTCAGGTGTGTCTTTATTCACCTGCTGTGCCTCACGGTCTGCACTGCTATTTATTCCTGCGTTATAGGGGCTATGTGCATATACACACTTTGCATTGCTGGAAGAACTGTGCAGTGCAGATGTCCCTTATTGGCGACTTTGGGTTGAATGTGACAAATAGTTTCAATCAAACAAACTGAAACAAAAGTCAGAGATGTCAAAACATTTTGTTCTGAACAATTTTTTTCCCCAGATGTTCATTTCGGTGAGAAAAAAACTCAACAGTTTAGTATTTTTCTGTTTGGCCCCGACCCAAAATCAATTCTTTGCTCAGCTCTAGATGAAAAACACACGCATCCTTCTCTGCCCCCTTTACTTTTAATAAGCTTTCAAATTACGACTTGTTTTTTTTAAAAAGATACTGTATGATGCCTGCTTATAGCAAACCCTCCCCAGCTACCACCACTCAACCTGATCAAAGTTACCAAAATAGTGCAAAGCCCACACTGCCTTGTGCATGTACTTCCTTGAAAAAGTGGTAAGGAGAATTCAACCACAGCACTCAACATGCACAATCGTCAGGGTCACTTGGCTTGAGGAGTAATGCCTTCTCTGCAGTCTCTGAGATACAAGGTTGATACAACAGGGCACACTAGACACCCAAATATCACCTGGTGTCTCCATATACATCAGTCTGAAGGGATGTGGCTTGTTCTGTCAAATTTCAAAGGCCCCATAATCACCTGAAACAGACTGAAAGAAAAGAGGAAACTTTTATTTACATATTTTCACTTTTGAACAGCTCTAATATGTATACATCTCTGTGTAATGAATAAAAATATAAGAAAATGGCTAGCCTTCTAGGTAGCTGGGGCACAAGTTTACACACCTACTAAGTGTCAGTATTTTAACAATGAATTTATCTCTAGTTATTTGCTTTAAGCTTTTCTCTTTTAATCAGATGCCAGAGGGTTTTTTGTCTTCTCATAATTAATAACCACAAGGGCTCAGAGTAAAGACAATCATTATCATTACTAAATAACAGAGGAAAGCAGACTCCCTATCCTAGAGAAAAGGAAATCTATTTCTGGAAAGAAGTGGCTAAGATACGGTCAATTTAGTTTAACACTTGTATCTTATACAGAGCTGTTTATGCTTTTCTAGCATTAGTCACTTCATCGTTTATCTAGCAATATTGTTGAATTCCAGGGTCATTTTGTTTTTTCCCCTTTGTAGAGACATTAAGATTTCCTTCAACGCTTTTCCCCAAGGCCAGGAATGTGATATTTTTTTTCAGTGGTCTGGAAAGGAAAGACATTGTTGGTCTTTTATAATTTGTGTTGTCTACTACTTATGTTTCTGCAAAAGAAACCCAATGAAATCTGTGTGAATTAGAAACATTCTTTTGCAAAGATCTTTCAAATACCAGAATATAAAATGGTATCATTGCTGAAAATGAATTAATTTTAGGAGTACAGGTGCAAACATGACATACAAATCTTCACTACTTATAAAAGATGTGTTCCTTCCATTGACACACTGATCACCAATTGAGTTTATGTACCAAAACATCTGCAGATACAACATCCTTCTGTGCATGTACCTAAACCTAAAAGGATATAAAATATGATGTGTTTTGCTGGTTCCCATTCAAGAACTCGGAGTTATATCATTGAAAATTGCTGGGTGAAAAATCAAATCAAATCAAAAATCCAGGTATTTGCTGCAATTTAAAAATGAATTGACATCACCTGTCCTCACATCTTTTTGTATTCACTTTCCATGAATACAAAAAGTAGCTGGAGATTAACCTGAAAGAATGCTCACAGAAAGCACATTCTAAGCTTGCATGCTAATGTCTCCATGGATAGTCCATTTTAACTCACATGTATATGGCAACATGGGGATGTGAACCATCCTGAACTAAGAATTAGCATCACAATCAATTATTTTGTTGAACTATCCTGATCTTTTCCCAGATCTGAATTAAATTAATGATGTCTAACATTTCCCCCCTGGTTTGAATTTATAGTCGGATGCATATGAAGAATACTGCACAGAAGACAGTGCTGAAAATGCACTAATAAAAGTAATTTGTATTTCCTGGTTGATCACTTGCTACTTTCTCTGCATACCAGTGATTATTCTAAAAATCGTTATGTGTTTGTCCACACTATCTCAGGCTGTGATCTTGTCAGATCTCTCAAAGTAGGATTGAGTTTGATCTATATATAGGCCCTGAGCCGGCCCCATTAAAGCAATGGAGCTTTGCCAACACAATTACACCAGCTGGGAGTGTTACCAGAAGAACAAATGTGGGAGATATGGTATAGCCAAGATCATGTTCAACCATATATTCTGGGGATCCCCTTTCAGACCACCTTCTTGAGAACACAACTTCTAAACAATAGAACTAAGTGCTGGAATGGATAAGGATGTTGTGCGTCTGTTAAGAAATACAGTTTATAATCTTCATAGGTGTCAAAATAAATGGTTCCTGCGTGTACTAGCTGCAAAGAAAATAATAGTAGTGACCTAGGGAGAGCAAAACCACACCAAATAGAGTGCTTTAAGCTTTCTGACCTGCTGATCAGGAAGTCAGACAAAAGAATTCCCTTTGTGGGCAACAACAAATTGTATATTTAGGATTTAAACTGGGAATCTTTTGTGGAATTATACTGTGACTACTGTAATTCATGCCTGGGTAGGCTTTCCTTCCTGACTGCTTGGAAACTATGTTTTTCTGCTAGCTGTTGGACTGAGAGTTTGGGGCCAGCATTGCCTTCCTTCCTTCTGACCAAATGGTCATTCCCGATCGGTGGTGGAATGAGAGACAAGATATGCTTCCTCCCTGTTAGGTAGCAAGAGACAGGGAGGAACAGAGGAGAGGAGACCTCCTACCCTGCAGGAAGCAATAAGAAAGTGGCAAAGAGGAAACCCCTCTGACACCTTCTTACCTCAAGTAGACAGAAAGAAGAGGATACGGCTTCTCTCCTTAGCCATCAGTAGGGAGGAGGTGAAGGAGGATAGTGAAAGGAAGTAAAGACAGACAAGGACAACAGCCATCCTGACAGCAGCCAGGAGGAAAGAAGAAATGCTCAGTTAGTCATTGGCTGGCATCACGGAGAAGCAATGGTGTCATATATTAATTCACACATCCCAGCGCAGTGCTACGACGTTGTGTTTTACTTTGTGACACCACATGATGAAGTGGCTCTAAAATGGAGTGATGCTGATTAACACCAGCTAAAGATTCGGCCCATTCATAGGTGAATTGATCCTTGTTTTTTAGTGCATTATGACCTGTGATGACAAAGCACAACCTAGACCATAAGCTGATTGGGACATGGGCTGTCTTTTCATGATGACTGGGATTTACAAATGAGCCTAAAGCACATCCCTTAACTCCTTTAGCCTCCTTTGAAAACCCAGCATACATATGCTTGCAGTGCCTAGCACAATTAGGCTGTGATCTTTAGGCTTTTGTTTGTTTATTTTTGTATGATTAGGAATACTGAGTCTAGTTCTCCCTTGTTTCACGAGAGGAATTGTTGGCCGCCTTTGCACATCAAAAAGCATTAAAAAGGCATTAAAACCTCCTCACTCCACAGTTGCATATCACCTTTAAGTACATCGTACATGGTACTGTTTCAAAAAGATAGGGCCAAGATGTTGCAAACAAGGGGTTAACCCATTTTCTCCACAGACACATAGGTGTATGACATCACTCGGTGTCACAGGATGTGACTGACACAGCCTCAGTGTGACTCACTATAACAAGAAGCATCATCAGCTGGCATACTGAAAAAAATACAGGATTGTCAAGGCTAAAGAAAACGCGTGAAGGGGAAAATGATCCACAGCTTTATCTTATTAAACCCTTTAAAATTACTTGCACAAAAAGAAATGAATCATATAATACATTTCACTTCCTGAGTTGTTCTCAGAGTACTAAGGAACCAAGGCAAAAATATCCTGGGATCCAAAACACACAGTTCTGACTTGCTGTTCAGAAGGATTCTAAATGATGCTTTTAAAGATTTAGCTTAATTACCAATTCTTTTCAAATTTGAAGAAAAAGAAGGTGTCAGCCGTATGCGAACTTCAATTCTTTTGAAAAGAAAGAAATGATAGAGTAGTAATTGGAGTTTTACATGAACAAAAGAAAAAACCCAATGACATCATTCTGTTTTTTTTTTTAAAGTAAGTGTGGGAAACTACTTCCTGCCTACATAAATATCCCTTGCAGATCCAACTAGTCACAGTAGTTTCCTTTGCTTTCCTTTTCAAAACTCTTGTGTAATGTTTCTGTGCACTGTTAAACAGCTGCCAGGTTTCACCACAGAGGAGGTTGCATTTCTAAGCTGGTCGAAGTGATTTGTGCTATAGTGGGAATTATAGTTATATCATTTTATATGCTAATATCATATTTTCAGTGATTAATAATGTTTAGAAATTTTTCAGGTCTGGTCCAAATTTCATTTTATTTTAAGAGCTTGAACCAAAATGATCCTTTTTATTTTAATTGGAGGAGAATGGGGAAATATTACATTTCCCAGTTATAAAAATGATTTGCATATCAGCTCTATGGCTTGGTCATGCATTGGTGCAGAAGCAGTTATAGTCAGGCAACCTTCACCTTATTGCTACGATGGACTGTGTGTATCACAAAAGGCACAGGCAGTACTTAAAATACAGCAGCCACTGACTGCTTTACATTATGCGAAGTCTGCGTACGCAACACCATGAGAACAGGTGAACAAAGCATCTCGGACTGAGAAAAGGAGAAAGCTTGCAATGAAGGATGCAATATCAGTGTAAGGACCAAGGGACACAGATGAAGAAGGAAAACTAGTAGGACATATTGCAGTTTTGGTCCCCTGGGAGATGCTAGCAAAGGGCTCTGGAAATGGCCGGGGCTAGGAAAGAAGAATGAGTGGGACACACCTCCACTCCATAAACATCTCTATGGTTAAGACTGCTTTGCATTAATTTCTCCATTTCTTTAGCAGCTGCTTTGCCTTGGGGAAGCCCTTTGGTACCATTTCTTGCTCTGCCTTTTTTGGGGACCTTCCTGTCAGCTTGTGGTGAGTGGCTATTGCACTTTTCCTACTGGTGCTTCCCCAGTAACTGCAATGGTCTTACATAGTCATGTGTCTTGGTGGACTGCAGGCCGCACAGGGATTGATCTTTGAGTGTCCTCATTAATATTGTGGGACACCTGTTTGCTGCTATAACTGTTGTGATGCTATTTTGGAACATGTGAATTTGATAACATTTTAATTGCAATACAGGCAGATAAGGATGAATGATGGTGGCCTATCATATGCAAGCAATAGAGAGCGTTTGGAGGACTAGTGGGTACCAAACAGGCACAGATTAGATTCATCATATGCGTAGGCCATTTTATTTAGAAGTGTTTGTTCCAGATAAACATTTAACCTTTTACAGCAGCATGGCTGATTTCATTCCTGGCATTGCCCTTATGCTGTTGATCTAGGTTCATTTATCTTGAGCTGTATAGATCTAACAAGTCCTTTTCAAACATCTGCCCATCAATTGTATGTATGGATTGTCCACTGTGTATGGATGCAATTTGCCACTGCCCAGGCCCCCTTGCCTACAAGTTTCCTCCCCACTCTCCATCCCCATCAGATGCCTGCAGCCAGCTTCAGTTATCTGTGCCCACTTCCGTGACTGCTGGCAACCTGTACCAGCTTCGACTTATCCATGCAATGTGCAACTCTTGCAGTGCAGTGGGAATGTCACACTGGGAAACAGAACCATGAGTAATGCTTTTGCCTGGGCTGGGAATTATGAAGAGCATCATGTGACTTCCCAGGTTTCCCCTCAGGCTACTTGTGCTATTGATTTTACAGTACGTGGGAAAACAACGGTACGCTTATGTAGGCTGAACTGGTTGACCCCTCTCTATTGTTCAAAGCAATATTTTGCACAACTTTAAGGCAGCCTTGGATCCATGATGCATATTACTGATGATTTTTTGGTTCACATATTTGCTTTGAATGCTGTTTGGTGCTTATTGGGTGGATATGGCATATGGTATAGCATATTTTAGGGTTCTTCGCTCATTTTCTTTGGATAAAAATATACTCCGTGCCAACTTTTTTTGAAGCTTGAATCTTCAAACAAGAATTTCCCAAGTGAAATTAATATGGATGGTGTGGCACCTCTGCACAGATTAATTATATGACAATTGGAGATCATCTGGGGGTACCTCAGCATTGCATGTTATATGGCCTGCTGATCTCATTTTGATAGATTTTAGAGGAGAAGACTCAATTTATACTCTCATCTGGTGTAAATCAAGAGAAAGCCCATTAACTGTGATGGAGACTGTAGCATGAGTTACTAACTGCCTCCAAGCACCCCCTTGTGGTCAGATATCACTTTGCAGTGCCGTACTATCAATTTCTTCCCTCTCAGGTAAGGACTGAGTTCTTACCTACAAGCCTCAATACCAGTTTGGTCCCGTATTCTCTCAATACACGGAGACCCTAGCCCTTCTTCCCAGAGCTGAGTCTCAATATAAAGTTTCTCAAAGCTTTACCTGGCTGGAGCTCAGCCTTCTTCAACCCTCTGGTTTCCAGGCTGCTACACCCTTCTCTTAGTCAAGGTTTCCAGTGGAAGGTAGGCTCATTACTCCTAGGGTTAAGCTCAACCTTTCTCAGCCCTCTTACTCCCAAGGACAAACCCTTCTGTCATTCAGGGTCTCTAAAGGAGCCGCCAGCTCATTGTAAGTCCTCTCTCACAGCTCCCTTAATCTTAGGGTCCTCTCTGATGGAGGACTTTTCATACTCTTCACAGTTCTTCTACCAGCTCCTGAATTTCAGCCAATTTACTATGCACCTACAGCAATCTCACCTACTCTCTCCATCACCCACTCCCTGCTGCCTTTATGTTGGAATCACCTGGTTCCCCTCAGGTGGAGCGCACATTATAACCAGGGCTGGTTTAGGCCCAGGCTCTCCAGCCTCCAGGCAAGCCACCCAGTTACAGAGACCATTTCAGGAGCTTTTCTGTATTTATACCAAAGAAAGTGAGAACAGAATTTGTTCCTAAATGTTCTTCATGCTATGAATGGCACAGGCATAAGATCCACAAAAGAACAGATGAGTAATTCTTGCACTTAGGATTCACTCGTAGGCACCTTTAAGACACTAAGTTTTCTGTTTATGTGGGTTCAAGAGTGGAAAAAGGAAACGTTGCCTGTGCTAGGACAACACTGCAAGGAGTGCAGCAAGTTGAACTACTTTAGCAGTGTGTGCAAGAACAGAGGAAGGTCCCAGAAAGATTCCATCAGACTTGTAAAAGAGAGGGATGACTCATCAAAAAGTGGCGATGAAATCACGACTCTCTCCTTGAGTCAGAAAGCAAAACTGGTTCATGTTATTGGGACAGGAAAGAAACAAAGGACAATAACCTCTGTGCATGTAATAATCTTAATGGGGAAATGCCATGTGTGATTTTACCTGGAAAGCAGGGCCTCCTGCAATGTGATTCTTTGGGAGTGAATTGGATTAGAAAAAAACCTCACCCATTGCAAAAAGCAGGCAGACTCTAATCATGTACAATCAGACCAGAATACTGCCTGTAGGAAAATATAACCTCATAGTAACTAACCATTGTGGCCCCAGAGACAAAGACGACAACTTTGGGGGATGATTTCAAAGGGAAAAAGTTCCTCAAATGGAAAGCTGTGCCTGGAAATATACTCCACAGTGGAACATGTGCTTGCTCTGAAGGAAAATTCCAGTGGCACGATGTCAATACTTAAGAAGTTTAAAAGTCTTCAGAGCAGAGGTATCACAGCGCTTGTAGAGGCCAATACAGCCTGGGTAAGCAGTATGGTGTTGGCATTGCAGTCATCAGGCAAATTTCTCATCTGCATAGACCCAAAGCCACCGACTTGGGCATTGAAAAGATGCCACTATCCACTGATGACAATTGATGACATCTTGAAAGAACTTTACAAAGCCAGGATCTTTTTAGTCTGTGATGTGAAAACTAGGTTTTGGCACATAAGCCCAGATAAAGAGTTTAGCATTCTGATAACCCTTGCGATGCCATTTGGTCACTACAGATGGCCACACATCCTGATGGGCATAAGCCCAGTGCCAGAGATGTTCCAAAGAAGGCTTGCTCAAGGGCTGCCTGGGGTGACTGTAATTGCTGATGGTATCCTAATTGTAAGGGAAGGGAACAATGATACAGAAACTGAATGAGACCATGACAGAAAACTACAGGCATGTTGCGTCTTAGGCGTATTTAACATATGCGATTTCAGCTTTACGCGGTCGGCAAAAAAAAAAAAAGAAAGGGGAATTTTTTTTAAAAAAAACTTCCTGTAGGGGGTGCGATTTCACCTGCCATTGAAGTCAATGGGTTCTGGCTATACGCAGTTTCCGCTTTACATGGTAATCGCGGAACAGAACCCTTGCACAAGACGCGACATGCCTGTACTACCATTTCTACAGCAATAAAAGGACAAGAACATAAAACTCAACTCAGAAAAAATGTGACTCAAACAGCAGGATGTAACATACATTTACTCACAGCAGAGGGGCTGAAACCAGTTCCCAGCAAGATCAAGGGAGTCAGACAGAAGCCAGCTCCGGTGGACATGAATGGGATACACTCCAGTGGAATGATAAATTTTCTGTCCAAGTTCTGTCCATACCTGGCTGCAGCAGTGGAACTCTTAACTCAGCTCATGAGGCAGGATGTTGAGTGGGATTGGGCAGGCCCCCATCCTCAAGTAGCTGACATGCTGAAACCAGTGATAAATAGATGAGCCTGTCCTGAAGTACTACCGGCCCAGAGAGCCACAGGCACTCCAGTGTGATGCACTGGGGAAAGGATTGGTTGTATCTCCTTTACAGTAGCAGTGGGTTGCTTATGCCAGCAAATCCTGTCTGAGATTGAATAGGGGTACCCCTAAACAGAAAGAGAGCTTGTGGCTATGATATCTGGAGTGAAGCAATTCCACCAACACCTCTATGGCCAAAACAGTCCAGCACAGGCACTGATGGGACACAGGTGCACAACCCTGTTGCCAGTGAGGGAAGATCTGTTACAGCCAGAAGGATGTGGACACCACTGAAAGGAAACTGGCCTGCGGTCAGAGGTAACCTAGAGAGTACATATAACTTCCCAAGTCTTCATTTGTAATTTTATCCAGGAAACTTTTTTTTTAAGTTTCTAGTTCGAGTCTGAAGACCCCCCGCCCTCCATTGGACATACCCTAGGAAACCAGGCAACCTCTTCTCCCCTGACAGTGGTCCTACCTTTGCAGACATCTTGGGTTTTCCAGGCCTGTGCTGTTCTCTGACTCAAGCCTGTGCACTATGGGGTTCAGCAGTGACTTGAAATATATTTCCTTCCCTATGATGCCAGGCTACTGGGATGTGGGAATTTATGGGGTCAAATCCCAATCAAAATCTCTCAGGGAAAAAAACTCATGTGGGTACATTTGATGACAAATATAGTTATAGTCCACAACCTAAGACTTAACCAGAGACTCAGAACTGTTTGCATGCGCCAGGGCCGTGCACCTGGGTTTGGGCCCGAGCCAACTTCCACTGGCGTCAATGGTAATCTTTTTGTTGACTTTACTCTGCCACTGCTGTCCAGCTCAGGGATTGACAAAATACCATCATTTGTAAAAGCAAGAGGGGCTGAAAAGCGGGAAATCAACAGTTTTCAAGGACTCACGGTCACTTTACCCTAAGGAAGCTCCAAAGTCTTGCAAATGTACAGACAGCAGCTGGCCCAGCAGAGGCTTTCATGCCTATTAATGAGTTTCCGAGATGGATGTCAGCAGAGACAGAAGACCTGCTGGAGTTTAAGGACAGTGAAGAGGGTACAGGACGTCTCAAACTAAGAGGCATTTTGGTTAATTTCTAGATCTGGGCTGAGATATGGGCTGGATTCCTCCACCCAGCAGGTTGAGACAGAGTTATGTTATTTAAAGCCGGTGGTGAGCATGCTGCGACGCATCAGGGTAATCTGATTGCGGGCCATGAGACATTTTGCTGACGTTGACTGTCCACAGGCACAGCCCCCCCACAGCTCCCAGGGCCCCCCATGACTCCCCGCAGCGGTTCAACACTCCTGGCCAATGGGAGCTGCAGGAAGCAGCAGGCCGCAGGGATGTGCTGTCTACTACTTCCCACAGCTCCCACTGCCTGGGAACGGAGAACCACAGCGAGTAGGAGCTGCGGGGGGTCGTGCCTCTGGACAGTCAATGTTAACAAAATGTCTCGCGGCCCACAATCAGATGGCCCAGCACGGCTTTAAGCACCTTGATAACATTTCATATTTAAGTGAGACTTAATTTCCCCTCACTGAGATATTTCTTTTGCTATCTGTTTGAAATAAAAACAGGAACAATGACTCAGGCCCTAGAATCTTACATGTGTCTTAGTCATTGGCAATCAGAAGAAAGTTGCAATCTGGTTTCACGTTGAAAGCAAACACTTCCTGAGAGCATGGGCACAATTGATGTAATGCTGAGTCACTCTCAGCTGTTCACCATTATTAGCTATTCAGCATTGTTAAACTGATAGAATTAATTTCCATCAAGTCTCGTAAAAGCCGCTTTTCCTTCTGACCGTAGTATTTTTACAGCATTCTGTGTGCCACCAAAACAAAAAGACTTTAGCTTTTTTTCTTGCTTTTGTGTTTGTCTTTCAAGGAACAACTTCTAATTCTCCAAACCTCGTTTTTGTGCTTATTTATGAATCACTGCATCCTTCAGCACATGAAACTACAAACAGCGAGTTATTATGTACGGACTGAGAGGGGTCTTTCGCGGAGAATAGAAAACAGCTAGATCCTGAAAAAAATCAAATGAAAACAAAAATGACTGAAGATGAGCATTGATCCACCAACTATACAGTATCCCTAAAGATAATGGAGTATGAATATGAGCAGCATATTTAGTTAGAGACTTGATTTTTATTGATACTAAAGCATATAGAAAGAGGAGTCTATATTTTTCACTTAAAGCATCTCACATAAATGAGATTTGAAAGTTATTGCATGTTTTCCCCAGTTACACATATTTAGTCTACATATTTTACATTAATGTACCCATTGTAATTGTCTGAGCACATGTTAAGTGACTTAAAGAAACAACTATAAGATAAAGTTAAGTTTCATGAAAGTAAAATCTGAAAGTAATTCCCAAGCCCAACCTTAGCATAACTGCAAATCAGATATTTGCCCAGCTATTCCTTCCAGCTGAGGAAATGGATGATATGCACACCATGGACTTGACATTAAAAATACTGGGGCTTTGTCAGGCCAAAATGGAAAGCAAGTTCCAGAGCTGAGGAACCTCGTGCTTGCTTGTTATCAGAATTAGCTCAGCAAATCTCAGCGGTCAGGTTGCCTTAGAGAGAGATTAATTCTCTAGGGAAGTCAGGATCCAGAGTATGGAAGATTTTATAGCTCAAAATCATCACTGCAACTCTAGAAGGAAACTGGTAGCTAGTGCAATCTATGGAATTCAGATGTTAAAAAGTCCACATGAGAAAATCCACTATACAAAGCTTTGGCAACGAAATATGAATCTGAACTCCTGATTTTCTAGTTTGTAGAATCTTGAGAGGGAAAATTGCCAGTTGCATTTAAATGTGCAGTGGTTTTGTGATATTGACACATGTTCATTAGTGATTAAGACCATGTCTACACTAGAGCTTACAGTCACATAGTTGTACCGATGGAGCTGTGCCACTGTAAAATCATTTGTGAAGCCACTCTATGCTGACAGGACAGAGCTCTCCCATCGACATAATCACACCACCTCACTGAGCAGCAGTAACTATGTCAGTGGGAGAAGTATTTTTTTCACTCCCATGAGCGACATAAGTTTTGCCGACATAAGTGGTAGTGTAAGTGCATGGCCTAAGGCAAAAATCACAAAAATCCTGTTTGTGACTTAAGATAGGATTAGCTAGTCAGTCCTTCCAGAGCTGAAATGTTCCTACATGATAGTGCTATGTTGAATTATATATCAAATACAGTGGTAATAGATTTGCAAATGGAAAGATACCTGGTCCAAACAAACACAAGACAAAACATTATTGTTCAGAATCCCTTTAGGGCCAGCTCTTCAGCTGACGTAAATCAGCATAACCCAGTTTATACTAGCTGAAAATCTAGCCCTTAATGTGGTTCATTGTTTGAGTCACTAAAGCAATTGTGATCTAAGCCAGTACTTTCCAGTGCCTTATTTTGTTACATTAAATAACAATTGGAAGTTCAAATTTGCCAGTTACTCATCTGAAACCAGTTGGATACCATAACACATAAGGCATTTTCTCCTGTTTCCCTGCTAGTCATGTTGTATGCATGGAAAATAGAGTTGCACAAATATCTACGCTCAGAACAAAGATGGAGAAACGTGCATCTTTTTTTTTTTTTTTTCCCCCGTCAGTTCCTGTTTGGGGAGGAAACTGCTGGCATATTGCCCCAAAACGTCATAGTGAAAATTGATTTTTGCTACACATAACTGAAAGCTTTCAGGAATTGCTGAAGGAGTGTTTTCTATATCTGTGCTGTAGCCTTTAGGATAGCCAGAGGCTTTGTCTTTAAATTCCAAAATGACAGAAAAATAACTGCTACGAAGGTTCATTTTGTCAGAGCCAAGAGAAAAAATAAATCAGAAGTGAGAAACCAAAAATGTTGGTTGTGGAGCAGGACTATATTCCCAATTGCTTATTTTTGAGGGGGGAGGGATACCAAATACTGATTCACCCTGGAAAATCTGTTATCTTTATTCTATAAACAGGCAAAGGGAGGATGGGGTCCACTGTTCAGCTTCCAGCCTGAGATTCTGGACACCCAGCTTCAGTTCCCTGGTCTGCTGAAGACCCTACACTTTCACCAGGGATGCTTCAAAACTGTGGGATGAACTCCCCCAGGATCAAAGGACCCTCACAAACCTCACTGCTTTCTGCTCCAAGCAAGGCGCGTTTCTCTAACATAAATACATACCCATACGTATGTTAAAACTAAAATCACATATTCTAATGCACTTAGTTCTCTCCCTGGGGAGAGGCTAAGAGAACATGTGACGGACATGCAATCACGTTGCTTCATGCTGGATTGGAGGATGCTCAGATACTATTGTGATTAGCACAGACTAGACTTCCTGCTTGACTTTGGGCAAGTCGCTTAGAGCCAGAGCCACAAAAGGACTTAGATGCCTAACTGCCACTCTAGATTTGAATCCAACATTTAGATACCATTGAGATCATCTGACTCCCTGCTTGGCTATCAACTGACACTGAGATTAAAGTCCCAAGGCTCCTACATTTCCACCCTCAAAGTCATCTAGGTGCCTAGGTTTTGCCAGTGAGCATGTGCACAGCCATCTCTAGCTAGGGACTGGGCACCTCTTGTACTTCAGCCCCACAAGGCTCGCCAAACTAAGCTTTCTTCCAGCCATTCAGCCTGTGGGGCCTAGCCTGGGAGGCATGCTCAGAGCATGCATAACTCCTCACAAAACTGCCAGAAGAGGCGGTGGCGCCCCTTTGATAATTTTAGCTGAGTGGTTAGGGCACTCACCCAGAATGTCGGAGACCCAAATTCAAATCCCTTCTCTGGAGGGATTCCTATGGAGATTTGGGACTCCATCCCTTTAGTAACTCTGGGAGATTGTTGGCATCCCTGCTTCTGGGAATGCTGGAGACCTGTGGGACTACCATGGTCAATCACTCTCTGTGGTATGCAGTGTATACATCATACATATATTAGCTGTCGCCACATTATTTTTAAATGAATCAGAAAAATGTCCTTTTCTTTTTTTTTTTGTTTACCACTCTGAGAGCAGTGTCTTCCTGTGATAACACTGCCACTCTATGCTGGTGAGCAGCCAAGAATCTTGGAGTGAACTGGTTAGAAAAGCAGAACAAGTGAAATGATTTTTATACTGTTGGAAACATCTCAGCCTCTGTATCTGTTTGCATGTACCACACAGTCCATAGGGTTCTCTTCTACCTGTTCTCTTGCCTCTGTGCTGGCAGCAGCACCATAGTTAGATTAGTTTTGCTTTGTATTAAGTAAAACACAGTGAACAGGAATTAAACACCATCATTTTTTTAAAAAAACATCAAAAGACACTTTTAAAATAAAATGTTACTGTCTCTTATCATGTCTGTGGATGTTTTAGTAAAACAATGTCTTTTAAACATTAGTCAAGCAATCATGGCCTTGACACATCACTGAAATGGTATATAATTTACTGGATCAGACATATCAGGTTGCTCATAGTTTAAATACCCATATTTTTTTGAAGCTTGTTGCTTAGATACCAGAGTGATATGCACCTTTAAAATACTTGAGACAAAAACTAGAACACAATTTAGGCTTGTTTGAGCCGTGAAACATTTTAGGAAACTAGAGACCAAGTGCAAAAAAAATATATATATATCTACTGGTCTGTGGGCTGATGTTGTTGCTGGATGTTCCTGTATGATGCAGTGTATCTAATTCCATCTCAGCAGAGGCAATAAAGCACTGTCTAGTCTGCCATTTGACAAGAGTCAAAATTCATTCTTAAAATGTCTGCTCAGACCTGGTTTTAATCCATCCTTCATTCATGGGTATTTGTCAGTATCTCAGAAATTTAATTGGCAACCAGTCCTATGTTGTAGCATATTTGCACCATTGACTTGGTGATCTGTAACATGTAATTTACCACATCTGTCTGAATAGCCACGTAATATTGTGTCCTCAGACGTGCTCCTTGGTGTCCAACATTTTAAAACTGTATTTAAATTAAATAAAATTTCCCCAAGAAATACAGCCACAAGAATCAAATTCCAGAAGCATACATTTTAAAATTAATTTTTTCGTTGCAAAAATGGAATGGTCTACAAAAATGGGACAGTCTACACTATCCACACGAGACTAGGGAAAATAAGCATTCTGTTACATAGTAAATACCCTGTTCATGGCTTTTACATTAAACACTATTGACTGAACTTTACAGTGATGTTTGATTTTTTTGTCTGATGCTCACAATTGCTAGGGCGATCGAGTATGCAATAAATTCTGTCAAAAAGAGAAAATAAAAAAAAAAATGAAATCCTATCATACAACCTGGATGGTAGTTTTTTAAAAAATACACACATTTCCAGTGGAATTAATTCTTGCTAAATGTGTTGGATTGATGGCTTTTAAAGACCACAAACTCCTCTTTATAGAGCAAGCGTATTACAGGAAATGGCAGACAGTGCAAGCTCCTCCAATGGACAAGTGTGCCTCAGTCTGAACCTGGAAGGAGTATGGTAAGGTAGTCCAAACTCTTAATTGATTCAATCCTTACCTTTTTGTTAATATAGCTAGGGACATTTGTGATGGTGGTTTGCAATGTGCACCTCTGTATTATGAGAACTGAATGGAGATGGCCAATTTAGTTCACTCATAGGTCTCCAAACTGCCCTCAAATGAGAGTGACTTATAGTCACTATTGACTTATCTGGATTCACACCAATCTTGAGACAAAGGGCTCTATTGGTCATTGCCAATACCTTGAGCCACACAGTCCTGCATGAGACTAGGTTCAAAAAGTGAGGAAACATGCATCCATCAGAGATTATATCTGCAGCAGCATCTGACACTTTCATGAGAGCCTGAAAAAGGGAGAGCCATTAGCCAAAGTCACACAGAAGGAGTTTTTGTCAGTGGGCAAAATCTATTAGTGGAAAGAATGTTGCTTTGCTGAACTGATGTTATTTGGAAGAGGTGAACTTCATGAAGATCAACATTTTGCAAACCTTGAGATATAATTTCTGGCTTCACAGGGTTTGCAAAACAAGTTTGAGGTTGTGATCTCTTCCTCCTGTAATTTGAACCCAGGATTTTTGGATCAATTAGAGTGGGGGAGAAAGAGTCTCAGACTAAAGTGCAGTCTGTTTTAGATGTTAGAACAATGTGAATCTTCCAACTGCTATGGTGGCAAGTGGGAATTACCTATCTTTTACAGTACATGTTATGTTTATTTTATATTACAATTTCTTTCCTCTCTGCTTCCTCTATTCACAATCTTGTTTGTTTTTCAATGTCAACATTTGAACATTGTCACTCTTATTTTTGTCTAGATTTTTCTTCTCTGCCCCTTTTCTGATCACTTTCCCAGCGTCTCTTTCACAGAACATGAACTCTAAAATGAAATGTTTCAACTTTTGAGTTCAAAATGAAATCAAACAAATTTGCCCATGTGCTTATTTCAATGGGGAGTTGTTAAAACTAAATGCACAAAGTGCCCCCTGGTTATTAAATATATCTCATTGCCTAGAAATAAAGTAATTAAGTAATTCTATAAAATCTTTTTTTTTAAAAAAAGGTAATGCCTAGCACAGTACTTTATTTCAGGAAAAATCCATATATTCAACAATATGTAGTTGCTTTATCATTTTGGTCAATAAGCAATTCCTATTCTTTAAGAAAAGCCATTGGCATATTAAAATTTTAATAGTAATCTAATGGACAGCATTTATGCATATTAAATGATGTGCACATTAAATGATCTGCCCTAAGTTTTGGGCCTCGCACTAGAAGAAGGATGTGGGAAAATTGGAAAGAGTCCAGCAAGAGGGCAACAAAAATGATTAGAGGACTGGAGCACATGATTTATGAGGAGAGGCTGAGGGAACTGGGATTATTTAGTCTGCAGAAGAGAAGAATGAGGGGGGATTTGATAGCTGCTTTCAACTACCTGAAAGAGGGTTCCAAAGAGGATGGATCTAGACTGTTCTCAGTGGTACCAGATGACAGAACAAGGAATAATGGTCTCAAGTTGCAGTGGGGGAGATTTAAGTTGGATTAAGTTCACCTTTTTCACTAGGAGGGTGGTGAAGCAATGGAAGGGGTTACCTAGGGAGGTGGTGAAATCTCCTTCCTTAAAGGTTTTTAAGGTCAGGCTTGACAAAGCTCTGGCTGGGATGATTTAATTGGGGACTGGTCCTGCTTTGAGCAGGGGGTTGGACTAGATGAATTCCTGAGGTACTTTCCAACCCTGATATTCTATGATTCTATGATCTTTCATGCTAACAATCCCAAATAATGAACTATCTAACAGTACATTGAGAGCGTCTGCTCTCCAGCCATCTCTGGGGTAGAGGGTGACATCGAACTGGGACACAGCCTTTAGAAGAACTGTAAAGTGAAAATCCAGACAAGGATACCAGGGCACACTTTATAAAAAGTGCCATGAGATAGTCGATGTCCATGCACAGCACACAGGGGCATGAGTTTTAAATTTGAATTTGAAATACAATGTGTCCATGTTCATGGCGAGCTGCACATAGTGGGATAATGACTGGCTTAGAATTAGAAACAGGTATGTTGATGTAAGCAGAGTCAGGATGAGCTCTTCCCTGACATCTGGTGGTGAGTTGTGGCGAGTTGTGGAAAAAAACTTCAGGGGCTGATCTCATTTACATAGGCACACCTACCCTGCCTAGCATGAGCCCACAACAGCCCAGATGGTCACTTTGGCTGCCAAGGGATCCCCAGTTTCTCTGTTATTGGTGCAGGAAGAATAAAGTGTTGTTATCCTGATTATATGAATCAAGGGCAGTGGAACTGTACTTGGCCTTTTATGACAGAGGGACTCACCATCAACTAAGTAGCACTCACTAGGCAAAGGACATGGGTTCCAAAACCCAGTGAAGTGAGAAAGGCTAGGGACAGGTGTTTGTACCTGGTGGTGTGGGACCTCTTTAAGGGCCCTGAACACCAATTACATCCTCTCCACTGTGTAATATTGGAGCTAAATTTGTTTTTATTAGGAGTCTGATTACAGACTGCAAAGCTGAATTCACTTTGGGCCAATAGTGCACTGAGGCTCCTCTACTATGAGTTGAAATCACTGAGTACTGTGTTAAATAGTATGGGTGCCTGAATATATATTGGTGAGTGGCTAGCAGACAGGAGTGGCTTGCAGGATGGCTACTGGAGAGGAGCAGCTGGCGGAGAGGAGCGGCTTGCGGTGAAGGCTACAGCAGAATCCCATGGAGAGGCAGGTAGTCGGCCCTCGGAGCAAGTAAGGTGCCCCTTTATCTCCCTCCCCATATTGACACAGGCTGGGGGTGGGTTGTAAAACTCGGCAGATGAACTTTTGAACTCTGGGGCTGTATGGACCAGGGACAAAGACTTTGGGATTGTTGGACTTTTGGGACTTTGGGTGACTTTTGGGTTGCTGGACTCAAGAACCAAAGGGAACGGACACGGCCCAATTTGCTTGGGGTAGATCTTTTTGCTTATGGTTTGTTATGAATCCTGTTTGTGGTGTTTCCCCAACATAATGCCGCATTGCTTCTCTCTGTTATTAAAAGGCTTTTGCTATATCCAGACTCTGTGCTTGTGAGAGGGGAAGTAGTGCCTCTTAGAGGCACCCAGGCGTGGTGGTATATACTTGTCCCAGGTCACTGGGTGGGGGCTTGAGCCAGTTTTGCATTGTGTTATTGGAGCGGAACCCCTAGATACTGAACCCAGCCCTTATGCTGCTAACTCTGATGGGCAGAAGGGTTACATTTAAAATGCAAAGCCAGGGTGTCCCTGTCTCTTAAGGTTGTGTATGTTGGGTGGATAATCACAAGGAGCCTTCCCCACCAATCCCTTGTGTGCACAGTGTGAGGACCAAGGCCTGCTCCCTCTGTACATTCATATTATCTCAAAAGGCGGCAGGGAGGGGGTGAGGCCCTGGTTTCAACCTCCACTCTGAATCATTCTGCAAACCAGGTTGGCTGCAGCAATGGGAGCACATTACACCATTCTAAAGGATGGTGCAGCCTCCCTGTCCCCAGAGCCACACACTCTCCAGGAAGGGAGGGTAGCTCACTGAAGTCCCAGAGCTGCTCCTGAGGCATTTCCCATGACTCATAGTTGTACATAAGTGGTATGATCTAGCCCAGAATGGATTATTCAGGATTTACAATGGGTCAGTCATGGAATTGTAGGAAATGCTGATTTTAAAGTAAATGTCTGTGGCCAGTAATCTGATGTACCGGCTCCATCACAGTGAGTGTTTGCCATGCTTGACAATAAGTAGGGTTTGAATTTAATGCAGTTCCCCATTACCTTAGAGTGGAATTTTGCTTCTAGCCTCTAATTGACCTGTTTTTTGACTGGTCAATATAACTAGTGGTTCAACGGAGCTGCTGAGAGGAGATCTTATGAAATTACTGAATAATTAATGGTGAAATGTTGCTAATATTGCAAGTTTTTAAATTATACACTGCTACCATAAAGAGACTTATTTTCCTCTTTTTCTGATTGGAGAGACAATACAGTTTCGTTGAACTGTGATGGTTTCATTTTATGGGTCTCCCCCTGCTAATCTGGAAAACAATTATTGGATGACATAATAGGCATCTGTTAATTTGTATTGAGCATGGTACAATGCATTTCATTTCAAGCCAGAGATGCCCAATTGATGTCAGTTGCAGAGTCACTCAGTTTGTTGTTATTTATAGACAATCACCAGCATCATCATCTTGGATGAAGGCCAGTGAATGAGACAATGTTAGAACAGTTTCTATAAGCACTTACACTATCAGGGACACGGTGTGTCTCTCTTTTGAGCTTGGAAGTTGCACATCCCCTGTCCTCAGAGCAAGGGAAGTCCCTCAGCACTCATTTTTTATCAAGCAGAAAAAACAAGAAAAAATACTAAGGGGGAGAAAATGTTCCTGAGGTAAATTTTTACAACCCCTGCAACTTACTGAAAATGACAAACATTGCAAATAGAATGTTGGAAGCTTTGCAACATATTTTTGCAGGGCCAGGGGATAAAAAAGAAAAACAATTCTGCCTGTTCCCTTTTCCTGTTCAGAATTTGCCTAGCATATCATCAGGGTGAGCCAAGGAAAGAAAAATCTCTCATAAATCAGTGGAATTAGTCTAGCATTTCACTCATGTTTTCTCTGAACAATTATGACCATGACTTACTTTCCACATTGTTTAATAGAAACAAAGCTACCACTTCCTTTCTCTCACCTAATATTCTGCAGACAGGATGACAGAGAGTTTGCCATCTTCTTCTATTCATGACTGTCTTATTAGTAAGAAAGAAAAGAAATATTATATATTATTAATATATTAATGATAATGGACCAGATTCTGCTCTCCCTTAAGCTAGTGTAAATCCAACATATTACCACCAACTTCAGTGGTATTACTCCAGATTTACATTAGTATAAATGAGAAAAGAATTTGGTCCAATGTGCTTCCTATATAATGTACATATTCTCTCTTTGTATTACTTACTGCTTGACCTTAAAAGATAGACGTTGCTTTACACCATGGACAAGTTTCACATTTACAGCACATGAGTCAGCTAAGCATTGCCATACCAAAGCTGCTAGCATCAGAACTCCTGTCAGCTGTGTTAGAGAAAAGTAAAAGTAGCTTCAACTGAAAGTTTTATATACAGTATCAACTATAAATAGCATGCACTGGAAACATCCAACTATAGCTTGTACAAAAGAGAACTATAAACTGGTCTGATGCTGCAAACATTAGTGCTTCTATTTTACGTAGTGCATGAGGGACCATTGTGTGTGGACCCTTTTGCTGATGCTGGGGGTGGGAGAGAGGAGAGGTATCTGGCTTGTCACTGATTTCACTGTTGATGTCCACATCTCAACTTGGAGCAAGATGTTCCTATTGTCATGGAGGAAGTGACTGCTGTGATTTAATCCTGACTAAACAGTTTCTCTCCCAGATCTACAGGTCACGTAATAAGTTGCCTACAGCCAGCAAGTGTCTATGGAAATGTGAAAAGAGGGGATAAAGTGGAATAGTTGACTGTAGCATTGATCTAGTATGGAAATTCCAAATCATTGGTCTAGGTAGGCAAGCCTCCGATGCAGACCCTGCAATAGACAATTATGGAATTACCTGTCCACAGTGGAAATTTTCTTTTTTACTCACATTACCCAGAGGTTGGCTTATTCCCAAAAGCACAAGAGGTTATATCCCTTCCAAAACTCTGTTTTTTAAATATGCTACTACTGTATTGTAACTCTGGTGGCTATTCTTATCCATGTAAATGTTCAACCCTTGTAAATACTTTTTGGAAGTGTCCCATTTGTCTAGGACATACCATCACGTCAGATAATTAATACAGCATAACAACTACTTCAGTGCATGGCTTTGCCTTAAAATGTTCTAAATCAACAGCCCTGAGAACACAAATCCTTTATTGATCCACCAAATAAGCATAGCATGTGCAATAATGGTGCAGTCTGCCCCATTGATATGCACCAACCCAGCCAGGACAGACTAACCATAGGGCTATACCATAACTCACTTTCTATGCCCATTCATCTGAACTTTGGCATACAACAGGGATTCCAGGTGATGGTTTAATGATGTGATCACCTGTTTAACAGGAGCTGCTCTAACACAACCCACTCATTTCACATAATGGGCCATCAAGCAACTTCCAGTCGTTATCAACAAGATTTGGACTGGAAATCTAGAGTTGAAGGTTCCATAACCTTACTAGAACCTCTGAGCTATTCCAACCCTCTTACACCAAATACATTCAGGTCTTCCTGATTGTTAGAGGAGAGGTAAGTCTCAGACATTTATCTATATTGTATTGCCATACAAGAGCGGGCACAATTACTACTGTAGAAGCACCATAAACTAATGACCTCAAAATTTTCTCAAGCTTCTTTAAAGAGTTTATTTCCTTTTAGTGGCATTTTTTTAAGGTGTTATTGAGATGAAGCAATAAAATTATAAACCCTCCTTAAAACACACAAAGGAAACCTAAGGCTTTAAGAAGATCACTGCTTAAATATTGATATGACACACTCAGGGCTTACTTGTTTCTTTGCCAGTAAGAGATTAAAATATGTCTACTGAAAACTCTTCATAAATAAGGCTGAGGACTAAAAACTGTTGCCACTGACCTTTCTTTTCAGATCCCTCTGTTTCTATTATGGAACCCTATATTGCCTTCATTTTTTTTGCCAGATTTAATCTTGCTGCCCTTAAGGCCCAGCCGTGCAGCCATTATCTTTTTGGCTTTGAAGGATCAGATAGAGTTTGCTACGGCACACTTTCTTATTGGAAGGTTCACAGTCTGCTATGTGTGTGTGCACTGGGTGTGCCTGTCTTTTAGGCACTCTATCATCTCACCTTTGGTTTGCAAGTATCTTGGTCACAGCATGGGGTACTTAATAAATAGATCAGGGGTCGGCAACCTTTCAGATGTGGTGTGCCGAGTCTTCATTTATTGACTCTAATTTAAGGTTTCGTGTGCGAGTGATATATTTTAACTTTTTTAGAAGGTCTCTTTCTATAAGTCTATAATATAGAACTAAACTATTGTTGTATGTAAAGGAAATACGGTTTTTAAAATGTTTAAGAAGCTTCAGTTAAAATTAAATTAAAATGCAGAGCCCCCAAGACCAGTGGCCAGGACCCGGGCAGTGTGAGTGCCACTGAAAATCAGCTCACATGCCGCCTTTGGCACCTGTGCCATAGGTTGCCTACCCCTGAAATAGATTATCACTAGGCTGTAAGACTGGTCTCCATTTATAATGTTGAATTGTACAAAGGTGCCTAGCGGCTTTCATGTGCATATGAAGTGGTAAAGAATATAGTCTCATTTACACTAACATAAGGCTAGGGTTATGTCATTGATTTTAGTGAAGTTACTCTGATTTGTACTGGTATAATTGAGACTAGAATCTGGCTCAAAATTGCTATCTGAAACAACCCCTCTTTTTAAAGATATACCTCAACCCATTATGTAAATAAGGTGTTTTTATCTGCCCGCTATTGGCCAGACAATGGACCCAATGAATCTAGTTAGTGCAATATTCCTCTCCCTGATCCAATATTTGCAGTAGCCATATTTGTACTCCTGCACCTCACCACAAATGATGCTTGAAGCCTTTAATAGGCAGTAGCTCTCCCAGACAAAAAGAAGCTTCCTTTACATTCTCAAATAGTGGAGGCCCAAATGTAAGAGAAAAATGCATAGTGTATGAAAATGTGGAAAATTTCCAGGGGAAAAAAGTGAGATTGTGTAAGATCACTTTCACTAGGTTTCCTAGTTGCAAAATGAGGTCTGTCCCTTCTAATGAGGGACAGCTGAGAGGTATGTTCCTCTTGCTGAGCCTTAGCTGGAAGTAGGGTGACCAGATGTCCTGATATTATAGGGACAATCTCGATTTTTGGATCTTTTTCTTATATAGGCTTCTATTACCTGACCTCCCACCCCTTGTCTCAATTTTTCACACTTGCTGTCTGGTCACCCTAGCTGGAAGATACCCTTATTTGTATTATGCTTTGTTTCCCAGGTCTCAGTTATTTTGAGAGATGTGAATCTTTCATTTATGAATATTGTTTGATCAGAGTGACACAGAAAAGTCATTGTGTATTTATATCCACTTTTGAAAAGAAAGCATTATAGATTAAAAACCCAACACAAGGCTAAAAAACAAACCAACCCCATCCAGCATATTTTAATTTGTTTTGCATTAAAAGTATAGCATTCTCTGCAAAGACCTGCAGTTCAATCAACATCTTTTCAGTGCACAGAACAGGGAAGTGACATTATACCTTGCATACCCACAGGGAAGTGTGCAGAAGGAGACAAGAGTATGGTATCAGTGGGAAATGGGTTTCCAGTCTCATGACTATTTGAAAGTGCCACGATTTTTCCTGTCCCAAATTGGGCCAAATTCAAAATTTGAAATCTCAGAAATATCAGTCAACCAAAAAGCCATTTCCACACCCCACCCTCATTTTGGATCAATTGAAACATTTCAATTTTACCTGCCTAATTAGCTTTGATTTTGAAATGCAAACCAGAAAAACAAAATTGAATAAACACCCTCAAATAATTCCAAAGCTATTTGTTGTGGGTATGCAAACAGTACTGGGGTTGATGAACTAGCATTTTTTGACGAAAATGATTTGTCACAAAAATTTCCAACCAGCTTCACCCTGGTCCCAGTCCAGCAAAATACTCAGGCATGTCCTTAACTAAGCATGAGTGTAATCTTAGCAAGGCCAGTAGAATCACTTGTGTTCTTAAAATGCTTTTACTACATACATAAAATAAAATGATTTTACTACATACAAAATGTTTTTACTACAGCCACATCACCTCCAAGGATCAAGCCTTAAATCATGATCCAGTCAAGACTCATAAGAATGAAATAAGCAGTTGTAGGGCTGAGTCTACCTTAGGAATTCTTATATAGCAATGTCACAGGTGTGATTTTTTTTTCTTTAATGACATCTCTATACCAGCATAAGCCCTAGTTAGATCTAGTTATACTGGCATAAAAGTGCTTATCCTGATATTGCTTATTTGCCCAGAGAAATGGGGTAAGTTTTTTTTATTTTTGGCAGATATAAGCCATCTCTACGTCAGGGGGTTTGTGGGATAGAGAATTTGCAAGATTTTTCTAATGAAGGTTAAGCCTAGGTCAGGAGTCGAATAAAAAGGGCTTTGGGAGTGATTTAGTGGAGCAAAGTAGCTCCAACAGATAACTTTTCTTTTGAATGAGGATAAAATTATCTTGCATAACCACACTAGGCCATAAATCTTAGCCCTGGCTTGCAAATAAAATAAATCCAACTTAAAAACATAGGATCAACTGAACTCTTGTGTACTACAGATGCTTTTATAGCTATCTGCAGCCACTGATGTAGCAACCAAGGAAAGCTTCACAGTTTTGCAAGTTGATTTGGTTTTGGCAAAAGCTTTTGCTTACAAAAATCATTAATGATTCTTTGTTTGGGAAGAAATAGTTTTCTGTGTAGCCCAGGTTAAGAGAGAACTTTCTTTCTTTCCTACCAGAACTGCAAATAAACAGTTCATCCCATGACATTTCCCTACCCTAAGCAAGTACTGTAAGGTGATACTCAAGCCTTAAGGGATAAAGGAAACATGATTATTTAGGAGCCTTACAATCGGAAGTGGTGAATTCCCCCTGGAATGTAGGGAAAGCTTCCTGTTCTTTGTAGAGCAGCCTATTATTGGAATACACTTGCCCGCAGTTAATCCTCAAAGTAATTAAATGGAAAGGATCTGATTAAATCACTGAAAAGGAATGGCGGCTGATTCAGAGGGAAAAACCCAGGTCAAGTAAGTATTTCATTGTTAACTAGGCGCATTCATTAGTATAAGCAGGTATCTTCCTGTTTATACAGGCAATTAATGTTTATATACTAGTAATATGTTATGGTAATGAAATGAGGATGCAATGCAGACAGCATCATTACTATGGTCTGCTAAGACCTAGACACACACAGGCTGGCAGAATCTTTTTCTTCATAAAGGGATAAGATTGAGAACAAGGGACTATCTCCACAGCTAGTGGAAATGGGCAGAGCTCCATTGGTGCTATGCTTATTTATAGCTATTGAGGATCTGGTCCAACGTTTTAATACATCTCAAAAATAGAATGTACGGAAAAAATGAAAGGGGGAAATATAATTTTTCATATAGTTCTTGGACAAAGATTAGCCATGTCCCAAAGGTGCTTATAGTAGGACCTTGAATGTAAATGTTATTCAGAGCAAGATAATAAGTTTTAAAGAATGACAACAATATTTTTAAGAAGCTTTAATAGATTTAGAAAGCCTGCCTTTGGAGGAAGCGTCTAATAGCAGTGAGATAAATTTACAAGCCTTTACAAGATAACACAAATATTACTTATTACAATGTTATTGTATGTCTTCTGTTCAGCCTCTAAGAGCAAAGCTTATAAATTTGCTCAGTGAACATGAGTGTTACTGGCAAAGTGTCAATAGGAAATGAATAGAAATAGCTACCACTGCCCTCTAGCTAATCCCTGTCTTACCTGCAAAGCCAATAATGGAAAATATAAATAAAAAGCCAATGATTTCTTTATGTCCTGATCATTCTTACTGTTTTTCTTTGTTTTTCTGGCTTCCCCTCCCTCATCTTATCCAGGACCATTACTAGGTGGCAATTTTATACAGAAAAGATGACTGATAGAATGCTTAATGTAGTTATTTGGACCAAGATTTTTAAAAGTGACTAATATTGGGTTGCCAATGAGACAGCATAAAGGGGCCTGATTTTTAGAGGGTAAATGAGCATACAGATGTCAAAAGAACCAGAGCGAGGCAATTTTTAAAAAATGTTACTATATAATTTATGTATAAAATCCTTTGAATTATTTCAGTATTTCATAAGCAGGAAAGAATATGGGTTTGTATAGTAAATGTATCAAATTCTGTCTTTGAATGCACACTCCAAGCTTCCACGGGCTTTAACCCATGGCAAAAAGAGAACTCATTTTAAACAGGCCTGGAACCCATCAAATTTCTTTCAGCCTCTACCTTGCCTCAGCTAGTTCCCTGCTATTTTATAACCCCCACACTCACAGAAATCAAGTACAAGCTGTCAATTAGTCTTGTTAACATTTCCTCCAAGAAGCTCCTGCTGATCCACGCATCCTCATTATATTACAGGCAACCCTCGCTATATAATACTGGCTGTGTAAGAATTATTATATTTTTTTAATACACATCCCTATCAGACAGGGTTATGAGGTCTTTTCACACTAGGACAGATGGGTTTTGTCATGTGATTCTGAAGGTATAACATTCTGTTACATTATTCTAGAGGGACCTGAAGCACCACTTATTAAGTTGGCCCAACACTTCCCATTTTAAGAACCTATTTTCAGTTGATTATAACTTTAGCAAACTTTAGTCATTTGGGCTAGATGTCTGCCTCAGGCAGAATTTTAGTTCTTTTGTGGAAAGTTTCAGCCAAGATAGTTCACTTGTTTCTGAGAACAAGGTTGCTCTGTCCATGTTTAAAAAAATTCTTGCAACTGTTTCCCTGAGAACTTCTAGCACTTCCATGCTTTGAAGCAGGAACTTGAAATTTGGTGGTGGTGGGTGGCTGCTGTTTGTGTCAGGGCTATCATGCTTTGCCATTCCTATGAAAATTTGCTCAAGTTGTAAACCTTAGAAAAATCTCAGTTCACACATGCTCAGCAGAGCTTTGCAGCCAGACACTGAAGGTTCCATCTACTCTGAGCAGACTCCATTCCCATCACATCTCCTGGGAGCTTACTGGACTGCAAATGCACCATGACCACAGTATGGCTGAACATGTTATAGCCTGGGATTACAGGAGTTGAGTAAGACTTTCCCTGTAATTGCTTCTCCCACTCCCAGCAGCCTGGGGCTGCTGCGGTGCTAAACACAGGAACTGAAATCAGGGAAAAGAGTTTGCAGGAGCCAGAGGCTGGGGAGGAGTAGAGCAGGAAAGGATGAATGGGTTGAATTAAGGTTATGTAGCCAACCTTAATTATGGCATTTCCTAACTTTTGAGTGCTGACTTTACAACTTTAATGCTCTTTTAACATACATCCAAAAAACCTCACACACATATAGGGATAGATTTGCAGCCCATTAAGTCCCTTTTGTGTCATTTGGGAGACACAGGGTAACTAAGGTCACTTTAAATGGGCGTGTGAGCATTCCCCTGTCATGAGGGAATTTACAATTGCCACTGATGCTCTAGCCATCTATTCCTAAACTGCCCTGGCATGAGGGTATGTTGAGGATTAGATGGGGGATACTAAGATCCTATAACTCCTGCTGCCATAGTAATTTCTAGGAATCTGCTTCAAGCCAGCACAATTTAGAGCAACACTGAGTTTGCTCAAGCTTATGCTGAGACTGAATTGGCCCCTAGCTACATCCAGAATTCAGGGGGATGGAAAGGTGTCAGAGCCTCTACTTTATCCTCTTTTCACGTGTACTTAAGAATTCAGCCAAGAACCTTTAACATTTTGATGCAAGATAAAATCAGCTTCATACATTTTGCTACAACTAATATGTGCCTCATGCATTCAATGGTTAGAATTTGGCCGTCAAAATCTTGATTGGAGACTGAGTCCGGTAAGTCTCAGTGAGATATCTCTAGTTTCCAAGTGGTTTTACTGAATGCAGCATCTTATAATTTTACAGATATTTTTGTATTAAGTGTTTCCCTCCTTTCCAGCATTCCCAGGCATATTAATTACTTTGTCCATCCATCCCCTCAACGAATCTAGCTGGACTGTTTGAAATTAATGCCATGAAGCCATCTTTGACGCAAGTATCAAATCAGTATGATTGAAGCAAAATAAATCTAGCCTCAGGAACCCAAAAACAAGGGCTTTATTTGAAACCATAACATGCCAGCTAGACTGTTTGTTCTGGGAAAGAATGCAGTGAACACAAGATTTAGGCCAATCATTTCTCAGTTCAGTCATACTGACCCTTTGGCTGAAATTGCAAGTAACAGCAGGCAGCCCTCTTAGCTGTTACTAACAATACACTGCAATTAATTTGCAACAGTAGACTCATTTCTTTTTAAATTGTTGGCCATTTCTAACTTGTTATCCCCATGCTGCTACTTTCTGAAGGCAGCTTGTACCCGGTGCTATTATAGCTTAAGCAAAGGGAGAGCACAATATGGCAAAGCTTTTAGCTGGCTCACTGCAATTTTGACAATTATAGAGTAGTGTTTGTTCTCAATCCAAGCTATACTGTAGGAGAGTGTAGATGCATTTGACATGATGGCTGCAAGATTTGGAAAACAGGGAAAAAGTGAAAGATAAGGCTTACCTATTTGCTTCAGTGGCAAAAGAGGACATAAAACGGCCCTCAGAATAATCTGATGACCAAAGTAATGCCACTTTACAAGAGAGAAGGGTGAGACTGCAGGCAGCTCCCTCACTCCCTCTATATTTCTTCCCAATCCCTTCCTCTCTCCCTCCTGAATGTAGTGGGTTCTTCCATTTACAGAGCGTAGTGCTCAAGACACAAACTTGGCTCTCCCATATGTTTTGTGTACAATATTATAGCTCAGGTCACTGTTGCTATGCTACCAGTGTTAGGGTAGCCTCTGAGATCTTATCCACTTGCTTCCGTCCCACAGAACTCAGTTTGACTACAATCAGCACACACATGACACTGAAACTGATGAGGCTTAAACATGGGGGCTGGGCATTACACAAAAAGCCTCATCCTTTATAGACAGTTAGGCATACATTGCATGCATTACACATTTTGGGATTAGGTTAGTGATTTTTGGCCTCTTTTACCTTATATAGCATGTATCCTACATGTTATTAGTACATCTTGCTTTTAAGGAATGAAGTCAATTACATTATATTATATATAGTTAGCAATACTTCTTTAATGAGTCCTTGGTTTGGTTCATTCAATTGATACTTTTGCTGTGATCTTCCGTTGAAATCCGTAGTCATGTCCCCACAGCATTTCTGTCTCATCTTGATTTCAGAGTACCATAACAATTTTAAATGGTTGAGTTCCCATTGACACTCATATGACATTTTTTTTAGCTGTCATTACCTCCCACCTTGGCAGTTGTATGCATTCTAAAGTACACCGTTTTTGTCCAGGAAGGCCTGAACCATATTCCACCAAATTTCAGATAACTGCAGATTAATAAAGTGTTGTAAGACTGACACAAATGAACTGAATATCTTTGTACAATATTACCCTAACAATATAGATCAGCTTCCAGTCTAGGACATTTTAGACTTATTTACAAATCAGCATCAAGCCATAGATGCCAGGTCTAGCTATTCCCCAGTGAATGTATTGTTTCCATTTAGTAATTTATGGAATTAGTGCTTCACTACATCAGGATATCTGGGAGCGTTGCCTTAGCCTCTGTAGAGGATATAAAGGGTATTAATGAACAGGTTACATTGAGGGGCTGTGAAATGCCTTAGCATGTTCTACATTTTATCATCCCCACTTTAAAAAGTTACCAGAAGTACATACACCAAGAGCAACCTTCCCTGTTTAATAGTAACAATGTAACTGGTCATCTGGAAAGAACCTCTGTGCAGGAGCCTGTCATCACTTACTTCCCAAAACACTTCATATCCTCTCATGGATTTCTGGAAATTGGATACAGACAGGTGTTCCTAGGGTTAGGAATGAGGACCTGCAACTCTACCTGCTCGGTCTTCAAGCTGTCTATGAGAACAGCTATGCACCAGCAGGGCTGCCTGATTTACCAACCCATCTGGTTGGACAAATCAGCCAGCAGATCTGCTCTGGAGCCCACTAGGAACAACTGATCTCTTGGTGCTCAATTTACATGCTCGTAGTTAAAATCTCTCCTGTGCCTGCCCTGCTCCCTGCCCTCATTCTGATTTGCTCCTGTCCTGCCCGGTCCACTCCAGCCCTGATCGGTTCCTGACTCTGACTCTATCCTTGGGTCCCATTCTTGATCTCTGACTACTATGCCAACCAGCAAGTATGGCTGCTCCTGGTCAGGCCACTAGTCCTGGCTGCTCCCATCCCAGTTCAGAATGTGTCTGCATTACACCAGCAGATATGCCTATGTCCTTCTGCCTCCACGACCCCCATTCCTGCCAGTATGAAGGCTAACTCAACCTTCAAACATGCGGATGTATGACATCTATATTATGACACTCACCACCTTGGCGAAATTAAGGATTGAATTGATGACTTACAGCACTAAAAGCAGAGTCTTTATAACTGATGCTAAAATGGCAGGGTCTCAAAATGTCAAACTCTCATGCCTTGGGCTGGGCACAGAGTGGGATGCCTGACCCACACTGGACAGTGGGTTACACAGGCAAAATGTGTCATGAATGACTAAGTTGTGAAATCTTCTTTGAATGATCATACAATAATTTAAACTCCATTTTATACTGAAAATATATGATAGATTTAAAGAAGTCTTCACATGATGGAGCTCACCATCCCATCCCCCGCATAGATCATCAGCAGGCTTTGAACGAGGGCTTTCCAGAGAATAGAATTTAGGCCCCACTACAAATATAAATTTTGGGGAGTGGCAAGGGGAAACCATCCTAAACTGGGATGAACAGTCAAATATTTAAAGTCAACCTTCTGCTGATGGCATCTGACTCAAATGATGAAAATAAACAAGTGTCAGTCCACACTGCTTTGGATCATTGTTACTGAGCGGAACCTTTCACCAGCACGGAAGCATGGATGACTTAGTTGGGGATTGGTCCTGCTTTGAGCAGGGGGTTGGACTAGATGACCTCCTAAGGTCCCTTCCAACCCTGATATTCTATGATTCTATGTCCTCTGGAATGCTGGTTGAAGTATGAAGGAAATACGACTCTTTAGCGCAGCTGGCATGTAAGCATCTTATCAGCTACAACAGTGCCAAACAAAGGTCTGTTCTTATTTTAGGTGACATTGTAAATAAGAAGAGGGCAGCATTATCTTCTGTAAATCTAAAGAAACTTGTTGGTCTTAGTGACTGGCTGAACAAATAGGAGGACTGAGCAGATGTGTAGGCTCTAAAATTTTAGATTTGTTACCTAACTGCACTCAGACAAAAAACATTTCACCATAGAGAGATTGCATTACAGTACTTGCATGAGATAATTGAAAAATACTATTACTTTTGTTTCTCATTTTACAGTGCAAATATTTGTAAGCAAAAATATAAAGTGAGCACCGTACACTTTGATTTCAATTAAAACACAGAATAGAATATATTTGAAAATGTAGAAAAATACCCAAAAATATTTAATACATTTCAGTTGGTATTCTATTGCTTAACAGTGCAATTAAAACAGATTAATGTTTTTAATCACAATTCATTTTAGTTAACTGTGATTAATTGTCAGCCCTAATTTGGAGTCACTAGGTTTGGCTTGGTAATTTTTTTCCATTATAGCCAAAGTCATAAAATGCTCTACAGATAAAACTACTGATGCAGAACTGATATTCTAGGAATCAGCACTTGAGAAGCAATAATGTAGCTATAGAGTGTTTTAGATTTCTTGCAAAAGTAGTACACAGAAAAGTAAGACAATCCAGTTTTTTTAAAAAGTTACCCAATGGGATGATTAACTGTTAGTATTCTATCTGTATCAATCCATTTTTCATCCATTTGCCGTTGGAAATTCAAACAGTGCTCAGTGTTAGTATTCTGTCTTTGGCATTCAAGGTAATATTTAAAAACCCCCACACAAAATGAAGGTTTAAAACTTCTATTAAAATTAACCTCTAAGGCTACCACTGCACCATGAATTTATGAACTAGAGGAAGGCAACTCTTTGGAACAAACCCAAACATGGGTCATAAATAGATACTCTATTCATCATTGTGCTAGTTAGCTGTACTTGGAGCATGCTCCATTGAATTGATGATCCTAGGTATAACATTTAAGTAGGATTGTATGGCAGGTAAGACAGAGGTTCTTGGCACTAGCCTGCCATTTCTAACTGGAATATTCTAAGCACACTTCCCATTCGCACAGGCCTGAAGCAGTGTATATTTTTGCTAGATGTCTTTCCTCCAGACTGAACATGCCTAGTTCCCTTAACCTTATTTTTCAAACATTTATATTAGCTTTGCTGATTTTTAACTGAACTTTAATTTCTCTTTTGAGCCAAGAGTGCTGCCCAGAACTGTACAGAATATTCTAGTTGAGCTGTAACCAGTACCAAGCTGAGCAGAATGATTACCCTGCTACTTTTACCTGCTACGCCTGTTAATGCAATCATATGTAGCATTTTCTTGGAGGTGGAGATGGAGGGGGGCAGGGCAAGGGGGGAAGAGGAGAGAAGCATGCTTCACGCTGATTGTTTATTCACTTCATTGTTGTGGTTCCCAGATCCTTTTTAGTGATACTTCTGCAGAGAGGACTTGTAACCTCTTCAGAGGATTGTATACAGTTGCTGTTTTACAGCAGAACTGAGGTAGACAGTTATTATAACACTTTAAGTGTTTAGGGAAAAAAATCCCTTATATATATTTTACGTTTACTGCTTTAGATTTGATTACACTTATTTTTCATGTGGAAAAAAAAACTAGAGAGGAAAATCCCTGCACCTATGGAAAACTGTTCAACATTATAGAAATAAGAGAAAAGACTTCTGGTACTCCATACTTTTATAGAACTTCCCACAATTTTTTTTCAATGTTTATTTTTTGGTTTTATTTTTAAATGAAATGAGAACTCTTGGTAGTTTAATGTGCAGCCATCAACAAAATGCTCCTGAATCAGTGAGAAGGCTGCAGTAAACTGGCTGAGATTTGAACTTTGATGAACCAGCTTTCTAAGCTGCTAAGCTTTAGCTTGCTAACTTAGTGATACATCCCTCCTAGGCTTCAGAGGAATGTGTCAAGCACAGAATTTAGAAGGTCATGAAGGGTTAGAATACTTAAGAGACTAGGTTTAGTGTGCATGTGCTGAGTGGCACTGATGACCTGTGATATATAGGTCAAACTGGATGATCTGGTGGTCCCTTCTGGCCTTTAACTCTGTGACTGACTCCATTGAAGCTATGAGGTCACATGATTGCTAGGGTCCTGGCTTCAATTAACAGAAGGTGGGAGAGGTGTGTGGCCAAACCAGAGGTATAAACGTAGAGACCTCTTGTGAGAGCCCCTTTGAGCAAAAAGAGTCCATGACAGAATGAGGAAGCACAACAAGTGAGTGAGTTGCCAAGGTAAGGAGAGTTTGGTTGCAGTGGGAAGAGCCCAAGGGATTATAACACTTTTCATGAGGATTTGGTACCTTTCTAATTAATTGCCAAGTTTAGGAGAGGTTTCTTTATTTTATGACACAATAAACCCCAACGAGTAAAAATGCAAGCAGAAGACTAGCAGCAGGGTCACAGAGTTTGTTGCATTGAGTGCAACATGTAGGATTAGTTAGAAAAAGCATGTAGGAATTATTGGAGAGAATCCATTTTTGCAGATCCTGCTGCACAATGTTTTTTAAAGTAGTATTTATTGTGTTGACATGTTTTGTATATTTATTACATTGAAGATCAGCTACCAAGATTTAAAAAACAAAAATAAATAAATAGATATTTCACACCTGTAACTCCCAAACTGGTTAGCGAATCATAAGCAACAAGAGGGAAAATAACTATCTGAACCAGCAGTCTACTATAGACAAATGGAAAAAGTCTAGGGAATGATATTAGAAATCTGGGATGACCTCAGGAGATTCAATAGGGAAATCATCACAGAATTATCTCATTCGTAGAATGCAAGACGAGAGGGACAGGCAAGAGAGATTTGCAATCATGTTTTGGAAGATAATTTTAAGAGTGAAAGTTTCGTTGTATTAATTAGTTATGGGCTCTAAACCATCCAATGTGAAACTGGCAGTATGATTAATTTTCATTATCTATAGCCATAAGTTATCAATGCCCAATAATCAATGAGTCCCTGAAGAATTTACACTCTGATGGGGAGTGGGTGAGAAGGATATGGTATGATCATTTTTTTTAATTAAAAAAATGAGAATGTATGCAAAGTAGGGAAGAGTCAGTACCTTCCTGGAATCTCAGAAGACTCCATAGCTAGTATTCTCAAAGATTTAGCAAGGAGACCAAACAACATAATCCATGTTAGTGAAGATGGTAGGAGGGCTTGTAAGATGTTTAAGTTATCTGAAGAAAGAAACTTAGACCAAGTCTACACTACCAGCCGGATTGGCGGGTAGTGAGCGATCTATCAGGGATCGATTTATCACATCAAATGTAGATGTGATAAATCGATCCCCGAGAGCTCTCCCCATCAACTCTGGAACTGCATCGCCGCGAGAGGTGGAAGCGGAGTCAACGTGAAGCGGCACCGGTCAATTCGTGTTGTGAGGACGCCCAGGTAAGTCGACCTAAGATACGTTGACTTCAGCTACGCTATTCACATAGCTGAAGTTGTGTATCTTAGGTCAACCCCCCACTCCCAGTGTAGACCTGGCCTTAGAAACCTATAAGCACACTTTTGGAAACAAACTAAAACCCAGTACAATGTGAATTTACTCTTGCAGATAAACTCTTATGGAATTAAAAAGAAAATTATAAGCCTACTTTCATTTGTTTCACAGGGTTTGGGGGAACATTGAGGTTATGCTCTTACAAAAGAAGGAAAGATGCTTTTCTATATTGACTTAGTTTAGGTGTTCCTGTTTATAAATAGTTTAATGTTACTGGCTGATTGAGTGTGATCTATATGAGCTCTTTTTATAACGCAGCGGTCGTGTCATTATTGTGTTATGATGACAATTACCAGGGTCCCTAGAGCTTAACATGAAACCTTTTCTCCTATTTAAAGCTAAAGAAATGAATAAAGTATTTTTTTTAAAGAAACCTTCTTTAAAACATGAGAACTATATCTCTGCTGAATAGGTTCTTTTTTTTTTTTTTTTTTTTAAAAAAAAGAAGTTCTAGAAAGCTTCATTCTGTATTATACTCAATAGAGTTTTGGCCCCACCTTGTCTCTCTCAAGTTTTTAAGAGTAATTTTCATGAAACTAACATTTTTATAGAAACCTGTGTTCGTCTACTATCTCCAGCTACATATAGATTCCTTATATCAACCATGACCCAGACTGGCCACTTTTAGGAGTGAGGGGCTATTTTTGTCTCCATGTCTATTAGACTTCCAGCCACAAATTCCAGCAAGGCTGTCAGTAGTACTGCTCATATTTTCAAACATTTTGCAGAATAATTGACAATGCCCCAATTGCTCTGTCAATTGTGGTAGGGATCAAATGGCATGAACATAGCATAAGGATTAAACATACAAACGTGGGGAGGAAAGTAGAGAAGAGAAGAGTTGCTGAATGTGGCTGGGCCAGGATCCATCGAGTTGAAAAGAATCTGAGCCCAAGTCAAGAAATGACCCCTCGTTCAGATTTATTTTTAAAAACAACAGAGCTTCCATCATAGTCTTTTGGCTTCATGCCTCTTAAACTCCTCAGACAAAACCATCTTGTAAACACAAACCAATAAAACAAACAATAGGTTTTTTTTTTCTTACCATGGCTAGCTCCAGCCCTGGCATGTAACCAGAAAACATACTGTCTCCTTTGGAGCTACCTGAGCCTCTGTTTAAGGTTTTGAGGATAAGTAGGCTCAGCTGTGCCTAATTACCTATGCCTAATTACTTGTGCATAATCATATGGGAGTGCCTCCATGAGCTGACTCCAAAAACCCTTGTTAGGATTACATTTAAAATCCTCACACCACTGTTTGCTTGGCAGGGCTTCCCACTAGGGCTACCACTAAAGTGCTACATATCATTGCTGTGGGGTCCCTGCAGAGTGCACCGGAATACCTGTACTCCCAACCGCACTGCAAAAGATGCTGAAAAGTCAAACAAAACCCCAGTAATGGGGCCTTTGCAGACCCCTTTCCCCTTATTTTAGGCAAAGCTGAGTGCAAGTAAAGGCTGACATCAATGATCTAAGAGTATGTCTGCACCACTCGCCGGATTGGCACGTAGCGATCAATCTATCAGGGGTCGATTTATTGCGTCTAGTCTAGATGTGATAAATCGATCCCTGAGAGCTCTACTATCGACTCCAGTACTCCACCACCATGAGAGGTGCAGGCGGAGTTGATGGGGGAGTGGCAGCAGTCAACTCACCATCATGAAGATGCCGAGGTAAGTCGATCTAAGTACATCGACTTCAGCTACATTGTTCTCATAGCTGAAGTTGTGTATCTTAGATCGATTCCCCCCGTTCCCCAGTGTAGACCAGTGTAGACCAGAGTTTTTAATGTATGAAGAAAAGAATTTAGATAAGTGGTTTATGGGATTTTTTTTGATGGGGGTGTGGGGGAGGATGGCACATATTAATCAGCATGATTCTTTTATTTGTGTAAGAAAATCAAAGAGTCTATGAACTGGTTAATTAAAATACTCCTAATACAAATTTTTTTGATTCAACAATCTGTTTTTAAAATGCCAACTCACCTCCCTCCTTCTCCAGAAACCCTTAAAACTACTTCAGCAGTCTGCGGTTTGAATAATCCTGCTCCTATTTTTAGGGTCTTAAACCCTGGCTTCAGCTGTGCTCTGGCAGTCAAAATAAGAAGATTTTGCAAGTGTGGAGGATTAGCCTGGGAGGCAGTTATGACAAAGCAATATACTCAGCGCTGATCACACAGAAGAAGGAAGGAATGTATAATTTATTACATCTTCAGATTTACCTTTTTTTAAAACTCACCAACTGCCAAAGACTCTCCAGAATGACTCCTTTTTGGATTCACACTGAGCTTGCACTCCCATATCTCTGCAAAATGCAGGTGAAAAGCATTGGAATGCCAGCCCTCTCATGGAAATAAGAATGCTAAGCGTGTCAGTTTGGGTTCAGTCTCATCCCCTGGCATGGAGTTAACCTGCTGAGACCTAAAATCTTCTCTCTTCCTAGGTCTTGATCTTTACAATCAGGCCAAATGCAGCTAATTACAGTCATTGACGATGGGACTTTTGATTATTCGTCTGTTACATGTGTAACTTGTTTTATCACCACTTCCTCTAAAAATCCATATCCTAACTGGGCAAGTGAACTAGTGCCCTTACATTTTATTACATTAAAACCTCAATGGGGAAATTGCAACCTGACATGGAGCGTAGTGAAGCCATGGGAGATATCAGTGAAAGTGGAGAGGTAAAAATATAGTCATTGAGGGGGGAAAAAATCCATTACAGCCAGTTAGATTAAATGGGAAAAAAATTAAATAAATTTAGAAAAAACACTCAGATGTGTGTGGCTCAGTCATTACATTGATTCTAGATAAATATCTTCATTCAGTTAAAAAAACAGTTTTGAGATCACAATACAGACCTGAGAGTATAGTGCAAAAAAGTGTCCATGGATAGTCATTCAGATTTCCACTAGGCCCTGCTCACCCTGCCCCCCCCCCTCCATCCCCTTTGTGTTCACTTCCTGCAGATGTTTCAGTGATCTAGTTTCACTGACACAAATGTTCACAGGCAATGAATTTCAACGTCACATGTGTCAGTGGCCACAGAAATTGGGATCCAGTTCTCTGTCTGATGTTCTATGGTACGAAGAGGCCATCAATAGACGCAAACAGCTCCTAAGGCATTATCAGATTTGCCCATTACTTTGGGGTACGCTCATTTATTAGTGTTATTCTTCGGGGGCGGGGAGAGAGGGACTGTTCTGTAATTCTATCAACGTACTGCTTGTGTCACTTGTGTTTTCATATGGAGCTCTACTTCTCTCTTCTGCAAGTTCCCTCCCAATGGGTTCTTCCAGCCCCAGATGAAGACACACACACACACACACATACTAAAGAAAAAGTTGCATGGAAGAGTCACATCATTGTCACAGGCCCCATGGCAGCTGTTCTTCCATTAACCAATGCCTAAGCTCATATGCACTAAAAACTGAAAGGCAATCTAGGTTTACCACTTAATCTGTCATTGTAGTTTTTTACTCCATAGGATGCTTCAGTTTAATCTTTTCCAAGATAAAATAATTTATTTCTTGGATTCCATTTAAGATTTTTCAATGGAGCAAGTGCACGTCATTGATGATTCTGACCTGAGATCTCTTCATCTGCAAGGTACACATCAGCTGCCCTCAAAAATACATTTTTCTTTCTTTCAAATCTGTCATGAAGTAGCTAATTTTCAGCTCACCCTCCATGTCACTTTATTTAGCTGTCTGCTTAGAGACTCTAAAACCAGTGAGCAGCATCTTATTTCTATGACATTTTCATTAGAGAAGGCTTGTTTTATGAACAATATTTTTAATTGGCTTTCAGGAGGGATAAGCAAGACAGTTTAGATAAAATAAAAACAGAGCTGAACCTTCAGCCCAAGATTGGAACCAAATTAGCAGCTACATTTAGAAAAATATCTTTAAAAAGACAAAAATGTTATACCTCTGCATGGCAGAAATGCAGCAAAATCTCACACCGTAAGCCAAGTGGGGAAGTTCCAAAAGCTTATGATATGGTCAGCTGCATTTAGAGTCAAAGCTGGGTTCTGTTTGTGAGATTTTCTTATCACTAGTTATATGGATCCTGGACTTTGTGTTCTTAAAAATCAAAGTTTCTGTACACTTTGATATAATGTGATTATTTCTTAAATTATTTGTGGAATCTGAGAACCCCTCCCCACATCTTAACTTATATCAAGGGGAGGCTGTTTTTCGTTGAAGTTACATGAAAATTATACGCAGCTCACATTTCTTAAGTAACTTACATAAAAGATGACTGATTCTTCTCCCAGTAAATTATATGGGAGCAGGCCTGAAATTAGTATTTAGTAATGAGGATTGCTTGTTGTACAATGATACTCTTACTTGGTACAAGTTGTTCAGGGAGTGGGGAAAACTGCTAAGTGGGGTGGTGAAAGCCAAAGCCAAAAATATAATAATCACAAAGAATGTCAACCCCTGAACTCAAAGGTGAGACAATGTCCTTGGGACTTGTCTTATTTACACCGGAGTAAATCAGGAGTAATTTCATAAGAGTCAATAGTAGAGCTGATGAAAACATTTCCAACAGAATATTTTTCCATTGGAACATTCCATTTAGTCAAAACTGAAACTTCACCTGGGAATGTGTCAATTTTAATGGAAGTTCATTTTGGGGGAAAAACAACTTAGAAATAAAGTGGTTCAATAAGATCAAACAACATTTTGACTTTTTTTGTTTGAAAATGACTTCAAAATTTCTTTTATACTCTAAGAAAATAAGAGGAGAAATGTCAAAATAAAAACATTTTGATTTGATCCCAAATGATTTTTTCCTACTTTTTGATTTGCCAACATTTTTAAATTTTTGGTCCAACATAAAATAAATTTTTTGACTTTTCAAAATTGCCAATGAGCCAAAAAATCATTTATCCACACAGCTCTAGTAAACACCTCCAAATATTGTGAATGATTTAATCAGAGCAGACATTGACTTTCCTGGGACATAAAAGTAAGTTTACATTCATTGAAAGAAACCCATCACCAATATGTTGAGAACAAATAGGACTGTTATCAGCATGAAATGTGAACTTACATACTCCAAACAGTGAGGCCAGGTAAAGGGATTCACTCACTGCAGGAGCGCCTCCTTGTGGCCATATGGGGGCATAGCACATGGTCACTGTCACTATGGTAGTCTCTATTCTTGCAACTTAGCCCTCCAGTCAGGTCACACTTTAGCCCACCACCCACAGAGTAACAGAGTCTAACCACGCTAGAATCCAGTAACTTTACAGCAGGTCTTTTGTCTGTCTCTGGGCATTGTTGTCCTTATACCCCTTACCTCAACAGGTTTCACCCCCACCTTCCTCGGTAGCTGGTAGCAGAACCCAGGCCTTCCCTCTGCTGAGGGTACCAGCCCAGGGACCCTGCAGCTGGCAGCCAAGGTCAGCTCCCTGCCTCCCTGGACCACTTCCTACCTCTTCTCTCTTCCAAAGAGTGACTACAGGCAGACTCAAATGTCTCTCTCTTTTCAGCTTCTTTCTGTTACAAACTTCTTGGCTTTCTAATCAACACCAACCTCTACGTAGCTGGGCTTCATGATCAGTTAAGTCTGTCCTTCTCTCTCTGGCAGGTGCTGCAAGGTATGTTAATTGGCCTCTCTGACCCAGGCCATATTAACCCCTGCAGGCCTTGTGGGTGGGTACACATCCCGTCACAGGCTACTTGACCATTTATTTGTCTTTTAATCCACCTATGGATTTCTTGCAGTATTTTAGGGTATTGACTGCAGTCCAGGATCACATTCCAGTTCCCATCTATGTGCTCAGGCCCCAGGAACACACTCCCTCTCACACTTTTGAACCCCGCTTAGATACCATGTCTGCATCTGCTTATTTTGAATGCCGATAAAACAGCGTTCCAAAAAGTGGTCTATACTACAAATATGTCAAGACCGTAACAGGCCTGGGTGGGGAAAAGTTCTGTTGAGAATCAAAATAATCAGCCCCCAGGTTCAAGAGGGGGTCGGACACAAATACTGATCTGATCTGGAACACTGCCATCTGCTGTCCTGGCCCACCTGTCAGCTAAAATACCAGAGTTGGGTTCCTCCCAGCCCTGTATTTTAAAGAAAATATACTGAGTATAAACTATTCGTATTACAATTTTAGGCCCACCCACCTACTCCCCAGCAGAAAAAAGGAAGAAGACAAGGAGGACTGGTGGGAAAAGAGAGAAAGAGAGAAAAAAAAGACACCAAAGAAGGGAAGTAAATGGAACAAACAAAGGGAATGAACTTAAGTGGAGAAATAGAGAAACTGAAAAAGTAGAGTAGAAAAAAGTCACAGATGCAGCAAAATCAGTTAAATGGGCAACGTTGGAAGATATAAAAACCAAAGAAAATGGAAAAGAGGAAAAAAATGACATGTTTACAGAAGAAAACGAAGTAGGGTGTCTAAAAAGATAAGGAGGTAGCCCATGAGGAAAGAAATAGGAATAGAAATTGAAAAATGTGAGGAGTCAGGAAAGTCTGCAAAGGAGATGGGAAAAAATAATAAGAGATTCAGTTAAGTAAAATGAAATAAATAAATAACACAATAACAATACAAATAATTAAATAAAAAGAGTGGCCAAGATTTTTGAAAGAATTTTGAGTGCCTCCGTTTTTGGGTTGCCAAGTCAAGACACCTTAAGGATGACTGATTTTCAGAGGGTGGGTGTTCAAAATTGTCTGAAAATCAAACTGCTTTAAGCTGACACAAGTTGGACAATCAATATCACCAATCACTTTTGAAAGTCTTGACCAGAATTTCTGATGTAAAGACCCAGATCTCTGGCCTTTGTTCCATCCCCTTTGTTCTGCTTTCAAGGGTTTAAGGGGTCAGAGAGCTGCCTTAATAGAATGTTTGGGGATCCCTTAGCATAAGGGGACACTCTGGTAGTGTCTAGCTGGCAATATGACACCTATTACTGGCCCCACTGGTGCAGGGGCCTCTTGGGAGGCAAGTCAGGGACAGGATGTGTAACGATGGAGATTGTTGTGATACAGCAATCCTGGGCTAACAGAGTTGGTAAAGAAACCTAACATTCTGCATGGTTTTTTTTAAAATTAAGACTCCAATTTTCAACAAAAAATTTCACTGAAATTCCAGCTATCTCTAGCTGCCAGCGTGGCTCCGAGGGGACTGTTCTAGCTGGTGCAAGGTAGAGCAACCTTGAGGTCATTTTTACACAATTGCTTCCAAGCATATCACCCTTGGCTGATGTGATTGCAGAGCTGTTGGCCATTATCTTTGAACACTCATGGTGATCAGGGGAGGTTCCAGAGGACTGGAGAAAAGCTAACATAGTGCCTATCTTTAAAAAAGGGATGAAGGAAGACCTGGGGAACTACAGGCCAGTCAGATTCACCTCAGTCCCTGGAAAAATCATGGAGCAGGTCCTCAGGGAATCAATTCTGAAGCATTTAAAGGAGAGGAAAGTGATCAGGAACAGTCAGCATGGATTCACCAAGGGCAAGTCATGCCTGATTAACCTAGTTGCTTTCTATGATGAGATAACAGGTTCTGTGGATGAGGGGAAAGCAGTGGACATGATATATCTTGACTTTAACAAAGCTTTTGATACGGTATCCCACAGCAGAGATATGATCTCTTGCCAGCAAGTTAAAGAAGTATGGGCTGGATGAATGGACTATAAGATGGATAGAAAGCTGGCTAGATCACTGGCTCAATGGGTAGTGATCAATGGCTCCATGTCTAGTTGGCAGCCGGTATCAAGTGGAGTGCTCCAAAGGTCGGTCCTGGGGCTGATTTTTTCAATATCTTCATTAATGATCTGGAGAATGGCATGGATTTCACCCTCAGCAAGTTTGCAGATGACACTAAACTGGGAAGAATGGTAGATATGCTGGAGGGTAGGGATAGGACACAGAGGGACCTGGACAAATTAGAGGATTGGGCCAAAAGAAATCTGATGAGGTACAAAAAGGACAAAAGCAGAGTCCTGCACTTAGGATGGATGAATCCTATGCACTGCTACAGACTAGGGACCAAATGGATAGTCAGCAGTTCTACAGAAAAGAACCTAGGGGCTACAGTGGATGAGAAGTGTATATGAGTCAACAGTGTGCCCTTGATGCCAAAAAGGCTAACTGCATTTTGGGTTGTATAAGTAGAGGCATTTCCAGCAGATTGAGGGATGTGATCATTCCCCTGTATTCAGCCTTGGTAAGGCCTCATCTGGAGCACTGTATCTAGTTTTGGACTCCACACTATAAGAAGGATGTGGAAAATTTGAAAAGAGTCCAGCGGAGGGCAACAAAAATGATAATGGCGCTGGAGCACATGACTTACGAAGAGAGGCTGAGGGAACTGTGTTTGTTTAGTCTGCAGAAGAGAAGAAAATGGGCTAGAGGGGGGAGGGGATTTGATAGCTGCTTTCAACTACCTGAAAGGGGATTCCAAGGAAGATGGGCCTAGATTGTTCTCAGTGGTAGCAGATGAGAGAACAAGGAGTAATGGTCTTAAGTTGCAGGGGGGGAGGTTTAGGTTGGATATTAGGAAAAGCTTTTTCACTAGAAGGGTGGTGAAGCACTGGAATGGGTTACCTAAGGAGGTTGTGGAATCTCATTCCTTAGATGTTTTTAAGGTGAGGCTCAACAAAGCCCTGGCTGGCATGATTTAGTTGGGGATTGGTCCTGTTTTGAGCAGGGGGTTGGACTAGATGACCTCCTGAGTTTCCTTCCAGCCCTGATATTCTATGATTCTGTGAAAGCATAATATTTGCAAACTCATTGTTTATTCATAAATATCCCGATATTTTACATTTTTCTAAAGCCCAAGCTCCTGGGATCATGAGATTTATGCAACAATCTCAGCTTTAACATTTAAAAAATGAAGTTTCTAGCTCTCAGGTTGCAGAAAAAACCTAGAAAACATGAAACCTACAAACTTGAAACCCAGAAAGCAAGCAACATGAATCTCAAATTCTATTATTTTTGAAGTGAACTGATTTTAAGTGCACACATCTCAAGTGTTTGTGGGGACCTGACTCATGAATTTTGAATGTTAGGGGTTGGCAAAACAGCCCGCGTAAATGTTGTGATATATTGAAATATGAAAATGTATACATGTTTAAAAGGATACTGTTGTTTGGAGGACTTCTAATTAACACTAGATATCTGAATAGTTTGTATTTTATTTATTATAACTTAGCACTAAATATATTATTAAAGAATATGCTATTTCAAGGGCTGGCCAAAGTTTTTGAAAACTTTTTTAGTTGAAGAATCATCCCCCCCACACACCTCCACCTCCCATTCAGAGATTTCAGGAATTTTCCTGTTTTCATGACAAAAATGTAAGAGGAAATAATTAGTCTTCTTTGACCATATGTATTTTTGGTTTTCAATTTTTTGGTTCATCATCTTTCTGTTCCCCCCATTTCACTTCTTTTTTTCCAGTTCTCCTAAATTTTCTATTTCAGTGACGAAATGCTGGAAAATATGGGAGAAAGAAAGGGTTTTGTGGGGAAATGAAAATTGTTTTCCATTTTCAACCACCTGTCCCATTTCCTTGCTTAAAAAGTTACAGGAGAGTGGTGGGGTGGAAAAAAATTGCAGGGAGAATAGGATAGACCAGGGACAAAGGTGGGTGAAGGAATAAAATAATATATGGAAAGTTAATCTTTTTAGTTTAATTGCATTATAGAGGAAATGGCAGGTTCACTCTAGTTAAAGTTCTGCAATGCTTTTCATTCAAAGGCTGATGCTTAGTGCTCAGGCACCTAATTCCAACAGGTTATTGCCTACTCCAGAGGGGAAGAATTAAAGTTGCATTGGCACATTATCTCTGTGTTTCCTGGTTTTCAGAAGTGTAATTTAAGCCACTCTTCACATTCCGGAAAAGCATGAAGTGCCACTGGGAAACTTTACACTCCCTTAACAAAGTTTTGGGCATGTAATGATATTTGTATATATTTAAATACATTTAAATATATTTAAATATATATTTGTATTATGTAATAATATATTATACGTGTATATGTAAATTTCAGACTGAAAATTATTGAAGGACCAACACAAAAGAAATGACATTTTTCTTGCCCACACCAAAAATTGTATAAAGCCACAATATTCTGCTAATTTCATACCAACTAATGAGCTTTTCCTTTCCTCAATGACTAATTTTTGTCCTACAAGTCACTGAAATAGAACACTTACTCCACAATTGTAAATTCATTTAAATAAAGTCAAGCCACTCTACCAGCTCATGTGCTAAGAAAGACCTTTGCAAAGAACATTACTGAGTAACACTGATGGTTCTTTCAGATGGAACACTAGTGGGAGGAAATGCCAAATATTTTACTGCCAAATTTGTGAGCGCTGGTCACATTGTCCTCTAATTTTGCCAGTATAATAGAGGATCAGTTGTAAAATTTTACATAGTCTCGGCTACATAATCATTAGCTGCATTAACAGTGAAGAAAACATAATAGTCTGAATCTACCTAGTTTTCAAATGCCAAGCTAAATCTTTGTGCTGCCTACAAATGAGACTGAAGATTCATTATCATTGGCATGACTACCACTGCCTTTACCTGCTGCAGTAAGAACAGCATTGCTACATAGGATATTTAAAATGGGAAAGTAGAATATTATTACATGAAATGTGCTGTGTAAAATTTTAGACCAATGTACAATGACTCAGATATTTGGGAAAATGGAGATTACTTATTTAAACTGGAGCTCTTCGAGTGGCTCTGCATAATCACACTCATTGGATTGCATTGACTTGTGTAGCCTAATGGTGGAATGTCTCCAGGAAGTGCTTGTTGTAGTGCTTGTGAGCCCTGCCCTGTCCCTTCCCACAGTGTCCTCAAATGTTGTATGAGGAAGGCTGTTAAAGGGGGTGACCTCTACCACCTCAGTTCCTTTCACTGCTGTCCCAGAGAAACTGCTACAGGACTCTGAGAAAGAGGGAGAGGGGGTGGGTAATGTGAATATGCAGATTCATCTTGAAGAGCTCTGGTTACAAGTAAGCAGCCTTCATTCCTTCTTCAAGTGACTCTGCCTAAGGACACTCATGGGATAGTTTGATAAGCAGTCCTCAGTCCTCAGGAGTTAGGAAATAGAGTCCTAATTAACTAAGGACTGAAGCACAGCTCTGCGAAACCATGCATCCAGTCTAGATGCCAAATCTAATACCGAATGCTTAATAAATGTGTGCATTGACTTCCATATAGCAGCTTTACAGCATTCCCAAAGTGGAGCATGCTTAAGGTAAGCAAAGGCTGTTGCTATTTCTCCAATACAGTGGGGCCCAAACCTTTCCTGTCAGGCCTATCCCCTCCATAACAGTAATGGAATCTGTCTGTGCACCCCCAGCATGACAGCACAGTTGGCTCAGCAGAGGAGCTTGGGCTGAAGGTGGAGCTGGGGATAGGGGAGGAGCTGCGGCTAGAGGCAGAGCTGACCTTGGGGCAGAGAGGGAATGAAGTAAGAATAGAACAATTGCTCAACTTATCTATGGGCAGAGCAGGAGGTGGAGTGGAGTTGTGACTGGGGCCAGGGCTGGTGCAGCATAGAGGGTGGAGTAGAGTTGCGGCTGGGTCGGAGCTGGTCTGGGGGACAGAGCAGGGCTGAGTGGCGTTCCCTCCCCACCCCCTCTGGGGCCTCACCTGGACCCTGCCATGTACCCTCCCAAACGTTCCTCCATGCCTCTCTAGGGGCATGCCCCACAGTTTGGAGACCACTGCTCTAAGAGAATGCGATTTTACTCCCTTAGCCATAGGAACTGCAGCTAAATGGAAACACTTGAGGATACACTATTTCACCCAGCTAAAAATTTGTTTGAGAGGATACACAGTGACTCGTGAGGTTTAGTATGGGAAACAAACAACCCTGAAGACTTTCTAAAATCCTTAATTTTTTTAAGTAACGTTAGAACCCTTTTAGAACCTAAAATTATATGAAGTAGATTTCTCTTTATTGGCATGTGCCCTAGAAAAGAATACTGGTAAACATATGGGCTGATTGATATGAAATTCAGACATTATTTTTGGCAAAAACCTGGGATTGGGTCAAAGGATCATTTAATCTTTATGAAAAATAGTAAATGGCAGCCCTGCCATCAATGCACACAGTTTACTTACTCGCTGTCCTGACATAATCACAATAATAAATGCAGTCTTAACTGACAAATAAAACAAAGAGCGTTCCACCTATGGCTCAAAAGGAAATTTAATAACCGGCTACAAAACCAAATTAAGATTCCGTGCTGCAACAGGATTTCATAGATGAGGATACACATTAGATCGCCCTTTCAAAATTCTTAATCAAACTATGCAAAAACAATGATTTATGATCCACCAAAAACATGATTAGCACATAAAGCCACCCAATGAATGCTTAAAGAGGAATCTGATAACCTCGGTAACTGTAAATATATAAAAAATATATGAAAACACAAAGAATGGAAATTGTATTCAGTGACTTAGTGATCAGATTTGTTCTGCAGCCGAGACACATCTGGTCTATTTAAAAGGTAACATTTCCTTGTTAATTGTGTTCTAAAAGTAAGGGAAACTTTTTGAACCTTTACAGGACAGGATTGTTCAATGTTAGGCAAAGTCCAACAGTCCAGGCTGCCAGATGAAGAGACTGAGGATCTGGATGAAAAATATTGCCATGCTGCTGAGTCCACAGGTTCAGAGATAAGGGGAGCAATTTGAACCAACGTAGGCTGTCTACACTGGCTCTTCTGTCAGTGTAGACATAGGTCAGTGAAGCTAGATTACCTTTTTAGGCTGGTTAGCCTTATTATTCTAAAGGCTGGATAGATAGTTCTATGATTGCTACTTCAATAAAAATCAGATTTATTGCCATGTGTACTTATTATTTATGTGCATACTGATGCCATTGTTTTCATTGCTTAGGCTTTTGCACAAGGCCTGTGGATTGTAGAATTACTATAATATTAAATGTCTTGCAACTGACAGTAGTTTTGTAAAACTGTAAAAATTCAACATAGAGATGGGCCCAAATTATGAAGTCTGGATCTAGAGTTGGGTATAAATCTGCACCTTCCCAAAGTACAAGTTGAATTGGATGTGGCACTCTGTCCATTATTGAGGTAGGCTTGAATCATCAAACTTGGATCTGGATTTCAACATCTCCAAACTATGAGATGAATGACTGATGACGGGTTGGATCCATTGGGCCCATTGAACAACCCTGTTAATAAGGTTGCAAATTTATCCCTCAGAAATTAGAAAATGCCAGAATTAAGGTTCCCTGTGAAAGTTTGATTCATGCTTTTTGTGCATATGCTATATGTCATGATATAGTCTTTTGTTCCATGATCACCACAGGTCCCCTGTCATTTAATGGATAAGATGGATGGTGCACACAAGGGTCATCAGCAAGGTTAGAACCTTTAGATTCACTGCACAGACCTCTGCTACTCGAGCTAATGAGTAACTGATAGTAATGGTAGGTTGTCTTCCTCTTCACGGATAAGCACAATCTGCCAGTAGGAGTCAAAGGTGTTTGCTGACAGCAGAGGAATGGTGAGGCTCAGGAATCTTGGGTTCCATTCCAGGCTCTGGAGGGGAGTATTCTCTAGTGTTCACAGACTCTGGCTCCTTGTCCTATTTCCAGTGTCCACTCCTCAGTCTCCTTGCCCAGCCAGTCTCAGTTTTCTTCCATCTCCTAGTCACAGGTTTTCTAACCCTCCTCCCAATCACCGGGCTCTTTGTCCCAGTATATTAGTTTTCCTCTCCCACCAGTCTGGCTTTTGTCCCCTCTGAATTTGAGTCAGGTGCCTACCTCCTCTATATTACTCCTGGGGGAATTCTATGCCACTGCGTGTGCACAGAATTCATGGCCCTCAGATTTCTTTGCTTTCCTGCAGATTTCAGACAGGGAAGAAAAGGGAAGCTGCAAGAATGGTCATGTGCCACTCCCCAGCAGTGTGGATGCATTGTTTTGGGTGCTCAGAACAGCCAGGGGAGTGGTAAATCACTGTGGTGAGGGAGGACTGCAGATGCCCCAGCCAGTGGCTTCTACCCTGTGCCAGGCTCAGCTACTAATCTTGACTGGGATGGGGAGGACGGGACTTCCTTTTCCCCTGCAAGGAGCAGCTAGGTCTTGTCAGACCCACCTCCAGAAACTTCTCCTTCTGCTGGAAGCCCCCATCCAACTTCCTGCCCCCATCGGTCCTCAGCTATGGGTGCAGTGTGGTCAATGTACGGGGAGCTGCTTCCCCATGTGCCCAACACCATGTGTCTGGACCCACCTCATACCCAGATTTCTCTGCCAAGCCTCACCCCCTGCACCCAGAGCCCCCCAGCTAGCCCCCCCTTGACAAGCCTCACCCCCTGCATCCAGAGACCCCCTTCACCCAGACCTCCCCCACTGAGCCCCACCTCCCTGCATCTGCACCCCACCCATGCACCCAGATCCCCTCCCACACATACACTCGACCCCCCCTCAACAAGCCCTACCCCACCGGCATCTGGACCACCCTGACTAGCCACCTGCACCCAGACCTCCATCTCACTGAACTCCACCATGCCAACACCTGGACACACATCCCACCAAGCGAACACCCAACCCCCTCCCCACTGAACCCTCCATACCCACACCCCTCCTTGCTGACCCCAACCACCTTCACCTGTACTCCCCTGCAAAGTCCCATTTTGTCTGCACTCAGGAAACCCTGCCTCGCACAGTAAGCCCCGATTCATCCAGATCTCCCTTGCATCCAGATCTCCCTCCCCCACATCAAGCCACCCACACCTAGATTGCCCCACACAGAACTCTATCACCCCACACCTGGATCTCCCTACACTAAGCCCCTCCATCCTTGGATCCTGCTGGACAGAGCCTGCCTGCCTACATCTAGTGTGCTTGGCATGGAGGGGCAGGGCCTCAGGGTTTCTGGGACATCCCTGGGCCTTGCGCTGTGTGAGGGTTGGGTGCAATTTCACCGCTGAGTCCATGACCAGGTGGGAGGAGGCAGGTGCAGGGTGATCTCCCACCTCTGTGCAGTCAGTGGCCTGTTCTCCCCACTGCCATGTTGACGCCTCCACATTTATTTATTGACAAATACAATTTGCAGAATGTTGTATGCAGAAGGGTCACTGAGAGCATAGGAGAGACCGGCTCCCTGCTTTCAGTTCTAGTGTCTAGTCCCATTCTGGCCCAGAACTGTCAGGTATAGCAATTGTAGGGAAAGTCTGACTTCAGCTCTATCCCTGGGCTAGAGGGAGCACACTCACTTGCTCTGTGGGGATGGTGTGCATGTGCAGTCTGGTTAGGACTAGGAGCTGTAGGCTAATTGAGCGTTGTCAGTGAGCCCAGAATCGAGATTTCAACTGTTAAAACAATCTAAGAAATCTCCACTGAGCATGTGCAAAGTGAAATTTTTAAGGGCGTCTACCTGGGCCAAATTTGGGTGCAGTTCCACAGGAGCCACAAAAGGTGTATCTTTCATGCAATGGCTGCCTCTCTGCCAAATTTGAAGTCCCTGTTGCAAAGCATGGGGGAGCTAGAGTTTCTCATATAAAAAGTCACCGTAATTTTAACATTGCAAGACAAGGTATTTTTCCCTGATCTTGTTTCCAGATATAACTATACCATTTTGATCATTTTTTTCCAGAACCTTGGTAGAACCAGGCATAGAAAATTTCATTCCAAATGGGTAAAGTTTGACAAAGTTATAAGCAACTGAAAATGGGGTCTTATAATAGGAAATGTTAGGCAACCTTAATAGTAGGCGATTCAGCCAGCCCCATCTACAATACATTAGTTTCCAAATGGAAAGTTAATCTGTCTGTGGCATGACATATCTGTATTTTCAGTATTTTTCCCCATATTAATTATTTTTAATAATCATAGAAGTTCCAGCAGGACTATTACCTCTGCATGTTCCTACAGCAAACTTCTGTAATGTGCATTGTATGTACAATGTATACCTGCTTTTAAAGCAAATTGCAATGAAGTTTTAAATTCTTTAGGGCTTTTCAGCACCCAGTGTAATGACAGCACTTAGCAAAGATAAAGCAATGATAAAATATGTATTGCATCTGCTCGAACACAAGAGTTATCAGATGTGATGACTACTACTTGCCCTGTTCTTCAGAGGAGCCTCTCTGCTAGTTCTCTTGGAGAGGTCTTTTGGAATTCTAGTTAAGTTCCTCTGGAATGTCAGCAAGTACGCAAATTGAAGGTCTGCATTTGGAAAAAAACCAGCATGCATCAAAGAAGTACTTGATGGATATACACAGTAGAAGCTTGTCTTTAAAAAGCAGATGCAGTAAAATAACACTGCTCTACAGCCAAAATGCTTCTGAAATAAATGTAGTCACATTTTACTAATTCTGGGTCACTGAGAACGAAAATTATGCTTAAAATTGTTGACTGGCTCTAGTTTTCAAGATATGCTATTGGGTCAGTATACATGACCCTTGACATGGGAATGGCGGAGGATAAGTGAGTTATAAAGGGAAGGGATCTCAATTTAAACCAGAAATGACGAAAATACATCTTTGACTGGATCTGTGAATAAATCTATGACTGGGTTTGGACAGTACCTGCTTTTTAGGTAAAACAATTAATGATGCAATCTGAAGCTGGTATTGCATCATACATGATATGAATTGCATCATGTTATTCCTAGAAGTCATGGATGATGCAATCATAACGAAGCTTACATCACTCTGCTGAACAAATTGCCCTATATCAGCTCTAGAAATCATACAGTGTCATGCTCTCTTATTTGTCAGTGTTTGATTTTGCAAAGAGACACATTTCTGTTTAGCCAAAGTGAGCAGAGATGCCTCGTACTTGTGTGAACAGTGCAGATAACTTCTGCTATGTTTGTGGTGAAGTGACTTTTGCATCACAAAAGCGCAGTATAACCACTATGGTTAAGAAAGCCTCTCACCTTTATTTTGGCTGCAAAATTGGAGATCGGGACAGGAGGTGGGCCCCACACATATGCTGCAGCACTTGTGCAACAAATCTTTGCCAGTGGTTGAACAGGAAAAGGAAATCTATGCCTTTTGCAGTGCCAGTGATTTGGAGAGAGCCAACAGATCATACCAGCAATTGTTACTTCTGCATGGTGCCTCCAGTTGGGAAAGGTGTGTCAAAGAAGAAAAAGTGGACTGTGCATTATCCAAACATTCCATCAGCTATACGCCCAATACCTCACGGAGAAGGACTGCCGGTTTCTGATGCACCAGAATCATTCTCACTTGAGTCAGACGAGGAAGAGGAAGAGGATGAAACTTCTGGTCCTGAACCATCAATGTCACAGGACCCACATTTTCTCCCATCCTCCTCCTCTGAACCACACCTCATAACACAAGCTGAACTGAATGAACTTGTCAGGGATTTGGAACTACCCAAGAGTAAGGCAGAGCTGTTGGGCTCCAGACTACAGCAGTGGAATCTCCTGGCAGGTGAGGTTAGGGTTTCCATGTTCCGTGACCGTCAAAAGGATCTTGTCCCATTCTTCTTCATAGAAGGTGATCTTGTAGCCTGCAACAACATCGATGGTGTGATGGCAGCCCTCAACATCGTTCACGATCCAGATGAGTGGAGACTCTTCATTGATTCATCGAAGACGAGTCTTAAAGCTGTTTTGCTGCATAACGGCAATGTTTTGCTATCAATTCCAGTTGGTCATGCAGTCCATATGAAGGAAACCTATGATAACATGAAACAAATTTTGAGGTGCATAAACTATGACCACCATCAGTGGCAGCTTTGTGGCGATTTGAAGGTTGTTGCTCTCTTGCTTGGTCTGCAGACTGGATACACAAAGTACTGCTGTTTTCTCCGCGAATGGGATAGTCGTGCAAGAGATTCCCACTACATCAAGAAAGATTGGCCACTCCGACAGTCATTGGAGCCTGGGAGGAAAAGTGTTCAGCATCCACCACTTGAATCAAGGAAGATTTTGTTACCACCCTTACACATCAAGCTGGGTCTGATGAAGAACTTTGTCAAGGCCATTGACAAAACAAAAGCAGCTTTCAAGTACCTCCGTGGAAAATGTCCAAGGTTAAGTGAAGCTAAGATAAAGGAAGGTGTCTTTGTTGGTCCTCAGATTCGTGAACTTCTTCGAGATGATGCATTTGACCATGCACTGCGTGGCAAGGAAAAGACGGCATGGAGAGCCTTCCAGTCAGTGGCAATACATTTTCTCAGAAACAACAAGGCAGACAACTACAGGTTGTTGGTGGAAAACCTCCTCAAGGCATACAAAAGCCTTGGTTGCAACATGTCACTAAAGATACATTTTTTGCACTCTCATCTAGATTTTTTTCCACCGAACTGCGGAGCAGTGAGCGACTAGCACGGCGAGCGATTTCACCAGGACATAGCAACAATGGAGAAATGCTATCAGGGCATATGGAGCCCATCAATGCTTGCAGACTATTGCTGGACAGTGACAAGAGATGCTCCATTTAATGAATACAAGAGACAAGCCAAGAAGCGCCGAGTAGACACTGAATAGGACTAAACTATGTACATAATAGTTTTTTGCCTTTTGTTTCATAATACATTTTATTTATATAACCCTTTTGCTGATTTTTAAAGTGTTACATAAACAGGACAGGTGAAATATTATCATGTAAAGCAACCATAAACACATGAAAAGACCTAGGTTTACAATTTATGATTAAAACTCTACTATCTACACAATATACATAGACATAAAATGTAAAAACTTAAATATCTTGGAAACAGTAGCCAATCAGTTGTTTTAATTGTCATATTTGAATTCAGCACATCAAATACTTTATAAATATCACATTTTATCTCTGAAGCAGACGACTTCTAAAAAATTGTAGACCAGTGTAATTAGTAAAGAAGAGAGTAGGGTCAAATGGTTAAATGCAGTGTGGGTGCAAAAGTTTTTCTCTGCTTAAAAAACAACTTGGTCTTTTGATTAATACCAGAAAACCTTACTGTGTGACACATCTTTAATCAACATTTTTCTAGGAAGTAAGAATACATTAGTTCAGGTCAATATCTGCACTCCCATAGGCCAAAATTACCTAACTGTCTTTGTCTGGTAATGATAATGACATTGTTAGCTTCCAGGGAATTGACGTCACAGAACTAAACAACTCAGGAAGAGCTGCGTGTGAGTGAACCAGCAAAGAATTCTGAGAGTATTGACTGATTCAGCTGATGGACTCTACTGTACTAAAATTCCAATGTGCCTGAAGCTGCAGCTGACAAGAAAACAAGCACATAGCACAAGAATTTTTTAGGGGATATAAACAGCAATAAGCTACTCACCTGAAAGGAAGCAACTAAATTATGGAATCGTGTCTGAATGCAATTTACTGTGGGTGGTCCATTCAGATTTTGACTGTGTGTGTGATGAAAATGTGTTTGTATGCATGTGTGTTATGGCTAGTATTGTTTTGCAGATGTCAAATAGTAAAATTTTGGTCTAACCTCTCCTTCTGCCTTCTGCTACCTATTGAGAGACATAATTGTTAGGTTCTTGAAAATACCATTACGGGAAATTTGTGCTGCTAATTATCAAAGCCATGAATAAGAGTATCATCATTAGTGTAGTGAGCCAGAATGTGACCTGTGGCATCTCCCCTCACCAAATATAAAATAAGCGCCAATCATTTGTCATGTGCTGGGGCATTCAGTTTGTTTTATTAAGGAAAAAGCAGAGTGTTTATCAGTGTGATTATGGGGTTGAGGGTTTTTGGTTTATTTTGTTTAGTGATTTATGGGAAAGTAATTCTCGCTGTTTATTGTATTTATTTAATTAAAAGAACGGTTCAGTCAATAGAGCTGTAGCAAAGCCAAGTCTCGACTGAACTCATTAAAGCAGAGTTTGCACACTGACATTGATTAAAGCCCTGCTGTGGTGGTTACTGCATCTCCATTTAGTTTCTCTCTGAAACCAGGTTGCCTCGCCTGGGCTGTCAGTTAGATGAAACGGAGCTGGCATGTGAAGCAGCAGCACTGCGATAGAGAAATATTTCTGACAAGGAGCCAGGCGCTTCTCAGTACTGATACCTGGAAATTACTTCACTTTGTTTGTGGAGTTGCCTCATTTGTTATATATTAGGTCTGGATGTCCAGCTTTTGGCATCTCACCTTTCCCCTCTCAAAAAGGCACTTCTCTTTTCTCCACAACCTCCCTGAAATAGCTACAGATAGGGAAGAAGCAGACACTTTCCATAAAAGTCATCTAAAATTTCTTCTATCCACAATTCATTCTCCCATAAGTTTGAGACATGGGGCCACCTCAGACTCCATCTCTCATTCATAAGCCAATATTTTAGAAAGGAAATAGTTCAGCAAAGCTAAGCCTCCTACTGCTGCCAGTCCATGGCAGACTCTTAGCTCACTGATGTACTGAGTTCACTCCCATGGACTGATGGGAAAAGCTGTGTCTGGTGGCTGCTGTAAGCCCAACATCACAGCTGGATGCGTGGGCAGGCTGACATCAGTGATACTACCAAGAATGACTTTAAGCGGGTCACTGCAAACTACATGGCTCTGGGGAGAAGGATAAAAGAGTTTGAGGTGCAAGTTATGTTCTCATCCATCCTCCTTGTTGAAGGAAAAGGCCCAGGTAGGGACCATCAAACTGTGGAGGTAAATGCGTGGTTACGCAGGTGGTGTTGGAGAGATGGCTTGGGATTCTTTGACCATGGGATGTTGGGATTGCTAGGAAGAAATGGGATCCACCTAACAAAGAGAGGGAAGAGCATTTTTGCAGGCAGGCTTGCTAACCTATTGAGGAGGACTTTAAACTAGGTTCGCTGAGGGATGGTGACTTAAGCTCTGAGCTATGTGGGAAAGTGGGATACTGGGAGAAAACACAAGGAGGAGGGTGCAACAAGGGAGGCCTCCTGATTCATAATGAGAAAATAGGGTAATTGACTAGTTATCTTAGGTGCCTGTACACGAATGCAAGAAGACTGGGAAACAAACTGAAAGAATTGGAACTAGGATGTGATTTGAAAAACAGAGACTTGGTGGGGTAACTCACATGACTGGAGCACTGTCATGGATAGGTATAAATAAACTGTTCAGAAAGGACAGGCAGGGGAGACAAGGTGGAAGAGTTGCGCTGTATGTAAGAGAGCAATATGACTGTTCAGCGCTCCAGTATGAAACTGAAAAAAGCCTGTTGAGAGTCTTTGAGTTAAGTTTAGAGGTGAGAGGAAGAATGGTGATTTCATGGTGCATGTCTACTATAGACCACCAGACGAGGAGGATGAGGCTTTCTTCGGACAACTAACAGAAGTTTCCATACCACAGTTCCTGATTCTCATGGGTGACTTCAGTGACACTGACATCTGCTGGGAGAGCAATACACCAAGGCACAGAGAATCCAGGAAGTTTTTGGAGAGTGTTGGGGACAACTTCCTGGTACAAATGCTGGAGGAATCACCTATGGGCCGTGTTTTGCTTGACCTGCTGCTCACAAACAGGGAAGAATTTGTAGGGGAGGTAGGTGTGGGTGGCAACTTGGGCAGCAGTGACCAGAGATGGTTGAGTTCAGGATCCTGAAGAAAGGAGAGCATCAGAATATGGATGCTGGACTTCAGAAAAGAAGACTTTGACTCCCTCAGGGAACTCATAGGCAGGATCCTCTGGGAGTCTAATATGGGGGGAAAGGAGTCCAGGAGAGCTGGCTGTATTTTAAAGAGGACTTATTGGGGGCACAGGAACAAACCATCCCTATGTGTAGAAAGAATAGCAAATAAGGCATGTTGGCTTAACAGAGAAATATCTGGTGAGCATAAACACAAAAAGGAAGCTTACAAGAAGTGGAAAGTTGGACCAAAGGCTAGAAAGGTGCATAAAAATATTGCTTGAGCAAGTGGAGGTGTAATCAGAAAGGCCAAAGCACAACTGGAGTTGCAACTAGCAAGGGATTTGAAGGGTAACAAGAAGGGTTTCTACAGATATGTTAGCAACAAGAAGGTGGTCAGGGAAAGTGTGGGACCCTTACTGAATGGGGGAGGCAACCTAGTGACAGATGATGTGGAAAAAGCTGAAGTACTCAATGATTTTTTTTGCTTCGGTCTTGACAGACAAGGTCAGCTGCTTCCCCACTGCTGCACTGGGCAGCACAGTATGGGGAGAAGGGAACAGCCCTCAGTAGTGAAAGAACAGGTTAAGAATTATTTAGAAAATCTGGACATGCACAAGTCCATGGGGCCAGATCTAGTGCATCTGAGGGTGCTGAGGGAGTTGGCTGATGTGATTGCAGAGCCATTGGCCATTATCTTTGAAAACTTATGGTGATCGGGGGAGATTCCGGACGATTGGAAAAAGGCAAATATAGTTCCCATCATTAAAAAAGGGAAGAAGGAGAATCCGGGGACCTATAGACGGGTCAGCCTCTCCTCAGTCCCTGGAAAAATCATGGAGCAGGTCCTCAAGGAATCCATTTTGAAGTACTTGGAGGAGAGGAAGGGGATCAGGAACAGTCAACATAGATTCACCACAGGTAAGTCATACCTGACCAACCTGATTGCCTTCTGTGATGAGATAACTGCTCTGTGGATATGGGGAAAGTGGTGGATATGATATATCTTGACTTTAGCAAACCTTTTGGTCTCTCACAGTATTCTTGCCAGCAAGTTAAAAAGTATGGATTGGATTAATGAACTATAAGATGGATAGAAAGCTGGCTAGATCACTGGCTCAATGGGTAGTGATCAATGGCTCCATGTCTAGTTGGCAGCCGGTATCAAGTGGAGTGCCCCAAAGGTCAGTCCTGGGACTGGTTTTGTTCAACATCTTCATTAATGATCTTGATGATGGATGGATTGTAACTTCAGTAAGTTCGTGAATGACACTAAGATGCGGGGAGAGGTAGATATGCTGGAGGGTAGGGATAGGGTCCAGAATGACCTAGATAAATTGGAGGATTGGGCCAAAAGAAATCTAATGAGGTTCAACAAGGACAAGTGCAAAGTCTTGCACTTAGGACGGAAGAATCCCATGCACTGCTACAGGCTGGGGACCAACTGGCTAAGCGGCATTTCTACAGAAAAGGACCTGGGGATTACAGTGGATGAGAAGCTGGATATGAGTCAACAGTGTGCCCTTGTTGCCAAGAAGGCTAACGGGATATTGGGCTGCATTAGTAGGAGCATTGTCAGCAGATCAAAGGAAGTGACTATTCCCCTCTATTTGGCACTGGTGAGGCCATATCTGGAATACTGTGTCCAGTTTTGGGCCCCCCAGTACAGAAAGGATGTGGACTAATTGGAGAGAGTTCAGTGAAGGGCAACAAAAATGATTAGGGGGCTGAAGCACATGACTTACGAGGAGAGACTGAGGGAACCGGGGTTATTTAGTCTGAAGAAGAGAAGAATGAGTAGGGACTTGATAGCAGCCTTCAACTACCTGAAGGACGGCGGTTCCAAAGAGGATGGATCTAGGCTGTTCTCAGTGGTGGCAGATGACAGAACAAGGAGCAGTGGTCTCAAGTTGCAGTGGGGGAGATCTGGATTGGATATTAGGAAAAAAGCTATTAGACTAGGAGAGTGGTGAAGTACAAACCTAGATGACCTCTTGAGGTCTCTACCAAACCTATGATTCTATGATTTAGCTACCTTTTGTCAGAATGACTGCTTTAAGGGAAGCACTATTTAAACAGGTGCATTTTGATGTGATATTTTGTTTGTCTTTTTCTCCCTCCATTTCTGGACTGCATATACAGTACTCAGAGTTTTGGAAAGTATATGTCACTGAGCCAGATCTGATGCAGTTATTTGAATGGATTTTATAAAGTTATTCATAGAAAGTCTCTTTTTTTATCAGAGGATCCATACTACAGACAAAATACTGTGAGCAATGTAAATGAGAACACCAATAAATGACCTGCAATAGAGGTCATCTTATCCACAAAGCCAGCCCTAAACTGAATTGCAGAATTCATATGAGAAGAAACATTTATTGGAATGGTTCTCATCTTTTCCTATATTGGGACCTTCTCCCACCCAACTGGGATCTAGCTGAGTTCCCCCTCCTATTTACTGATATGGGAAGGACTGAGAGGTCATGACCCATAAATACCTGTTTGCCACCTCAGAGAAGTCACAACCCTCAGGTTGAGAATTCACGTTAATTTCAATGAGGCTAGGATTTCACCCTATGTATTCATCGTGTCTAATACAATGTGTCCCTGATCTCAGCTGGAGGCTCTAGGTGCTACTATAAGAATCATAATACAGTAATACCAAAATACAAAAAAATCTTAGTGCCAAACACTAAGATTTTATTAGATCCACATGAATGATACTTGTAGCAATGCCCTTCCTCATCCAGCATCTAAGGTTGCCAACCCTTCAGGATTGCCTAGGAATGAAGATTAATCTTTAATTAAAGATTATGACATGTGATGAAACCTCCAGGAATACGACAAATCAAAGATGGCAATCCTAGGCAGCATCAGATACTGCCTTTGCTTCAGTTTCCTCTCACTTCTGATGGTTCTCTCATTGTTCAGTGTAGTTTGATTGCTGAGGTGACTCAGCTCTCTGTTTAAGTCACATAAAAGTCCATACCCTTCCTGAGCACAACCAAAACAACACATTCCTTCTTGGGGGAGGGGGTCTGACCTGTTCACCAACACTATCTTCTGGCCTTCTCCTAGGCCCTGCCCTAGCCTTCCTGAGCTCTGCTCAGACCCTTTATTTTCCCCTGGTTAGCAAGAGTCACTGCACACATACCCTTCTTAGGTTATCACATCAACAATATCTCCATTCTCCCCTTAATAGCTGAACCTCCTCACAGGATGGAAGCAAAGGCAGAACCCATGCCCACCCTCTACTATGGATCCCCAGACCTGGGAACCCTAAGCAACCAAGGTATCTGCCTCACATAGTTCAAAAGTGCCCTGTCTTCTTCCCAAGGCCTCTTCCTATACTCCCTGTCCTCCTGTCTGCACATCCTATGGTGCATCAACTTCCTGGCGTCTTTCTCTGTCCTGTACCCACAGGCATGGTCTTAGTCACTTGGCCCTTTGTCACTCATCCAGGGAGGTGAGCTAAATCTGGTACAAGTGTAGCTGCGTTCCAGTCCTCTTAAAGGGCCAACTTATCATGTGACAAGCCCCTTCTCAGCAACATTTGTAACTTGCAGAAAAAGACCTGCTAGACAATCTGTCTAGTAATTACTAATTACTCCTTCAGAATTTGCTGGACTGTGACATTAAGCTTGTAGAAAACTATCTATATTACCTAGCTGCTGCTATTAAAAACACAATATCTGCTGGCCTCTGCAGACAATAGAGTGAAATTCACCTGCTGGCAGCGTGAATATGCCAGGTTCTCTGCACCACAGACAACCAGCCATGCCCTTGCATAAAAGGAGTATGGGCACAGCATACAGTGATGACTCTGAACACTTGGAGGTGCTATTATGGGTGAGTCCATTAGACCTGTGTTTCTCAACAACCAGTTGTTGAGAAACACAGGTCTAGTGGACTCACCCGTAATAGCAGAGTGCCTGTCTCTGAGATCTCCCTGACACAGTTTAGGAAGGCAGCAAGCTGGTCCTTGGTATCAAAGAGTTTGAGAAACACTGTGTTAGACCCACACCCTTTCTAAGAGATTATAGAGTTTATAAATATATTTTTCCAGTCAAATAGCATTAACATTATGTAAAGCAGCAAATGTGATTCGCCAGCCACATATATTTTTGTTTATATGCACAAGTATAAGAATATTTTAATAGATTGCACAAGCAAGTAGGGACCTATTGGTAATAAACTAAGAATAATCCAATTTTGATTTCCCTAGCAGTCATCCCTAAGGGGCAGTAAAAAGTTTACATTCATATTCCTTTCTAGTTACGTTCTTACAGTAAGTTGTTCTTATTGATGCTGCTTATACATTCCAGTGATTTTTGAATGCCACACATGCAATTTTTTCAAAATTGACCTCTTAGGATTTAGAACTATTGTGAGTGGGAATTTTTTTAAAAGTGCACTCCACTCCCATCTCTAACTAGGGTCCCTTTTTTAAGAATTCCATCATAATTCCTTTGGCAAATACTTGCACAAGCTAACATAGACAAGCAAAATCCTATGCAATGTTTATTTTAATGATACATTATTTTGGAATGATATTTGAATGGCATTCCTATGGAAGCACTACCCTCTATGGCATCCACATTTATGCTAAATACATTCATTATGATCAGTCTTGTGAAAAATTCAGTAAGCCTCTGGCAAAAACAAAAAAGTTTAAATTACCAATTTCGTCAGTGCTTTTCTACATATACATATCATTCTTATTAGTGTTCATTGCCTTTGGGTTCACATTTTGGTCATCTGAATTGGCTAACAACAACTATAATTCTTTTATTTTATGTTTCTGTTTTTGCCCTATATTTGCTAAGTATTGTGCAACCAAAAATACACCATCTCTGACCCAAAGAGCTTACATGCCGAAACCAGTTATGCTTCTGAAAACCTATGTATTTCACCTATGACTAAAATAAAATGCCAATAGATCCACTGTGTTACAATTTCTTATGGTTACTGGGCTGCTTTGGCACATGCTCTTCTTAGATGCAAAACTGTCTGCCTTGCATCTGGGATCATCATGAAAGGAAAATTGTGCTGCCTGGAAAACCTCTGTGGCATTTGTCACATACTTTATTTCCATGAGTGGGACATGAAATGGAAACCCCTATAGCAGACTGGACTGTTTTTAGCAGCAGAGAGGCAAAGCCCCAATAAACATTTCATAAGGAGCTGTGCCTCTCTCTCTCTATACCTTTGTGTGAGTGTGACTCACAAGCCATCATGCCCCCTTGTGGTTGGATGTAGGCAGAGACGCTGACTTTGTAATTTTCCAGGGATGCTTGACCCCAGCTCTTCCCCAGGCCCTGTCCTCAGTCCACCCCTTCTTCACTAACCTCCATCCCTATTCTGCCTCTTCCTGCCCCGCTACACCCCCATCTAGGGTGACCTGACGACCTGTTTTTAAAGGGACAGTCCCATATTTAAGGTCTCCTGCAGGTGTCCTGACTTTTTCTTAAAAACAAGCAAATTGTCCCATATTTTCTATCTCTCTCCCATCAGTACTGGTGGTCCTACTGCTGGCTTGATCCCATCTCACCAGCCACCCTCCCACCAGAAGCGAGTGAGGGTTCCAGTGGCCAATGCTGGGGGTGGGTGTGCAAGGCTTGTGGCGAGGCAAAGCTGCAGCATGTGGGGCTAGCCCCTGCTGCATGCCAGCTCTGGGCCAGCAAGGGCCCTGTCCCGTTTCCAGCTGACACTGGCTGTGCTCTGAGACCTCCCGTGACTGGTGAGTGTGGGCTGGCTATATGTCACCTCTGCTGTCTACCCAGTGGCCCTTTATATCCTCCCTGTCTCCCTGCTTTTCCCCTTCACCCTCCTCCACAGCCCCACTGCTCCTCCATACCCCCGGTGGGGCATGTCCTGCTCCCAACAGCCTGGCCGGCAGGCTCCTTCCTTCTCTCACTGCCTCTGGCTGGGCTGGCACCCCCTGAAAGCCCAAGGCCCTCTAGTCCAGAGCACTGTAGAGGAGGAGCCGAACCTTGCATGTGCCAAAGCCCCGCACAGCACTGGCACGGGGAATCCTCTCATCTCTCAACTAACCTCTGGAGTGGTGAGGGGTGAAAGCAATTCCAGCCTGTTCATGCCTTGACCCTGCAGGCTCCACAGCTCGGGCAGGAGCTTAGCACCCTCTTCACCCGCCCTGCGACTTGCCTCCAGGGAGCATGGGGTTGCTCTGACCCCTAGGCACTCTCCTGTGCAGAGTCGTTTCTCTGGCTGGGTTTGCTGAAGCCCCTGCAGTCAATGCATCCTTAGGGTTTAACCCCTCCTGCTCGCACTGTAGCTGGGGTCAAGAGGCAGCTGGGTTAAGTATTTTGAAATTGTGTGACCAGGAAAAGACAAGCAGATTCCAGCCACCACAGAGCAGCAGGGGAAGAGACAAGCTCTTCAAAGACACGGACCAAGTCATGCCTTCCCTCCTACTCCTCCCTTGCAGCTTCCGTTCGGCACAGTACTGAAAGGCTGCTGCTGGCCATATGCTGGTGTGAACCCTGGCAAAAATCGGGGGGTGGGGGTGGGCCATGTGACTCTGCATGCCCCCCATGTGTTGCTTGGGAGGACGCGGTGCCAGGGACCAGGATAAGTGTCCATTCTGGGGCCAGCCAGGAATGGAGGGTGGAGAGCGCCAGGCAGGGAGAGTCAGGTTGGTCATTCACCCCCCGCACGCCCCATATGAGAGAGGTGTACGTGTGTGTGTGTGTGTGTGTGTGTCTGTGTGTGTATCACCTCTCTCCATGTGTTTGTGGGTGGGGGGTAGGGGTGTTTGTGCCACCTCTCTCCATGTGAATCCTAAAACCTTCAAGATAAGAAGGTAAATAAAAAGAATCCAGCTCTGAAGAATTTCTTTTAATAGGGGCTCAGTCAACTTGATATTAATTTGAACATTTGTCCTGCATAGTTCTGACTGATTGCTGTTGAACTCGCTTGAATGTGAGTAATTTTATCAGGTGTCCAGTATTCCGCATAGGGAAATATGGTCATCCTCCCACCACCCCTCCTCTTCCTGTCCCATTCTGCTCCCTCCCCAGAGCATGCCCTGCCCTTGCTCTGCCCCCCGTCTCCCAGTGCCTCCTGCATGTTGTTGAACAACTTATGGCAGCAGCCCAGAGGTACTGGGAGGAAGGGGGGAGCTGATCAGCAGGGCTGTTGGTGGGTGGGAGGCGCCAGGTGGAGGAGGAGCAGCCACCAATGGGTGCTGAGCATCCACTATTTTTTCCTGTGGGTGCTCCAGCCCCGAAACACCCACGGTATTGGCACCTATGGGCTGCGGGGCAGAAGGTTCTCCTCCTTTTGTGCCCCCTACTGACAGTCACTCCAGCCCTGGGGTGGTGTGCTGCTTCTTGTAACTTGGCCCCCCGCTGGGTCGCATATAGTCCTGCCCTTCTGGAGTGCACCAATAGTCCAGCAGACAACAACTTCTCTACTTCACTTTGGGCCTTCAGGCAGATTCTGGATGTGCTAGTCCTTGCCACTGCTATTGGGGGCTTCGATAGTCCTTACTCTTTGTCTGGAGATTTCCACTCCACCTTCCTCAGTGGGCCAGTAAGAGAACTCAGGACCGCTCTCTCCACTGGGTTCTGGTCCAGAGATCCTTTAATAAGCAATCAAGTCCTAGCTACACAGATGGCTTGCTGCCTCCCCGGACCTCTTCCTACTTTGGCCTGTCTTAGGCTTTTCCCACAGTTTCTTCTGGGGCTCACAGTGTATCAGTTCTTCTCTTTCTAAGCCTCTTCCACAGGCTCATGGCAGAGCTTTTTAGCATTTTCTGCCATCCAGCAGTTGCTGCTGCATGGGAGTTTTCACTACTCCCCTGACAGGGCAGATCCTGACCTAGCAGGAATTTTCCTGTTCTCTGCAGTACCTCTCTATCAGCATGGAGAATCCTGGGCCAGCTCATTTCCTCCTGCTTTCCTGCTCAACTGCTTTGGGCTCCCAGCTGCAGACCTTCCTTCCACCAGGGAGCCTTTGTCAGCCAAAACTCAGCTCCCTGACTCAAACCAGGCTTCTCTCACTGATTGAGAGCCAGAAATCTGCTTCCCTTCCTGATCAGCCCCCATCTTAGCTGGGTTCAGCCTTTTTAGCTCCTTCTTTTAGGACTGACATCTAGTACAGGTGTAGTAGAGCACAACTGATTAAGCGCACAGACTCTCAATAACCCCTTGTAACCCAGTGTGAGATTGGCACACCCCATCACAATGATCAATTAATGATGAGCGCCAAAAGCCGAAATGTTGGGGGTGGGAGAGCAGGGTATAATATGCTCCCACTGCAAATGTCTGATTTATCTTTTAGAATTAAAATATACAATTCTGACAAATTACATATCAGTTCAATAGTCAGACATGCAAATGATTGAATGAATTTATTTAAACAAAGGCTACACAGAAATACATTTGTGTACATCATATATTTAAAACTCAGAGACAAAATTACAGAAAAATTCTATTCACATTCTTGAATTGTGCCTATTGTGAGGGTAGCTGGACAACTTCATGTAGTGTGTTATGTAACATAAGGTGGGAGGAATGCAAACCAAAACAGGGAAAGAACATATTAAAGAATATCTAGATAATTTAGATATATTCAGGGCAGTAGGCTCCTATGAAATTCATCCTAGGCTATTTAAGGAACTAGCTGAAATAATCTTGGAACCATTAGCAATTTTCTTTGAGAACTGGAGGACGGGTGAGGTCCCAGAAGACTAGAGAAGGGCAAACATAGTAACAATCTTTAATATGGAAAACAAAGAGGACCCAGAGATTATAGACCATTCAGCCTAACTTCAATACTTGGAAAGATACTGGAACAAATTATTGAACAGTCAGTTTATAAGCATTTAGAGGATAATAGGATTATAAAGAATCACCAACATGGATTTGTTAAAAACAAATTATGCCAAATAAACCTAGGTTCCTTCTTTGACAGGTTATTGATTTAGTGGATGGGGGGAAATAGTAGACATTATATATCCTGATCTTAGTAAGGCTTTTGATACAAGCCTAAAAGATATTTTGTAAGCAAACTAGGTAAATGTGGTCTAGATTAAATTACTGTAAAGTGGGTGCCCAAGTGGTTAAAAGACTGCATTCAAAGAATAAATTATCAGTGGTTTACGGTCCCACTGGGAAGGTGTATCTAGTGGTGTCCCAAAGGGGTCAGTCATGGGTCTGGTGCTATTCAATATTTTAATGAATGACTTGGATAATGGTGTGGAAAACAATGCCAATCTAGGAGAGATTGCAAGCACTTTGGAGGACAGGATTAGAATTCAAATTGACTTTTACAAATTGGAGAATTGGTTTGAAATCAATAAGATGAAATTCAATAGAGATAACTTTAAAATACAACACTTAGGAAGATAAAAATCAGATACACAATTATCAAATGGGGAATAGCTGCTGAAAAATGGGGGATAGCTGCCGAAAAATATTTGGCAGATCAGAAATTGAATATGAGTCAACAATGTGATCCTGTTGAGAAAAGAAGGCTAATATCATTCCAGGGTGTATTAAAAGGAGTGTCATATGCAGGACATGGAAAGTAATTATCCTGCTCTACTCAGCACTGGTGAGGCCTCAGCTATAATGTGTGACTAATTCAGGGTACCACTCTTTAGGAAAGATGTGAACAAATTGGAGAGAGTCTAGAGAATAGCAACAAACATGATAGTGTTTAGAAAATCTGGCCTATAAGGAAAGATTTAAAAAACTGGACATGCTGAATATTGAGAAAAGAAGACTGAGAGGGGACCTGATAGTCTTCAAATATGTTAAGGGTTGGGATAAAGAAGAGAGGTTGTCCAGGTCCACTGAAGGTAGGACAAGATTAATGGGACTTAATTTGCAGCAGTGGAGATTCAGGTTAGATATTAGGAAATGCTTTCTTACTATAAGGGAGGTTGTGGAATTCTCGTCACGGGAGGTTTTTAAGATCATGTTGGACAAACACCTGTCAGGGATGGCCTTGGTTTACTTGGTCCTGCCTCAGTCAGAGAGCTGGTCTTGATGACTTCTAGAGGTCCCTTCTATCCTTCATTTCTATGATTCTGTGATTCAATGATAATAGTCATCCATCAACTGTGATCCCTTCCTTCTATCTCGCTGCCTCTTCCCAAGGCAGCAGTTGTGGGTTTTTTAATTTTTTTCAAATTTTAATTTTGTGTGATGTTTTTATTACTGAAGGCTACATCGAAGAACTATATCTTACATTCAGAATGGAAAGTGGCGTGTGGTTATTCTTAGATTCCCTTGGAATTCATTCCACAGTTTTTGACTGACACCTCAGGGCACTTTGAATCTTGCAAATATGAGCTTTGTGAAAATGAGCCTTACCACCAGAGGCTGAAGAGTGATGTGTAGAGGTTTCCACCCTCCACACCATTACTTTTGACTCCAAATGAGATTATTGTGCACATACAAAAACACACAGTAGAAGAGTGAATCATAATGATCTTAGACTCTAAGTCCCTTGTGACACTCTGTATCTCAGAGGGACATCGTGCACCCCCATGTTCATCCTTATAGTATGATTATCTGGTACCAAATGCAAAGTTTGTTATGTCGGGTGTCTTCGGAAGGCTCATGATGCACTGAGCATCGTGGTTATAGTGATGTTATATTATAGGTTGTAATTTTATGTATATAGTTATGAGACTGAAAATGTGTCCTCATGGCTTAAAACAAGCCCAGGCAAAACTTTCCTGGAACAGAGGGGCAGTTCATACCTCATCAGGGGCATGTATGAGACAAACCTGGCCCAGCCTGACTGGAGCAAAGGACACTGGCCTACGCAGCAACAAAGGATCTGTTGGACTCTCGAGTGAGACACCCCTCTTCTGTCAGTTTGGGACTACAATGAGGTAACTGATCCTGAAGGAGGGGGTAAAAGCAAAGAAGGAAGAAAGGGCTGATAAAAGGGAGAGATGTTTGCCATGCTCTTCCTCTCTCTTCCACCTCCATCTATAGACACCACCAAGAGACTGAAGTGCTGATCAAAGGGGAGAGCCTGGCTGAAGGGCAACCATTCAGCCTGTGGTGGGAAGCATCTAAATTAGTAAGGGAACTGAAAGTGTTAAGATCAGCTTAGAATGAGTTTTCTCATTTGACCAAATCTGATTTGTTATGCTTCATTTTATAATCCCTTAAAATCTATCTTTTGCAGTTAATAAATGTGTGTGTTTGTTCTACCTGAAGCAGTGTGTTTGGTTTGAAGCATGTCAGAGACTCCCCTTGGGATAACAAGCCTGATACATATCGATTTCTTTGTTAAACTGATGAACTCATATAAGCTTGCAGCATCCAGCGGGCATAACTGCACACTGCAAGATGTAGGTTCTTAGGGTTGTGTCTGAGACTGGAAATATTGGCTACTGTCATTCAGTTGCACAATCCAAGCAGTGGGCTGACCCAAAGTGCTCACTCACATAGCTGGGAGAAGCTTACATGTCAGAGGCTGTGCATGACCATCCCGGGAGTGGGGGTTCTCACAGCAGAGCAGGGTAAGGCTGGCTCCCAGAGCCAAGGATTAGGATGTCCTAGCAGATCACTGGTCCCCATATTTAGAAGCCATTCAGTTACTACATTAACAGGCGCTGTGTAAGAACAGAATACCATTACATAGAATAAAATACATTTGGTTCAGCCAGATTGTGTTGTACCATAACCATAAGGTCATGGCAGCATGACAGCGATGTGGGAAGGTGTCTGACAGTAACTCCTAAACACATCATCAGCCACTCAGAAGTGTATCAGTCTCAACTGTGTCTCTTTCAGATGGGCCAGATTGTTCTAACATCATCTCTGACATTCTTCCAATTCCCTATTTCCTTCCCTATTTCTCTCCAAAGATGCCACAGGCCATGAATAATCTAACTCTACTGACACAGCTCTCTGTCATTTCCTCCAGTCTAATAGAATAACTTTCTAACGCTTTATTTCAGTGTCTGATGAAGAATATTTTCCATCTGCTTTTTTGATGTGGGAGTGTGGGAGAGGAGGGCAGCTGGGATAGCGGGGGTGGTGTCAAGGAATGATTCCAGGACATACTGCTCTCTCTCAAATGGTCTATTGATTCTTTTATGTTCACACAGGGTTTGGTACATTGCTTTGACTTCCCTCAGGTGTTGCTGCTATTTCCCTGCTTTCCCTGAGCGAGACAGACAAAAGAAATCCACTTCCCTCTAATGGCAACTTTTGAAATCAACAGGATATGGAGCATTCTACTCTCACCCTAAGCCTTTTACCAAGTAATTATGGGGCATTCCTTGGAACATTTTCAATAGAAAATATACCTGAAGAACAAACATTGTTCTGAGTGGACACAGGTAACAGGAAAACAATACAAATGAGTTAGTGTTACGAAAGGAGGAAGATCTGGGCACAATCTATTTCTAATGCTGTGATGGTCATTCAGGACAGAATTATGTGGAGAAGGACAACAGGAAGTGCACGTGGTTAACCATTAGTCACACCAGGAAAAGGAATATTTTACACCAGCACTTTGTTGCAGTAGTATCACCATAAGGAAGATGGGTTTCTTTCCCACGACAGAGCTCCCTCTCGTGAGTTCATCAGTTAAGAGATAATATACCAAGTAATGTTAAAAGCGCTTTTCCTCTCTTTAGATAATAAATGACTAACATACAAAACTAAAATTGCTGTCATCTCTAGTGGTGTCTACAAAAGGCTCTTCTGAGATGACAGGAATTAGGGGTTTAAAAATTAAGTCCTGACACAATCTTAAAAATTGAACCACCAGTGCAATTATCAAATGGGAAGTAGATACTGTGATTAGTTTATGAATGTCAGAAAATAAGACAGTATGCATTATAGTTAACATGGTGTATGTGCAATGACAGATTAAATAACTCTATACCATCTTCAAATAAAAAACTAATTTGGCAATTTAGTAGCTATTTATTGTTCCATTTTCTTTGAGACTTTGTCTGAATGAACTTCTATTAAAACTGATTAGCAGTTTCATCCAAATAATATTTTGTTTTCAGAATACAGTTGTTCTGATAGATCCACATAGTAAGCATATCTTTTTGCTTTAAAGGAAATTCAGCAATAATTTCTCCCTATGTAAAATTGACTTTCCACTTAAAAGTTCATAGGACAAATACAAACCTGGCATAAGAAATGTCCTTAAATATTTCTTCTGATGTACTATGCAAATCTTCATTAACAATTATTAGTGCATGTTATACAATTATAATATTGCAAATTTAGTTGCACAGTGTGTGCAAATTTAGTACTGTGTTTGCAAATGCTCTACAATTTGTACTTTTTAAAATGCTGTTCTCTTCAGATTTTTAATTAAATTTGGCATGAATAGAAAATCTTCATGAAGCTGCCTAATCAAGGAAAGAGAGGAAATCTATTTCTAATGCTGCGATGGTGGCAATTTAAAACAACCTGGTGCACATTTTAAAAGTTAGATCATTACTCAATGTACCAGACAAAAGTTGAACCGCTTTGTTCTATTTTGCATTAAATTGTAGGGGCTTTTTTGAGTATGTGCCACTAAGTATGCTAATGACACAGTCAAAGAATCAGCTGTACTAGCATTTAATGAGAATTCAGGGGGGATTTATGCAGCATAATATCATAGTTTTGATGAAGATTCAAAGAAGATTAATTTGATTCACGTCAAAAGGGAAGAATTGGTGCATAGTCTGCAGCCAAACTTTGACAAATATATTTGTGAAAACCTGCACAGATCTTCAAATTCATATATGGAGGCTATCGAAGTATGAGGCAATAGTTTGGATATTGTTTTTTAGTTATGTAGAGTGCAGTGATATTTGTATCTTGCATGCACATATAAAGCAATGTCATGTTGAATCTTTTGTTCAAAGGAAAATTAAAATGAGAGGTGGAGTTACAAACTAGACAGGGGAGCAGAGCTGCTCATTATGTCTCCCCTCTGGCAGACAAGCACCACTTTTGTGGGAAGTAGGAATGTGGGAGGAGACAGGAAAGCTGACCTGCAAAATAAAAAATAGACAGTGGGATGCATGCAAGAATTAGTGAGATGAGTGGGCCCTTCCACATAACTGGTTGGATTTGGACCCTTTACAAGACAGACTGTAGAGAAGACGAATACAATACAAAGAGGATATTAAGTTAAGAATAGCTTTTTACAGAAAGCAGAGTCTTGTATTCAGTATCCTAGGAAAAGCAAGAGAAATTACATTCCCCCATTCCTGTCCCCCCATTCCTGCTACCTCCCCTGTCTGTCTTTATCTACCCATTGTCTCTCATCTTAGATTATAAATTCTTTGGGACAGGAATTGTCTTTGTCTTGTGTTTCTACATTATCAAACACAAGGGGGTCTTGATCCATGAATAGAGTTCCTACATGCTACCACCCATACAAATGAATAATAGTAATACTATAAAGGGCTTTTTCAGTCTTAATGGTCAGCTTAATGCTCAGCTTCTCAAGGCATCTCTGTGCCTGTGTATTTCTCTCAACACTCTGTTTCTTTTGGAATGCAACATATGTTCATGGTTTCTAGTTACCTGTTATGCATTTTTATACAAAGTTATAACAGTGAATTTAAATAGAAATTTATTTAACTTCCCAACCAACCAGCCGTGATACCATAATGCACTTTTCACTGATGGAAAATTGCGAAATTTTCCATCTACCAAATGGTAGTGTTTTTTAATTCCATTACTAATGAGAAAAATAATTTCTCTCACCCAGTAAAGAAGGATTTTCTCTAACTTTCTTGCTAAATAATGCATGTCTTTTTCCTTACCTTTAAAAATGAGTACTCGCTACTACTTGAATCAGGAAGCTACACACAGTTTCTAGAGATAAATTCAGTTCCAGACTCAGGGACTTCCCCTTGCTGTGCTGTACGATTGGACTTGTGGGGTGAAATTCTGGCCTCACAGAAGTTGATAGCATTTTGCCACTGATTCAGTGGGGTCAGGATCTCATCCATGAGAATTTATATACCTGGCATTTCAGCAGAGGGATACAAAAAATAGTCCTAATAAAATGTTTTAAAATTCTCTAAAATATTATGAAAATAACTTTTCTTAGCAGACATGTCATATATACAGAATACAAGGTGATGTGCTACACTGCTCTACAGCCAAAATGCTTCTGAAATAAATGTAGTCAAATTTTACTAATTCTGGGTCACTGAGAACGAAAATTATGCTTAAAATTGTTGATTGGCTCTAGTTTTCAAGATATGCTATTGGGTCAGTATATACGACCCTTGACATCGGAATGGCGGAGGATAAGTGAGTTATAAAGGGAAGGGATCTCAATTTAAACCAGAAATGACGAAAATACATCTTTGACTGGATCTATGAATAAATCTATGACTGGGTTTGGACAGTACCTGCTTTTTAGGCAAAACAATTAATGATGCAATCTGAAGCTGGTATTGCGTCATACATGATATGAATTGCATCATGTTATTCCTAGAAGTCATGGATGATGCAATCCTAACGAAGCTTACATCACTCTGCTGAACAAATTGCCCTATATCAGCTCTAGAAATCATACAGTGTCGTGCTCTCTTATTTGTCAGTGTTTGATTTTGCAAAGAGACACATTTCTGTTTAGCCAAAGTGAGCAGAGATGCCTCGTACTTGTGTGAACAGTACAGATAACTTCTGCTATGTTTGTGGTGAAGTGACTTTTGCATCACAAAAGTGCAGTATAACCACTATGGTTAAGAAAGCCTCTCACCTTTATTTTGGCTGCAAAATTGGAGATCGGGACAGGAGGTGGGCCCCACACATATGCTGCAACACTTGTGCAACAAATCTTTGCCAGTAGTTGAACAGGAAAAGGAAATCTATGCCTTTTGCAGTGCCAATGATTTGGAGAGAGCCAACAGATCATACCAGCAATTGTTACTTCTGCATGGTGCCTCCAGTTGGGAAAGGTGTGTCAAAGAAGAAAAAGTGGACTGTGCATTATCCAAACATTCCATCAGCTATATGCCCAATACCCCACAGAGAAGGACTGCCGGTTCCTGATGCACTAGAATCATTCTCACTTGAGTCAAACGAGGAAGAGGAAGAGGATGAAACTTCTGGTCCTGAACCATCAATGTCACAGGACCCACATTTTCTCCCATCCTCCTCCTCTGAACCACACCTCACAACACAAGCTGAACTGAATGACCTTGTCAGGGATTTGGAACTACCCAAGAGTAAGGCAGAGCTGTTGGGCTCCGGACTACAGCAGTGGAATCTCCTGGCAGGTGATGTTAGGGTTTCCATGTTCCATGACCGTCAAAAGGATCTTGTCCCATTCTTCTTCATGGAAGGTGATCTTGTAGCCTGCAACAACATCGATGGTGTGATGGCAGCCCTCAACATCGTTCACGATCCAGATGAGTGGAGACTCTTCATTGATTCATCGAAGACGAGTCTTAAAGCTGTTTTGCTGCATGATGGCAATGTTTTGCCATCAATTCCAGTTGGTCATGCAGTTCATATGAAGGAAACCTATGACAACATGAAACAAATTTTGAGGTGCATAAACTATGACCACCATCAGTGGCAGCTTTGTGGCGATTTGAAGGTTGTTGCTCTCTTGCTTGGTCTGCAGACTGGATACACAAAGTACTGCTGTTTTCTCCGCGAATGGGATAGTCGTGCAAGAGATTCCCACTACATCAAGAAAGATTGGCCACTCCGACAGTCATTGGAGCCTGGGAGGAAAAGTGTTCAGCATCCACCACTTGTTGAATCAAGGAAGATTCTGTTACCACCCTTACACATCAAGCTGGGTCTGATGAAGAACTTTGTCAAGGCCATTGACAAAACACAAGCAGCTTTCAAGTACCTCCGTGGAAAATGTCCAAGGTTAAGCGAAGCTAAGATAAAGGAAGGTGTCTTTGTTGGTCCTCAGATTCGTGAACTTCTTCGAGATGATGCATTTGACCAGGCACTGCATGGCAAAGAAAAGACAGCATGGAAAGCCTTCCAGTCAGTAGCAATACATTTTCTTGGAAACAAAAGGCAGACAACGACAAGTTGTTGGTGGAAAACCTCCTCAAGGCATACAAAAGCCTTGATTGCAACATGTCATTAAAGATACATTTTTTGCACTCTCATCTAGATTTTTTTCCATCGAACTGCGGAGCAGTGAGCGATGAGCATGGCGAGCTATTTCACCAGGACATCGCAACAGTGGAGAAATGCTATCAGGGCATATGGAGCCCATCAATGCTTGCAGACTATTGCTGGACAGTGACAAGAGATGCTCCATTTAATGAATACCAGAGACAAGCCAAGAAGCGCCGAGTAGACACTGAATAGGACTAAACTATGTACATAATAGTTTTTTGCCTTCTGTTTCATAATACATTTTATTTATATAACCCTTTTGCTGATTTTTAAAGTGTTACATAAAGAGGCCAGGTGAAATATTATCATGTAAAGCAACCATAAACACATGAAAAGACCTAGGTTTACAATTTATGATTAAAACTCTACTATCTACACAATATACATAGACATAAAATGTAAAAACTTAAATATCTTAGAAACAGTAGCCAATCAGTTGTTTTAATTGTCATATTTGAATTCACCACATCAAAATACATAATAAATATCACATTTTATCTCTGAAGCAGATGACTTCTAAAAAATTGTAGACCAGTGCTATCAAAGTTTTATTATCAATTATTTAGGACATGGTAATTTACATCTTCATCATTCATGAGTAATGAACCCATCCTAAACTCATACTCATAAAAGAGGAGGATGATCCATTGAAGAACGTCACCCCAAGGTCAAGGCCTCTCCCTCAAAGTGAAAAGAACAATGCACACTTTTATGATGAGCAAGCAGAAATTTTCCCCAGGCCCTCCAGTCAGAGCTCACTGGTTTGGATTAAAACATAAAATAAGTGTATTAACTACAAAAGGTTGATTTCAAGTGATTATAAGGGATAACAAACAGATCAAAGCAGATTAAAGATACATTAAACAAATCTAGCAAATAAACAAAAATGCAGCCTAATCTTAATATACTAGATAGATTGGATATCAATAGCAGATTCTCACCCTAACTGATGGTACAGGCAGACCTGTAGATTCTTAAGACACGAGGTACACTTGCTTTGCAGCTTGGAATCTCCAGGTATTTCATACACAGGCTAGAAATCCCTTTAGCCTGAATCCAGCACTTCCCTCAGTTTAGTCTTTGTTCTGGTGTTTCCAGGAGTCTTCTTGTATGGGGAGTGAAGAACCATAGATGATGTCACTTCGTGGCTTATGTAGCTTTAGCACATGGCAGGAAACCTTGTTTCAAAACTTGGTTCCTAGACTAGCTTGTGGAAAAATACTGACATCCGAAGATGGAGTCCAGAATCATGTGGCCTGGTCACATGTCCTTGTAGAGTCATAGCAGCCATTACTTACCAGATGTCTGTAGTGTTCTCAGGACGGCTCACCAGATGCGGAATAAGCATATTATAAGGCCTATCATTTTTTCTAATGGCCAATTATCCTAAATAGGGCCTTCCCCATCCAGTATCTAGACTGAAAGCATCTTGCCTAATGGGTGTCACCCAGGTGTAACTACATTTGAAGTACAGATACATAGTTAATATTCACAACTTCAGATACAAAAATGATACACACACATAACATATTCCCTGGGATATGTTAAGCTTCTCTAGACCTTTAGCAGGCTGCAGCACTGGTTTTTCCCTTGGCCTTTGTGGTACATTTCCTGGGCAATGACTCTGAAAATGGAGTCCCTCAATCCCCCTGCCATAGGTCTGCAGGACCAGTGTTGATCCCACCCCAATATAGCCCAGTTACTCAAACAAACCCCTTTCCCAGACCTCCACTTCAAAGTTGTGAATCTTCTGGTTTGCCATTAAACTTTCTCATCAGTATGCAGTAGTTGTAAAGCAGTCAGTGCACATATGCTTTGCACTGTCTTACACTTTTGTATTGTTTTATACTTAATCAAGTGAAACACAGGAGCAAACAGTTCAAAAACCCTAAACACATGTCCCTACCTCAGTTTCTTCACCACTCCAGGACATTCTTTGACCTGTGGTATGTGGTATGTGGGTTGTCCAGAGTCCTTGAGGCCATCTTGGCTTTGGATAGCAGTCAGGGCCCACCTGCCAAATAAGTCTGCTACATGCTGGGTAACCTCTCCCTCCTGGACTGGAAAAAATGGATCTGAAACAGACCAGCCTCTCCCCTTTTAAAACTTTAATCCTATTGTCAAGTGACAACTTTGCTAGCTTCCCCTCATAAGCACAGACCCTTGTCCGACAATTTTGTAGCAAGGCGACCTCCTCCCCGCCCGATGCTAAAACAGTTTTTCTGGGCAAGGACCAGTTTTTTGTCTAGAATGAATAGACTTGCAATCTTTGGGTACTTAAGTGTCAACTATCTTCTATTGTTATTCTTTTGCGATCAGCCTTTGGAATTTCAACCCCAAACAGAGGCAAACAGATCATGGTGAAGACAAAAGGCTGCAAGTTTAAAGCAGAGTTTGCAGCCTGACACAGACACGTAGGGTTCATGAAGTGTACAGACATATTTCCAGTTCGTCAGAAAACCAAACCACTGTTTATAGGTATATGTGTAGAAAAGACAGCTAATCTCAGCACATCACAATTCCTGCAAATCTATATAATTATCATTATGAGGAACTGGCTATGGTATCATGAAGGTAGTCTTTCATATGACATTTTCATGCACCTTCATGCACTACTGCTCTCACACAATGACCCTATATCATGCATAGTGATACTGTGAGTCACAGATGGCTTTAATACAAAAAGCCTTGTGTTGAGCTGTTTTCTTCACGTACAAACTGAAAGGCAAATTATTCATGAGTAACTGAACTTTTGTTAGATAAATTGTGCTAGTCAAACTCCAAATTCACAAGGTTATTTATGCATGGCCAGAAAAGAAAGAAACCCTAGCATCTGGTATCATATGTCCTGATCAGCCCCCATAATACCCTTTGTTTTTTTAATTTGTTGTCTAGTAAGGTTTATTAAGCAATAGGAAGAAGTATTCTGATGTACATGAATGCAGTCATCTGTCTGATTTGAGCTTTTTCCAGTGCTTTAAGCCAGGGGTCTCCAAACTTTTTTGCCCACGCACCACCTAGTAGAAATTTTTTTTGAGCAGGCACCCCCAGGGGGAAGCCCCACCCTAGCCCCACCCCCATCCATCCACTCCCTCCCACTTCCCCCCTCTAAATTTCCCCTCCTTGTCTCCTAACTGCCCCCTTGGGGCCGGTCCCCACTACGGCGCCCGGCTCCTAGAGAGCCCATCTCTGCCGCAGCGCTTGGCTCCCGGGCCTGGGTGTCAGCCATGGCACGTGGGGCCCGGCTCCCGGGGCCCTGTCTCAGCCACAGCGCGTGGCTCCCAGGGCCCCGTCTCAGCCGCGGCACATGGCTCCTGGCTCTGCAGCCATGGCGCGCAGCTCCTGGGGCTGCAGCCGCGGCTCCTCCGGCAGGGCCTGCAGCCGCGGCTCTTGCAGAGAAGCTGCCGGGGCAGCCCGGCTCCTCCTGCCTTATGGGAAACCTCCTGGGTTTCCCATAAGACAGGAGGAGCTGGGCTGCCCTGGCAGCTCCTCTGTAAGCGCTGCGGCGGCCCCTGGCAGCAGGAGGAGCCGCCTTGCTCCTCCTGCCACCAGGGCTGCCGCGGCGCTTGCAGAGAAGCCTCCTGGCTGATCCAGCTGCCAGGGCCATGCACCCCCAGGAGTGGTCTCGCGCACCCCTGGTGGTGCGCGCACCCCAGTTTGAAGAACACTGCTTTAAGCACTAGTGTTGTAAACCAGTGGATGGTAATCCAAGATCATCTTTGAAAGGCAAAAGCCTTATAGATGACCCAAATGGCCTTTGTTTACTCATCTTGAAATCCATAATGAAAACAATTTGCATTTAAAATGTGCTTAGAAAACTACATGTAATAAATTTTGGGGTATCTAGGGAAGAATGCTAAAGGTTAATCTTATTTTGTACAAAATGTTCCAGCCCTCAATAAATGCAGCGTACGATTATTTTCAGTTCAGTACACTTTCACCTCCACCAGGATCATTTGCTAAGATAATTGCTGTTTCAAAGTGCTTTCGTGTTATCTAGTTGTGATTGATGTCCTATGCCAAACACTGTTCAGTGGCAACAATAAATATGAGATTACATAATAAAGAGTTAATATCTCTCTATCTTCCTAACCTACTAACTAGGTTATATGCACCACTTATTAACTGTTCATGATAGAATCTTTTCATTGGCTTTTGCTTTAGGGGTAAAATAACTTATGACCAATGAAGGGAACATTCATTGTGTGTTTAAACTTCAGCTTTAACTAGTGCTTTGTGTCCGAGATTTTATTGGAACAAATGTGTGTGGAGGGTTTGCTGTGGCTGTAAGTTTTGAGATAGAGGACCCTGAAAAAAATTGATCGTTGGGATTTTCAGAAATATTCAGTGCTGGCTGAATTCTGCTTGCATTGAAGTCAGTGGCAGTTTTACATCAGTGGAAGCAGAGTTAGGCCAATATTAATCATTTTTGAAAATCCCACTCTATAGTCTCACAGGAAATTTCAAAAGGGAGTATTTTTAAATATGTTTGACAAAGTTAATAGTATTTGACACCCCTCACTCAAAACCCCACAAATTGTAATTCAGTTGGCCTATGCACAGTAAGTGTGTTAAACCTGGAGACCAAATTTGATTATTAAAGTGTGATAAATAAACAGATTTTAATCTTTATTTAGGTGCAAACTTCATCAGAATCTTCACTATGTAGTCACATGGATGCCAACACAATATAACAAAAAGTCAGGGCCTTATGTCATTTAATAGAGCAAGCTAAGCAGATTTTTCTCCAGTACACAAGAAGCCATTGAAACAGGAAAGATGCTTGAAACCTGCACAAAGGAGCCAATAATGAGAGTATGTGATCTGTCCTAAACCTCAATTGTTGTTATTGGTAAATGCAAGTTCTATGTTTAGTCAGCTGTGCTTTGGCAAATTGAGTTATGTAATGTCAGGTTCAACACCTAGTGGATATTATATCACATAATGTGATGGGTTACAAAGTCAGCACTTAATAAAAGTCCACTACAGCTCCCCATCCTCTCAGGTACAGTGGATTAAATCAGTATACTGGTTTCCCTTGTCCTCACTCTGGACATAGAAATAATATTTTTAACTTTTCTGTTAAAATAATTTTTATCCTTCCTTGGCATAGGACAAACTAGAATTAATGAAATCAAGAATCTATTTCCCCTATTTTCTATCATGAAGGAAATTTGGAATGCTTTCTCTAATGATTAATTTACTCAACTTCATAGTCCCAATTCATTTCATATACTATATTATGAAATCAATATTTTGTAAAAATATTATAGGACTCTATTCTATTATACATCAGGCAGCTCTAGAAACACACACACACACACAGATTTTAAAACGTATTAGGCACCTAAATACCTTTACAAGTCTGGCCCAGGATACTTAAAAAAGCCAGTAAGGAGTGGAACAAAGAGAATACTTTATTTGGGTCTGATCCACGTGCACCAAGGTGAACAAGAGTCTTTCAATTGACTTTGATGGGCTTTAGATCAGACTTTTTGTCCCATAATGTAAATGTTGGTGACTGTATGGCATATATCCTATGACATATCCAGGAGCTTCTGTGCATCATGTAAAGGAAATGGGATTGCAATTAATGAAACTAAGGAGTGAGGAACACAAAGAATTAACTTGATGGAACACTGTGTTATTTTTCATTCTAATGGAACATTTATATACGGAATCATTAAGAAAGGGATAGATAATAAGACAGAAAATGTCATATTGCCTTTATATAAATCCATGGTATGCCCACATCTTGAATACTGCGTGCAGATATATTTGAAAAAAAAAGATATATTGGAACTGGAAAAGGTTCAGAAAAGGGCAACAACAATGATTTAGGGGTATGGAAGATCTGTATGAGGAGAGATTAAGAAGATACGGATTTTTCAGCTTTGAAAAGAGACAGCTAAGGGAGAATATGATAGAGGTCTATAAAATCATGAATGGTGTGGGGAAAGTTTTATTTACTTCTTCTCATAACACAAGAACTAGGGTTCACCAAATGAAATTAATAGGCAGCAGGTTTAAAACAAAAAAAAGGAATTTTTCTTCACACAATGCACAGTCGACCTGTGGAACTCTTTGCCAGACGATGTTGTGAAGGCTGAGACTATAACAAGGTTAAAAAAAAAAGACAAATTCATGGAGGATAGGTCCATCAATGGCTATTAGCCAGGATGGGCAGGGATGGTGTCCCTATCCTCTGTTTGCCAGAAGCTGGGAATGGATGACAGGGGATGGATCACTTGATGATTACCTGTTCTGTTCATTCCCTTTGGAGAACCTGGCATTGGCCACTGTTGGAAGACAGGATACTGGGTTACATGAACCTTTGGTCTGATCCAGTGTGACCATTTTTATGTTCTTTTGTAACATGGCATCAGTAGAAGTGAAATGATACTATAAACATCTAATAATAGGAATTACCCTTTCTTTCTGCTCTTTCTTTGCTTTAATTTGAGATGAGAAATGAAAAGTTCACTTCACCTGTACTTTTATGTCCTCAAATTTGAGACTCAGATATCAGTCAAAAACTGTTACTCTAGATTACATAAATAATGTTCTTTATTTTAGAAATGAACAGTATAATCTTAGTAGCAAGCAACAACTCACTTTCCCCAAGCATATTTAATTAGATTGTCTTTTTTGTGGGGGACAAGTGGCGGGAAGAATGGAGAAGTAAAAACAAAATCCTGCATTGGAGACACCTCCAATATGCTTGGAGGACTGATCTGTTCAGAAATTCAGCTTCCCAAATGGCAGAAGCAAAATGTTTCTCCTGCCCTTTTTGAGAACACATGACCAGAAGATAAATAATCCATTGTTGCATCATGATCAGTAGAACTGGAGTCGGATGAGCCATGTTCCCTGAAGGGTGATAAGTGACACAACACCCGGGGAACAGTAAATGGGTGGAGTTAGACTGGAAGCAGCTCAGCCATACTGACAGAGAGTGTGCAGAGCTTAATACAATTCCACTTGTTCAACTTGCATTCAGTTTTACTCATTGCTAATGAAACATGGTGGCAGTGTTGCAGTTGTGAATCCTCTGAAGTGCAGTAGCCGTCTGTGTGAGCCACGGAACTCAGTCTGAAACCCCTCAGAGACCTGGATTTTGCAGGCACAAACTTGGTGCATTAGAACCCTGTGGAAGGCAGCGTTTGAGCTGAACACAGACTGGGCCATTCAGGAGGATGACAACAGCAGGAAAGTAAAACTATTATTTTAACTTATAAGGAGACAAATAGAAAATATTTGACTGTAACAGCAGGAGGTGACATACATTGGACATTTACTCACAGAAGAGAGACTGAAAGCAGACCTCCATGTGATCAAGACAGTCAGACATGCTAGTGGATGAGAAAGGAGGACGGCACTTCAGAGGAATAATATTTTTTTCTTCAAGTTCCAGCCACACCTGGCTATTGTAGCAGAACCCATAAGTCTGCTCACAATGCAGAATGTTGAGTGGGGCTGGACAGGACCGCAACAGCAAACATTTGACATGCTGAAACAAATGATCACATATTCCCCTGTCCTGAAGTACTACCAGCCAGGAAAGCCATAGACACTCTCTTGTGATGCATCGGAGAAAGGATTGGGTGTAATTTGCAGAAGCAGACGAATGTTAATGCCAGAAGAGGCCTAACAGAGACTGAACACAGGTATGCCCAAATGAAAAAAGAGTTTCTGGCTGTGGCATTTGGAGTAGAGAAATCCCATCAGTACACCTATGAACACCTAGTAGTAGTGCAATCATATTACAGACCCCTAGAGACAATCATGGCAAAGTCCCTTCTTAGTGCTCCAAAGAGCTTGAAATGCAAACTGATGAGCCTCCAGCACTACCAGGTAGAAGTCAGATGTTGTCCAGCACAATTACTGGTGTTAGCTGACATCCTTTATATACCCAGCAGCGTCAGTGAGTTGGAAGAAGGGAACCAGGACATTGTATGGCATGTTAATGAATTCAGTTTCCTAGTGTAAAGAGTGAAGCTAATGGAAATCAAAGAGGCTTTAGAAAAGGACATCCAACCACAGGCAGTCAAGAGAGTAATACTAACAGAATGTCCGGAAGACAAAAAGCAAGACCAGTAGGAGAAAAAGAACCATATTTTCAAATTAAAAATGAGCTGGGTGTGCAGGATGGATTCATATTAGGAGGTCAGAGAGCTGTTGCCCCAACAATTATGTAAGGCTGTTATGCAAAAAATATATGCCTCAATGTTGGACATGGACAGCTGTCTTAGATGGGCTTGCGAATGTGTTCCTTGGTCAGGAATGAATACACAACTTTATTCCTTGATCAAAGGGTGTGACATCTGCCGGTCATATGATAATTGCTGGCAGAAAGAAACTCTGTTACCACACAAGCTGCCCACCCAGCCATGGGAGAAGGTGAGAGGGACTTACTGACCTTAAAAGAAAAGCAGTACTTGATTATATTGGACTACTTTTCAAACCTCTGGACGGTTGATGCCCTGCCTGTTACAAGACTCAAGTCAGTGACTGGTAAATGAAGGCGCACTTTGTGAGCTATGACATTCCCACACACTGTATTTTCACTGACAATGGAGACTTCAAGGAATTTGCACACAGATGGGAGTCTGATCACTACACCTCCTCCCTAGCATACCCACAGAGTAATGGTAAAGTGGAATCATCTGTGAAATCAGCTAAGAGACTGTTACACAAGGCTGTTTCTTTTGGATCAGACCCCTTCTTAGGATTTCTGGTGTACAGGAATAATATCCCAGCACAGGAGTGCCAAAATAGTTCAGTGCAGGCACTAATGGGGTGAAGGACCAAAACCTATGAGGGGACACTTGTTACAGCCAGATGGAAAAGGACACTGCCAGATACGCCAACGCTCACAAATTTATCGCGAGAGACATGATTTCTAAGTAAAATTAAGCCTCACTCATGATCTTGCAAAAGAACTCTCAAATGTCAGGATTTTTTTTCCCCCAGACATTTGAGAGTTCTATTCTGAGACCATGAATGAGGCTCAATTTTACTTAGAAATCACTGTCAGCCAGCCCAGGGCAGCCGGTGCTCCTGCTGTACTAGAAAGGTAAGTTTCTTGCCAGCGTGGTTGCAGAGAAAAGGTTGAAAATTTGACCTGAGAATACCTTAAAGGCTCAGAAACTGGAAGGGAAAGACAGAGAACCCACATTTAATTTAAAAAATCCTCATGATTTTTAAGCCAATCGCATGATTTTGGGGGGTCTCACTCCCAATTTTCAAGAGGAGATGGTCAACAATCAGAGAAAGCAGACACTAAAGCATGATAAGTCAAGCAGGGAACTACTGGCCCTGGAGACAGGCTCTTCTGTGATGATCCAACCATTAGAGAGACACCAGGAGAAGTGAGCTAAAGAAATCATGAGGGGTGCAGTGGCGCCCAGCCAATACAGAGAGACTACACAAGAACAAGTGATCTGAAGAAAAAGAGGCACTTAGGAGCCAGCAGACACTACACCCAGAGGAGCCTAGAGTGATCATCACAGGACAGAGAAAGAGAGCCACCCCACAGTGGGGAGAAAAGGACAAAGGCTGGAGTGTCTGGGTGTCAATTATTTGTTTTTAATGTTTATATTGAAATGTTTGAAAAATAGGGAAGATGTATCATGATCAGTGGAAATGGAGTCAGAGGGCCCATATTCTCTAGAGAGACAGTTATTGATGGGACACCAGGGGACAAGAAACCTGTGGAATTTGGAAGAAGCTCAGACACATGCGAACAGGATTAAATAAAGTTCCCCTTGTTCCGCTTAACCTGCCTGCAGCTTCACTCACTGCTAATGAAACAATCACACTGAAAGCAGCTTTTTTCAATGAACCATTAGCAGTGGCTTTTTCAGATGGCAATGCAAAATTAAAACTATGAATAGTGTGTAACCTTTTCGGGGTTTAGAGAGCATGGCCCCTTTAAAGCCTTGTCCTGAGGCAGAGGAAGTGCTGACTGTTCCAGAAAGAAAATAATCTGGTTGTTCCAGGGGATAGAGAGAGGGAGAGCAATGAGGTGATTGTGTCTGTCGCTTCAGACAAAGAGAGCGACAGTGAGCAGGCCCTCCGTAGTCAAGGCCCAAGAACCTGCCCAAAGCCTGAGAGAGACAGACTGGAGGTGACTGGGGATGCCCCAGGACAGGAGCCAAGAGGAGCACTGTGCCAGGGACGAATCACTCGAGAAGGGAAAACCAGAGCTGGACTCAGTATCACTGTTGCCCAGAGCTGGAAGAGGCCATGAGTACTGGAACTCATGACCTTGCATTGGGAATAAGCAGGGAGGCTGTAGCTAGCTAACTGGAGGGGTTGTGGCTCTGTGTGGGTTTGCAGTGAGCCGCAGAAGAGGGCACTGTAGGGGTTTATTGGGGAAAGTTTACTGGTACCCAAGATGACCAGAAGCGCCGCATGACTCACTACCAGGCTGGAATTCTGTCCAGAACTCCTGAACTCGGCATTGTTTGATGTTTACTCTCTCATATTGTGGTACCACTGGACTTGTGGGGCATCTTAGTACTTGTAACTCTGTTTTACCCCTCCCTCATATGCCCCTATTGTTTTTCTCCATTCATCCCTCTGTAAATAAATATTTCCCTTTCCTGTATTCATTGTACTACTCCAGTGTATGTATGTGTGTCTTTATTCCAGGGGGCTTGGAACAGGTGCCCCTGAGGTAGAAGGGAGTTTTCCTGATACATTCCTGCGTGCACCATTTTTTGGCTGGAACTCCTGGCAGAGCAGACTCCATCTTGGCCATGAGGTGCTAATTGTTTCCATGATATGTACAATAAATGGCAAATATATTGTCCTTACATCAGCTTTATTGTATCTATGCAATGTATTCTGCTTTATCAAATATTTAATATCAATCTATGCATCATAACTGAAGAATCAAATATTAATAAACAGAGGTAAAAATTCTCCTTCAACATCCCTTTTGGATTAAGTTTGATGGTATCGGAGATCTAATATATTAAATTTACACTCTGTTCTCACTCTAGAAACCAAAATGAAACAAGAGCAGCATTTTGGAAGTGGGGATTTCCTAAACAAATTGTATCTAAGGCTCCCCACAGAGTATTTCTTTGGCTTAAAGAATATGGCTTCAATTTTTAATGTATATGTTGTACATGGAAATACTTACCCCCTACTTTTTGGCAATAGAACGTAGTTACTGCATAGGTAAGATTGGAATGTGGCTACATCTTTTCTCTACAACATTTCTGTACCCTAAACTAAAACAAAGGAGCAGATTCACTCCTGCATGGATGCTATGGCCAGCGCAGGCACTGAAAGTAAGTGACTTGTTCCTCCCCTATTCTGGGGCTGCAGAGGCTGGTTCAACCTCTGTTGCAGGGGAGGGAGCTTCAAGGCTGCTTTAACACTGGCAGTCTATATTGGGCTTGCTTCCATGAGATGTTGACAAGGACTACCCCCAGCCCCATGTCTTCCTATCCCCACCCCTCACCGGTCCCTGAAGGCCACATCTGCCAGGGACTTCTCTGGGGAGACTGTGGAGCTGTCTCTTGTAGCTCTAAGCCTTTCTTGCGGTTAGAGACTGGACAATGTATTTGGAGATTTCCTCTCTCCCAAAGAAGCACGGCACATGAGATGTAAACAGAGCAACGAGCAATAACCTAGAACAATCATACTAAATTCTATCCTATCTTTTCTTTCATTTTCTTTTGCTGCCAAAGTTACTGGAGACAACGAAGATACCTAAAGAAGGCTGTGTCTCCTTCAAGATCCCCGAAATAGAAGTTTTGATGGCCTTGGAATCAGTGCCAGCATCCTCACTCATGGCCCAATATACAGTTTGAGCCTCTCATGTTAGTAAAAGCACTAAACAGACAGCTCAGGATTCCTCCCAGTGAATAGCAATAGCTGCTTGCCCAACAGATACTAGAAAGATCTTATAGGTAGCATCTGAGCCTCTCTCACAAAGACAAGGGCTGTTCTGACTCATAGATGGGTACTGTGTCCAGGTTAATGGACCTCAAGAGCATCTGCTCCTGGTACTGTCTCTGTTGTTCCCATTAGGTAGAGATGGTCAACATCTTCTGTATTTTTTAAATTGTTAACATTTTTACAAAAACAGATTTTTTTTCATGAAAATTTTCAGAAAAAGTATTTCAATTTTTTGACCATGGCTGCTCCACAGCCCTGGTGTTGCTGTAATCTGCTGTCCTACTGGTCCTTCCATTTTCCTCTTTTATATCTGCTTTGCAAAGGTTTTTTTGTTTTGTTTTGTTTTGTTTTTTTTAAAAAAGCAACAACTAACCAACCAAAAAAATCTCATGACTCCTCACACTACATAAGAACACATGTTCTTGCACACAGTCCACACACTGTGTAGAATCCCAGCTTGCTCCCTTCCTAGGCTTTAGTTTTATTAACATAAACATAAAATTAAATCCAGACTTTCTCCCCACATTTGGCTTCTCACAAGTTTCCAACTTCAGGACTACTTAGTTCACACTCTAGGTCCTCTCTCACTAGGAAGCCAGGCCCTATATGGGTGTGGTAACACGGCCATATATGCGTGTGGTAACAAGCCATTTGCCTCAATAGGAAATTTCCTACTGTTTCATTCCGCTAGTGTTAACAGTCGGAGCCCTATGTAGAAAAGTTGCTGACCACGTTATTGTTTAAATTTGGACTGTGATGTTTAGATCTGCTCTGAGCCAGATCTGTTCTTCATTCTTAACCATAAACATCTATTCCAGGCAGTGATTTCTATTTGAAACTTCCCAGAATGAGCCTTCAATTTAGGTCAGATCAGCAGTAGTTCTTATCTACTTGTTTATAAGCAGTTTTATTGTTTAGACACTCACCTTTGCTGAGTTCATTCCTTTTTATCACATCCTGTGTTTAAATATCACAATTCTTGCAGTAGTGTTTCCATCATCAGTTTCTTTTAAATATAAATAATTTTATTTACAGCTTAATTGTTGTAGCTGTTAATTTCAAATTATCTAGTGAATCCAGCCCCTTCTTCTTGTTTATGAGCAGCCTTTGATTTTTATGAATTTCTTCATTGTTCAGTGAACATTTCATGCTAATAAATTTCAGCCTCTGGGTTCTATGCAAACTGTTCATTTTGACTGTTTCCTATTTGTGGTGTCTCTCCTTCTAAGTCATAAACTATTATCTTGGGTTCATCTTTAGGGTCTCAGATCAGGAAGTTATTTAAGCATGTGCTGAACTTTAAGCATGAGTAGCATTAAGAGCTGGGTGCAACATTGTTATAGGCTGAGTTAAAACTTTATTCAAACTTATGTGTGAACACAATGTTCTCTTGAGATAGTTGTAAAAAAGTATTTAACGGGCCACACATAACAAGGCCTAATATAATCTAGCATGTAGGCAGCAGGTTCATCTGGATATTGTCACCAAGTGTGTGTAGAGTAGCAAGTGGGGAAAGGCAGAACAAACAAAAACTGAGAACCGGCAGAACAGAGAGAGTTGGGGCTTTAAAGTAACAAACTGATTGTGTTGTTCTTGGTTTCTCCTGCACTTGGAGAAGCCGTACTCAGTACATTCCTTGCAAATAAACAAGACTGCATCAAAGGGCATGGCTACACTTGCAGTTGCAGAGCGCTGGGAGTTAAACCAGCCTTTGGAGACCTCAGCAGGGAAAATGTTGCTGTGTGTTTACACTCTCAGCAGGAAGCACACTGGCATGGCCACACTAGCAGCTCTTGCAATACCTCAGTGAGCAGTGCATCGTGGTAGCTATCCCAGCATGTAAGTGACTGCAACATGCTTTACAAATGTGGGGAATGAGGTGGAGTGTGACAGGGAGTGTGTTGCATATAGGTGTGGGGAGACAGAGGTTTTTGGCATGCTGAGAGCATGTCAGCATGCTGTCTTGTAAGTTCAGACAGCAGCAGACTCTTCCTCCCTCTGCCTCTCTCTCACTCACTCAAAGCAAGCAACATTCCTCAGTAATGGTTGCTTTGTCTCAGAGCAGATAAGCATGCGGGATGTCAGAAACAGAGCTTTCCTACAGCCGAGTTCAAAACAATGACAAGAGTGGCCACTTGACTTAAGGGGACTATGGGACATTTCTGGAGGTCAGTCGCAGTGCAGTAATGCAACACCTCGTTCACACTGATGCCTGGGTGTTTCAGCCAAGGCGCAGCAAGCATTGTGCTTCTCATGGAGGTGGATTACGATGAGCTCTCCAACTGCAGAGTCCAGGCGCTCTAAGTGCCTTGCCAGTGTGGACGGGTTGGGAGTTAGGGTGCCGGGAGCTGCTTTAATCTGTTCTAACTCGCAAGTGTAGCCAAGCTCAAAGAAAATACCAGACTCTATCAGTTCCTACTTACATCAGGAACACCCCTCTGGTTCTGAATTTTGATTAGCTGCTTGGATCAAACAGGGGCAAGAGTAGTCTCATTTGCTTCTTAAAAACTACTCACATGCTTAAAGTTTAAATACCTTCCTTAATCAGGGCCTGGGTGATTGAAATGCTTTAAACAGGAAAATGACAACAGAGAATGATGACTACCCTGATTCACGTATAGATACCCTTATTTTATGCATATGCTAGTTTCTATACAAATAGCAGCATTCCTCAAACATTTGAGTGAACAAAAACTTATAAATGTGAATTTTCCAACTAGCAACTAAAAAGTAGCATGAACATATTGAAATGGACAGTCATTTGACAGTAGACTGAGTGTTTGTAAATGGGTCTTTCTTTGAAGCTTCAGTTAAACGCTGTGCAGTTAAAATTAGGGAGAGCTAAATTGCAAGACAAGTTGCAAGGTACTGCCACTAGTGGTAAGCAGTTCAAAGGGGATTGGATGAAAGTAAGATAGACTGTAAATATTCTTTTTTTTTACTGTTAGGCAGGACAGTTTGAACAGTTGACCTTGAGTAAGAAGATTATTATACTGCATGGTCATATTATGTAAGATTATGTAAGATTTATAGAGAGAGCTTTAAAAAATGTAAGAGATCCTGTAAAATATCAACATACCCATAAAACCCTTTTAACCTAGTTTAAGATGTTTTGATTAATTGTTTATGTTAAATAATCTTTTCATTTTCATCAGCTATTTTTCAAATGAATTATATAACAGATATTATTAAAACTCTTGTACAATCTGACCTTTAGATGCTGTGTAAAAAGTCAGAGTTATATTTTTATACAAAATAAAGATAAAGAGTTACACATGAATATTTGGGTTTGTGTATGTCCCATGTCATAGAAAAACAGCCAGATCTGAGACTTAGATCCAATAGACTATCAACATGCCTAAACATTTAATCACATTGGGATACATTAATTAATGGTTGTGAGGTGTCCAGATCCCATGGTGATGAGTCCCAAAGACAAGCTTAATTAATTAATTAATTAAAATGAGTTAATCAAAAATGGCTTTTTCACACTGCCTCATACCTAAATCTTAATATAAAATTATTAATATAAGCAATATGCAGCACTCAAGTTTTTCTTAAACACTCAATGTGCTTTATGGAGTTTCTAAACTGGTTCAGAACATTAGTCTGTTTTTTCTAAGTAGATCTAGAATAAAATCCAGTGCATTTTATTCAGGTGTTTTCCAGCTTTAACCTGAGCCATTTAAAAAATCTTCCAGGACAAGAAGATTATTTTGTAAAGACAGAGAATAAATAGTTAACAAATGTGAGAAATAGATCTACATGTCTTGGAATTACATTTTTACTGGAATATGTTATATCAGCAAAGCATGGCCAAAGCAATCTTAGTCTGCATGTGCAAAATGCACCAAAAAAGGCAAGTAGAACAAAGGGCTAAGAACAAAGGAATAATTGGACATGTCATTTGGGGAACCTGGACCTTTCACTGTTTGGCACCGAGTTTGTTTAACGTGCTGTACATTTTCATGGCAGCTGCTCTGCCCTTGTGGTTCTTCCATTGGTTTGTTTGTAAATAGGTGTGTAACAAAATGTTGAATTTGCACACAAGGCTAGAATAACAAGTTTCTTTAATATGTAATGTTGAAAGTGACACAAACTGTAATGCATGTCAGCACAGTAACCCATAACCTGTGAAGTGCAGTATTGCAGTGGCCAGTATTGATAAAATGCATAATATTTTTCCATAACTGTAATGAAAGCATGTACAAAATTTAAACCATGTAATACCAACACATTCACAAAAATCAAACACAGCACAACCTCAAAAAACATTTCATTCTCCCTCATGCATGAGACTATGCAAACCCATTATATGGGTGCACAAAGCATCCCTGATTTCCACCCCCTACTCCTGTGAACCCAGCACCAGGTGCACAGTCATTCCACCACCATCCTACAGCTACTCAGCATGTTGTGGACCCTATTTTTACCAACTCCTCTGAAATAAAGGTATAATTTCATAAACTATGGCAACGGGAGTAAGCAAGGCCCCTTAGAATAACAGTGGGGACAGTGAGTCCATTTGTAACAATGTCATTTGGTGGGAATAATGTCCTAGTTTGTTCAGGAAGGTAAAGTCCCAAACTATGAAACACCGAGACATCATACAGCCTTTGAGTCCATCCCGTGTCAGTTCATGTATCTGCCCCTATGGTCAACTAGGGCCAGCATAACTATAAAGGAGTATTCTTTGTAGATTATGTACTTAATGTGTGCAACGTGGAAGGCAAATTATAGGCATATGAGTCTTGTCAATGGTCCAGGCACAGTTTGGGAAGGCCATTCTCTCAAAGCCAGCAATAGTTTCAGGAACACTGGTAATGTCCACCATCTTTGGGTACATCACAATCCTGATAATCTCAAAAACCTATGCCACAACAACCCCTACCATTGATTCACGAGCTCCAAAATATTGAGCCACAGACTTGTAGCTGTCTGGGGTAGCCAGTTTCCAGATGGCTATAGTGACCTACTTCTGCACTGGCATGGCCTCCTTCTTATGGGTGTCTGGGTGCTGGAGGGTTGGGACAAACTGATCACAAACCTCCAGGAACATCTGCTTCTTCATGTGAAAGTTCTGGAACTACTGTTGGTCATCCCAAGTCTACATAAGGAAGCGATTCCCACTAATTTGATGGTGGCCCTACTCCAGAAGTGCTCGCCTATGTAGGGGGGAATCTGTGGCTAAGGCAACAGGCATGAGCAGCATCAGCTGGGTCTCAGCTGGCATGGCAGTATCCTCCTCTGAGAGGAGCTTCTGAAGTTCAAAAACTGTCACCAAAATGTCCACCAGCATCTTCCAGATTCTCTGCCTGATTCCTGACAGTGTGAGGTAGAGAAGTTCTTTGTCTGGGTCAGGATTCGTATTTATAGCTTGGGATTCTGAGTGTGAGTGGACAGAAAATGGCTCAGCTGGATGAGTTCATGAGCTAAAGCCATCCAAAACACTTCTGTTCAATTCTCATGGGACAGAAAGACGAACTGTCTCAAAACCCATATGAAACAAGCCTTAGAAAGCCTTCAGCAGGCCTGGGCACTACGAAAACGGAAGATAGTCGTATATACCCCCAGAAGCTGCAGTTCTGAATTAGTCTACAAAGCACAGTATGGACACACCAGAACAGTGGTGAACCTGGGTTTCCAATGCAGTGTGGACGCTCCAGTGAGGGTTTGGGAACAATGAGTCTGGAAGCATGGTGTCATACAGATCTGGGCTTAATGTGCTGCGTAAACATACCCTGTGAGAACTCTACATTCATCGGCCTATAGTGCTGTAGGTCCTGCCAACCACATTTGGCTCACTTCTGTTTGAAGAACACATGGCATTTTAAATATTTCCTAATAAAATTACACTGAAGCTGGGCACTAACAGCATGCACATACTTCTAACATAGATGCTCTGCCTCCACTGCACGTCCACTAGAGTCAGATTTCTTTAGGTGGATGCTTTTCTTCAGATGGATTTTTTTTCTGCGGGAGGGGGAAAACAACAACAGCAAAATCCTGAATGTTCAAGAATCAAATTGGACAATTCAAAATCAGTTTACAATTGACACATAGTTACCATGTGATCTATTGCAATTTGCTATAAAATTAAGGCAAGGGTGTACTTGCTGTCCACAAAGTCATCTTTCTGGTAACCTTTTCATGTTGCTTGTATTAAAAAAAATTATCGTGGGTTTTTTATTATATTATTAATTATTATTAATTATTATTATTATTATTATTGACTGCACGTTCCCTTGGCGATCATGCTGCCTCTTGAATGAATTACTTGTGACATTTCACTCAGAATTTGAAGCATGCAGCGAAATCTGGTTTCAGGCAACTTGTACTTGCTGGTTTCATTCACTGAACAGACAAAATATAGGAAAATAAGAGATTAAAAGAAAGAAGAAAATTCACTACTAAAATGGATGCATGGTTTTCTGTTTTTTTTTTTATGTTCAAAGGCTGGTGACTGAACAAATGAGGCTGGCTGGTTTTGTGGATAGCATTAGTCCTGAGCTCTCAGATGATGCTGGACTAGTTGGAGATGAAGTTTTTTTGGAGTGAGTTAAACTAGGTCACAGTTTAGGCTGCTTGAGCATCAATCTTTAACCCAAACCTACTGTACTCCCTCTTTTTCTAATAACTGAAAAAACTGGAGCAGCTTGGGAATTGCAGCTTCAGGCCCCAAAAAGGGGATGTGATTGTCCGATAGTGAACTGAGTCTTGCTCCTGTTGAAATCAGTGGAATCATTCTGGATTTACATTGGTGCACCTGAAAGGGTGTGGGGCATTGCTTTTTTTCTCTTATGGTCCCCATTTAGACGCAGATTGGAACTCTGAGGACCAATGTATCTGCTGTAAAACAGGAACAGTCAAACATACTGTGTTGCTTTTCAGATTTCTTTCCTAATTTATGAAGGTTGTGAGGGGGAGACAACAATCTGTACCCAAGAGAAATGCAGTGAATCAGCTTGTTCTTTATGGTGAAATGTTCTCTTACGCAACTGCTGTACCTCTGAGAAAAAACAAATAAACTGAAGATCTCTCTTTAATCAAGCTGGGGTTGTTTTTTTTTAAAAAGCCTGTTGTTTTAACACAGCAACATAAACGATAGACTTTAGCCCCTATTGCAGTATGTGGTGTCATTTTGAAACATTGAACTGAGACTGCGCAACTGAAATCCTTGGCTTTGGCTGCAGGACAGTGCTGATTAATCAGACTGGACTACTACAGATTGGGGACAGTGTGGAGCCATCCCATCCCAGGAGAACTCTGGGAAGGTGGGATCCTTCTTGAGCACCTCAGCAGACAGGTGGAACTCCATTTTAGGAAGTGCTATACATACACAACCCGTCAGCTTTGTCATGGCCCCACTTCCAGTGCCTCCCTTTGGGGTGTCTTCACTGCTGGGGGCATGCAGAGGGTATAGCCCCTTCCCTCTAAGGGGCACAAGTGTTACAACTGTAGTTAGCTGCTGGGCAGGGACATAACAGACAGAAGGAGAGTGCTGCTTGCATCTTCTGCTCCATCATGCAAAGCTGCAGAGCAACCAGAGACAACTTGGCTCAGCTGAGATATCACCAGGAGATGCCTGTAGATCAATATGTAAATGAACTGAAGAGATCAATGGAAATACAGCAACAATAGCATGTTCTCTTACATTTATATGGATGTCTTTGTAATAGTCACTCTTCAAAAAAGAAACAGTATATGAGATGTTCCTAACATGACTGTGAGACCTAGCCACGTGGCTGGGTCCTACTCATTGCCCACAATGCGGGAGGGTAATGATGGAAGCTTTTCTTTCATGAGGCCCTCACCTGTGATGCCTCCCTGGGCACAGTCCTCTGCTGTTCAACTTTAATGTAAAACCACTGTGGGATGATACTCATCCGCATGTCTCCTTCTCACCTGATCCCGACACGGCAGGTGCCAGGCAAGCCCAACATCTGGTACAGCTTGCAAGGAGGATAAAAACCAGATGGCTGAAGGCCAACCCCAACAAGATGGAAGTAATGCTGACTAGCAGTGGGAAGCACTTGGAGGACATAGCAAACTACATATAGAACCCCACATCACTTGCGGGGATTGCCCCACCACTGTAGAAGCGATTAGTGGTCTTTGGGTATCATCAAGCTTATTTCAGTGCCTACATTGCCAGGTTGCTTCTGTGGCCAGACTTTATTTATTGATTTCAATCTGGAAATGAAATCGTGCCCTGACTCTGAGATTCGGACCTAACTGTGTTCTATTAGCCTGATGAGACTATTGCAGCCCCTCAGGGCACCCAGCTTGTGCAAGATGCAGTTCGTGCTTTCTGAGTGACATGGGCCAGCGGCAGGCAGCGTGCTGTATTTGTCCTCTGCTCTCTGCCTGGAGACTCCAGGGTGAAACACAAAGTGCTATCTATTCACAACATACTAAATGGCTAGCTCTCCATTTCTGACCTCTGTCTTACTATCCCAATGGCAAAACACACAGGATCCAACAGCAGGAACTTCACCTCAGTAACACACTCCCACTAGAAACAAGCCTAAAAGTAAACATGGCCTGTCAGAAAGAACTGTAAAATGCAGATCTCTTTCAGCAGGCTTCCCACTCATGAATTATGAAACCCTAGGGTTTTAGGGCCAGCTTTTGAAAGGTATTTAATTGCCTAGTGATGCAGAAATCAATGGGAGGTAGGCACCTAGGCACCTCTGAAAAGCTCACTAGGCACCCATCCGCATCTTTAGGTGCCTACTTGCTTTAAAAATCTGGCCCTGAGCCAAATGGCTAGACTTAACTCCTCTCTGTCTTAAAAACGCGGAATAAAGGGAAGCATGGTATTTTGGTTTCTGTTACTGGGAATTGTGAACAGTCTAGTTTATTTCATGTAAGCGTTCCCAGATCTGTTATTACAATAATGGAGGAGCAATTTATAAACTCATGTAATACATTATCCATACTAGCAGAAAAATGTTCTTACAACTATCTCACCTCTCTGGGCTAGACCACTGAAAAAATCCTATCTGAAGTATAGTGTGGGTAAAATGGTTGTTAAATCCCTGTACTCACTGCTTAATTTATGGAGGGTTCAAAGAGTTTAACCTTTCATAGTAATATCCAGATATGTTCATGTCGGGTTGATTTGACTGTTTGGTGCAGTCTTGGATTCTTCTGGTGTAACCCCACAGAGACAGGGCCCAATTACAATAATTAAGATACAGATACACATCGAGATTTCAACCCAACCCAACCTATGAAGAGCAGAGATGTTTGGATCCAGGATTTCAGTTTGGGCTCCTCTCTGCCAAAAATGCAGTTTGGATTTTTTCTTTAACACCCCCCTCCTGTCCGTATTCAGGGCAGCAACAGCTGTCAGTGTCAGCATTAATAGCTTTCCACCCAGAAAGAGCAGGCAAGCACCTGTTTGTTAATTATTATTTAGGATAATGAAACTAACCATTTAAAACATTTTTAAAGTGCTTCCTAAATATATTTGTATTATTGTGGCCTGGTTCATTGCTATGCAAGTTACATCAGGCCAGATTTTTACACTATTGCTCTCACCAAACAGCAGCTTATTCTGCAAGGAATCCGACTGAAGTGAGTGAGACGACTCATGTTACAAGCATTTATTTAACAGGGATAGAGGTATCATAATCTGGCCCTATGCGGAAAGTCCAGATCCCATTGTTTATGTCAGAAACATGAACATAAATAATGGAATTTGCATTCAGTAATATGCAATCCAGTGCAACAGACAATGAATAATTAAGCACCTGTAGTTTCTATACATTTTACTTACCAAATTCTAGCAGGAACTGTTAAATTTAAAACAAATTGATGGCCTTTGAATGGACGCTTAACTATGAGCACAGACAGTCCTATTGAATTCATGAGGCTTTGTATGTGCTTACAGTGAAGCATGTGCTCAAGTGTTTGCAGAATCAGGGTCTATGCAAGCAGAAGGGATACTTCAGGGTAAAATAACTTTTCCAAGTTATGCACGACCGATCTGGTTTACGATATCATACCGTTGAGTTTAAAGGACATTTCCCACACATTTATTCAGCATGATACTCTTACAGGCAGTATTGCTCAATGGTGTGACCATCTTTGCATTTAGTTTTCAGGAAAATTCCCATGAATGAGATGAAATGAATGTTTATGTCATGCATTGGTCTTTGCCCTCCCCCCGGCACTCACTTTAGTTTTCATTCCGTCAGTTCTTTATTGGCTGAATGTTGTCAGTCATTCAGTGCAGTGGTGATGGATCTCAAACATGCTGTGAGCTTTCTTCAGCTCTCGTAATCATAAGGGAAAGTGGGTGCAAGAGCCAAATGGTACCAAGTGGCGTCATGACTCTCCCTACATTCTTTCTCTTTGTGCCAAAAGTCTCATTTAAACACTGTTATGGACCTAGGATTATGACCTATGAAGCCCAGAACCCTCAGAAGAACCATTTCTGTATTTTCTTTCCTTCATTTTCATTGTATACCTCTGGCCTTCTCTAGCACTGATAATTTAGGAGAAAAAAAAAATCTGAAACCTGTCATAAATAATTATATAGTTCTGCAGTCCTCTCAGCAATGATTTGGGTTTAGCAGTTATTTTTGAAACATGCCAGCACTAATGCACTTCTTAAAGTGCTTCCAGTTATTTGCTTTTTGTGAACAGTGGTGAAGTTTTCCACTGACATTTTAGTACTGGCCTAGAGCTAGGTGAGATGGAGGCAGGATGATCCTGCATTTTAAGCCATATGAGACTGGGGTTTGGGTGGGGACTTGCTGTCTGCAGCTCAATCCAGACAAGATTGAAATAACATGAGTACGATCAGGAAAGCAACCAGGAGAGTCAGGAAGGATTATATAGACACCCTGACTGATTGCATCTGCCGTTTATTACAAAGGCAGATTCACAGCTTGGTGGTCTTCTTATTGGATCAGGGGCTACTGCTTGCTGATTAGGTAGCAGTTGCAGTCAGGAGCCTTTTATTTTGACCATTTATCTCTCTTGCTATCACAACACTCATCTTTATACTCGGGGATGCAGACCTTGCTGTGCTTATCCATTCCTTTGTTATCCTGAGATTGCATTAGTGTAAGGCAGGCCTGCACAACTCGGAAAGCAGCGAGGGCCATATTACTGCAAAAAACCCAGCTGCGGGCCGAAAAGCCCAGCGCTTGCCCCGCCTTCATCCACTTCCCCCCACCGCTTGGCTTGCCCTGCCCCTACTTACCTACCGCGGGCCGCACAGTGAGCCCGTGTGGGCTGCATGTGGCCTCTGGGCTGCATGTTGTGCAGGCCTGGTGTGAGGTGTTCTGCATGGGGAATGTATCTTGAGATTCTCTGAAAACTGAGCTCCTATAGAATGTAAGGACCCTCTTATTAAGGGCTGTTGCACACAAATAATGCATTACTCTGGTGCTCCAGGACTGGCACTGCTGCTTGTTAATTTTCATGTGGCATTACAGAGTTGGTTTTAACCTATAAAGCTGTCAATGGGCCTTTGTTACCTGGTTAACTAAGAGACTGCAAAACCGCCACTGGGATGAACCAAGACAGAAATATCTGAATCTCCTATAATTACCATCAAAATATTGACAGGTAAGTAACTTGACTTGACTACAATTCAAGCTACTGTTTAATACCAAGGTACGATAGCTGAAAAAAAAATCAGCTAAAATAAACTGGAGGAAGAGAGGAAAAGAGAGAAGCCATGTCAGGCTATTTTTATATTTAAATAACTCATTTTTATAGCATTACTTCGAGTTATCAGATAATGCCATTGTGGATGGTCTTGCTAATTCTGGTCATCTGAATGTATAAGCAGTTAGATCTAGAAAGAAATACTTATTGTCAGCCGTGGTGAAGTTCTTTTTAGAAGCTGAACAAGTAAATCAGTTTTCTTCTGAATCTCACTGATTAAGAATCATCTGTAGAGCTACCTGCTGCTTGCAGGTTATTCTCCTGTAAGCAAACAAAACATTATACTGTGCTCAAATGTTGCAGTCAGACTGACATAGTGCTCTGTTAAAATACCACAAATATGGAGTTATCCACGTGATCAAGAATTCATTGCATGACTGATTATAGGGAGTCCCAGATTTTTCAAGAAAGGGAATAGAACAACCAGGGACCAGAATGCCTCTAAACCTCCTTAAATATTTTATTTGGCTGAAAAATAGACAAATACAGCATAGAAATATGCATAAACACTTTTTCAGAAAGTGCAATTCACTTCTGATTTTTGCAACCCCTCTAATTTGCATATTTCCAAACATCTGAGCTAGTTAGATTTATTTGCAAGAATATCTGCAGACAACAAAAGCATTGCAAGTTTTGGATAAATACATACAAGTATTTGTAAAAGAAATGTCATTTAAAAAATCATACAAAGGTTTAATCAAACAATTAAGGTTATTAACACAACTTGCAAACAGCAAGAACTCCTGCTTAGGATACTTACCTCATCCAGAGGACAGAACAGAAACAATACACTCTGACCAAATACGGCATGCATAAGAAATCACAAATACAGAAAACCAGTCTACAAACAAAACCTATTTTTCAGACAATAATGAATAACAAATTCATAAACAATTATTTGTGCATAATTTTTGAATGAAAACAAGAGCTAATTTTGTCAGAAATTATTTGCAGATAATATTTTGACCAGTTCTAGTCGGGGATGCCATGAAAGGAAGAAACCTTTTAAGAAGTTTGTGTGGTGGTGGTGAGTAGCTGGGTTGGAAGATCTTAGTGCCAGAGATCTTGCTGGGAGCAGCAGACGGAGAGATTGGGAGATAGCTGAGGTCAAGGGAGGATACTCCTTCAAACTGCTCCCAACATTTTAAATAGTTTGAATACTTTTGGAGTAAGGGTTGAAGTTCTGGCCAGATTTCCTTTTTTTCCAGAATGGTTTGTTTATCACTATCATGAGCAACAGAAAATGTGATGGTGTGGGCTGATGATAACGAATCAGGAGATTTCTGTTCATTTATCACAAGATGTAGCTCTAAAGTGCATCTGGTATATATTTTGAGATCTATTTTTCTTACTGGATGGTTGAGGTAATGAACATCTTTAAATAAAAAATCATAATGGGAAGAAAGCCCCTTCATACCTGTGAGGTGTATCGGTGACTTGGAGGTAGACTCAGTACAGATAAAGACATGGCATGAGCTCTGCAGGTGATATACTTCAAAAAGCTCCTCATCTATTTACGGTGGAATTTTCAAACTCTGGAAGTTAATGGCAGTTGGCAGCCCAACTCCATTATGTCCCTTTGAAAATGATAGCCTTGAATGTTAGCATCTCTCTCTTCCTTAGAAAGTAACCTATTTGGCAAAGGAAACCAGCAAGGAGTTTGCAGCTGATTAAGGACCCTGTGCTTGTCTGTTGATTACATGTAATGGATGTCGACATCAGTACTCACCCAAGGAGGGCACAGGGCGATGTGAGCTATAAGATGTATAAATCATTGCAGAATTTGCCTGTATCCCATAAAATGCCTTTGCAATTCACAACTACAAAAATCAAAGCAGAGACAGGCCAGCTTCATTCTTCGAGCCAAATTCTCTGCTGGTATAAGTTGGCAGAGCTCTGTCTATCAAAGTCAATGGAGCTTCACCACTTATGGAGAATTTGGAGGCAGATTTTCAAAGGCATATAGGGGAGTCAAGTGCCCAACTCTTATTGACATCAAATAACTTTCAAGAGGCATTCTGTGACTAACTGGACTTTGCACCTTTGAAAATCTCCCTCTTGGCCCTTAAATTATATTTTCCTTTTACTAGGTTTCACTGAGACATCTTTCTACTCCACCTTGAAATTTCAGTGCTGTTTTCGAATGTTCATCTTTCTCTAACTGTATAATTCCAATTTTGAGAGCCTAATTGTCCCACCATTCCAATGGGCAGATAAGGTAAATCTGGGAGTGCAACCTTCATTCTACTCTCGTCTCATTGAAACTTTTTCACAGATGTATTGTGAGGTTGGAGTTCCGTGTGTCAAGTGAAGGCGGGCCTGGTCTGGCTGCTCATACACTCTAAGCCTTGTGGGGATTGCAGTTAGAACTAAAGACCAGCAAGGCAGAATTATAGCTTGCTGGAAGCCCTTTTTCACAAGGAAATACCTCATCAGAGTGATCAGGAGACATCAAGTCTCCAAAGGGACCAGTATTGATGTAATTAAATGGTGGCTGAGAGGGTGTGGGCTTCCACAAATCTCAGGATAGCTCAGTTTAGGGAGGTAAACACGCTGTCTGTTCAAGAGGGGGAAGCAAGGAAACTCCACAAGTGACAACTCCAGATCTTTTCACCACACAGTGCTCTGTGGCAATCCAGAGCACTGCTACTGCATAGACCCTTTCCTCCTCAGGCTTTAAATCCATTGGGTTATGTTGAGTAGGAGAGTGACACTTTCAGATTCACCAACAGTAAAGGCGAGTCCATACCACAGCACCACACACATCATTTGCCACAACACAAGTATCAGTGTGTTTTCCACAACAGATCAGGTTTTTAATCCCATGACCCCCAGGAGGGGAAAAAATGGTGGGAAGGACTGTAGAGTAGACTCCACAGCTACTTGGCCTGATGATGAAAATGAGCGGGGAGGTCTTTAGTTTACACTGCTGCCAGTCCTTTAACCTTTGCAAGCATAAGCATTCACTCCAAAAATTTCCAAAATAATAATAGGGAAGCTGTTTAACCACAAAACTATCTGCACCAGCTGCACTGGCTTGCTTCCGACATCTGGGCTCCAAACTGGGTAATGGAGAAAACTCTATTTTAAGAACTCTGGCACTAAGCAGAATGGGGAGAAAAAAAATTCACATCTTTACTGAAATCAGAGCCTGTTGAAAACATTTCTGTTTGCCTGCCACAATTCACCAAGCAGCCTAATGTGCCAGCTATTAGTACCCAGCAGAGAGTATGTTTGCAGCTATTCAACAAAACTATCACATGCCCCTAGTCAAGGCAAGACTGATCAGCTGCTGAGCGCTGGAGCTGATGAGGAACAGGGTTGTTAATAAAAGCAACAAAAACAAAATGGAGGCTGAATTTGATGTGTTTTTTTAAAATCTAATGTACGGTATTTTACAACTGTCAAGTATGACTCAGAAAGTGCTGTGCCTGCATGGGGTCTTTGAGAAGTTTTCATCTTCTTTTTCTCCATACTTAGCTAGCACCATTAAGTGTGGGTGACTTGTAGTTTTTTAATTTGCAGCTTCTGAAAGTCGCTGAGAAATAAGTATAAAGTGGTGGTACTCGGAGGTGAAAGTAAGCCAGTACGCCTCAGTATGGCGTACCAGGAAGAGCCGGTGCGCTGGACTGGACTGGCTTTCCCAGGAGGCAATTGAAAGGGCCTGGGGCTCCCAGTAGCGGTTGGAGCTCCAGGCCCTTTAAATTGCTGCCAGAGCCCCACTGCTGGAGCCCTGAGGTAGTGGTGGCAGCTGGGACCCCCGGGACTCCAATGGTGACCAAAAAGGCTGTGGTAAAGCAGCTGGGAGTCCCTCGCCCTTTAAATCACCACTGGAGCCCTGCCGCCACTACCCTAGGGCTCTGACAGCAGGGATCAGGCGGCAATTTAAAAGGCCCGGGGTGGTAGCGGCAGCTGGAGCCCCAGGCCCTTTAAATCACCTCCTTAGTTCTTCTGCGGGAACCCTAGGATGGTGGCAAAGGGTCTTGGGTGGCGATATAAAGGGCGAGGGTCCTGGCTGCCGCTACTGCCCTAGGCCCTTTAAATTTCTGCAGGAGCCTCACCACCCCTACCCCATGGCACTGTTCACTCTAAGCTGTGCATGTGTGTGTGCGCAAACAGATCCTAAACTCCGCACACATGGAGAAACACTGAGCGCACAAAAATTTGCACAGAAACACAAAAATTTGCACAGAAGAAATTTTTTGCACACACAGCCTGTCAAAAATTAGAGGGAACATTGCCCCAGGGCTCCGGCAGCAGGGTTCGGGTGATGATTTAAAGGGCCTGGGACTGTAGCGGCAGGCAGAGGCCCAGGCCCTTTAAATCACTGCTTGAGTTCTGCTGCCAGAGCCTTGCTGCTGGAGCCCGGGGCTCCATCAGAAGTTTAAGGGCCTGGGGCTCCACTGTGGTAGCAACAGCTAGAGCCCCGGGCCCTTTAAATGGCCCCCGAACTCCGGGGCTCCCAACTGCCTCTGCAGCTGGTAGCTCCGGCAGTGATTTAAGGAGTCCGGGGCTCCCAGCTGCCACTACCACAGCCGGAGCCTGGGGCCCTTCAAATCTCAATTTAAACGGCCTGGGGCTCTAAAGGGCCTTCCAGTGGAGGTGTGACCCCCTGCTCAGGACTCTGGAGTAACAGTAAATCCTTAAAGTTACTTTCACCACTGGTGGTACCTTGCTTTCCGGGAATTACTTAGACATGTTTATTGTATGCAGTGTTGTTGTAGAAGTGCTGGTCCCAGAATATAAAGGAGACAAGGTAGGTGAGGTAATATCTATTATTGGACCAGCTTCTGTCAGTGCAGTGTAAAGTTTTGAGCTGCACGGAGCTCATATTTATTTATTATTCTTTATTGGAGACAGGAGGCCCTGCTGCTGGCAAATGGGACACGGATACCAGTGTAGGAGGCAGCTGCCCACTTGCTACTCCTCACAAGATGGGCACCGCTTAGTCTCAGGCACCACTAACCTAATACACAGAATTTAAAAATCCAACTTGTCCTTTTGTAACACATGGACACAAATCTATTCACACTGGAATTTCTCTTCATTTTTAATAATTTATCTCCAGACTTATTACTGAGAGATTGTATTACTTGTCACAATGACATAAGAGCCAGATCGCCCTCAGACACAACACAGATGAGTCCCGATCCTGAGCCAGCAAAGTTCTCTTTGTGCTGGTGGAGGAATGCAAAGTGACCTTAAAACTCCCTTTAAGGTTCATTTGAGAATTTCCTTCATGTAGGGCTGTCCTGGACTGGTTTAAAGCCAGTGGAGCTTATTTTACCTTATCCCCTCCTAGCCTACCACCCCATGGCACAAAAGGTTTTCTGGGGTAGGCTGCAGGAAATGGGAAAATATCACCTACCAATGCAGGCTCTTTGAAACTATTCTAGGGGGTGTAAAATAACATAGCCTTATGCCTGCTGGTTAACTTGTACTGGGGGGTGGGGGGTGAGGGTGGTTACACTCACAGTTTCCACAGGATCAGGGGAAGTATGAAGACAGCTTAGAACTTTTGCCTTCCTCTCTCCATAGCTGCATCTTGTTCATGCTCAGCACAGCAGACGGCTGAGCCCATGAGCGAGCAAGTTCTAATTAATTCATTGGAATAGCCAATGAACAGCCAACGTGAGAAAAGCAACTAACTGATTCCAGTGTGTTCCCCCACTATGTAAAAATACACAGGAGGGGGAAAATAAGGCTGCAAACTGTGCCCTTTCATTCCTCTGAAGATTGTCTGCTGTCTGGGCCCCTGGACAGGACAGTGTGAGGTATTAAGCTATGTAATCAAAAGGAAATATCAATTACACTAAAGTATATTTGGAATAATTGCACTGACTTCAGTGACAGGTGATGTAATAGACAATCTAGTGCCTATTATTTTCTGTGTTATGCTAGATGTTCTACCATATTGCTCTGTGATGCTTGAAGGTCAAACCCAAAACAGCAAAGAACTGTTTCTGAAACTTTGGGACAGAGCCTGATCTCAATTACACTGCACCGGAATCTGGCCCAGTGTTTTATTTTTTAATGTTGTGCTTTTAAGCTGTGGAGAACAACATGCATTAATGAAGGTGAATGCCAAGTATTTTCCAAAGGATGTCACAAAACAATACAGAGTGCAAAGAGTCAAAGAATCAGAGAAGTCAGCATTGGAAAAGACACGCTAGACTGTCTGTTACATCACGTGTTATTGAAGTCAGTGCAATGATTCCAAATATTCGTTAGCGTAATTGACAGCAGAATCCAGTTCAGTTTCTCTTTTGTCCAAAGAATCTAGGTCTGTAGGGTTGAACTGTGTTTTTCCATGATTTGTTTCTTTAGTGAAGAGAAGTCTTTTCACATAAGAGATCCAATGTTACCCCACCCACATACTTTTCCACTGATTATAGTGCTAGAAATTTGAGAAAAATGAACAAAACATGAATATCCAGCGCTGTCAGAAGTAAACTAACAGCCTACTGTGACTTAATTCATGGTTTCTTTTAACTTCCAATTCCAGAGTGACCTGTATTCCCAAGCATAGCTCTCAGGGAACGTGTAACAAATACTTAATTGGAAGCAGCTCGCTTATGGAAGTGTCGCTTCATACAAAGAAAGGGTCAGGTGACAGCACCTACACATTTGTCATTTGAAAAGGTGAAAGACAACACTTTGGAATTCCAACATACCTTGCCCCTATTGTCTACTTAGGAAGTCCTCTTAAAATACAATATATGTTGAGTACAGGTCTTGCCACCTAAGTATGGGCTGCTTTTGGCTCCAGATGCAGGGGAATCCCCAGAGCAGGTGTCATTCTACATGCTGCTTTTCCTGGCTGAAAGTCACTAAGGGCTGGTCTACACTAGGGAGAGGGGTTGATTGAAGATACGCAACTTCAGATACGTGAATAACGTAGCGGAAGTCGATGTATCTTCAGCCAACTTACCTGCCGTCCTCATGGTGGCGGCGGTCGGCGATGTGCTCCCCCGTCGACTCCAGCTTGCGCCTCACCTCGTGGCAAGCTGGAGTTCCGGAGTTAACAGGGGCGCTGTTGGCAATCAATTTATGAGACGTGATAAATTAGATGTGATTAATAGACGTGATAAATAGACGTGAATAATGAGACATGATAAATCGATTGCCAAAAGATCGATTGCTACCCGCCGATCCAGCAGGTAGTGAAAACCTACCCTAAGGGAAAGTCTACCCTGCAGTCAGAGGCATTAATCCAGCTCAGGTAGGCATATCCACACTAGCTTTTATCTAGCTAGCCTGGCTAAAAGTAGCAATAAAGATGCAGTGGCATAAGCTTCAAAGTGGGCTGCACAAACCTGCCCAGCACCAGGGGTCCATACTCCCATTGCTAGCCTGTGCCAGAGTCCGTACCACTATATCTTCACTTCTGTTTTCAGTTGTGGTAGCTAAATTAGGAGTTAACGTGGGAAGTGTTTGGATAATACATCTCACAATTCGTGAACATCAGGAAACTAACCCTATCCCATAAACACATTCTTACCTCAGAAAGCCTTCAGGCGCCTACTTGTATGCATTGCAACTTAATTTTGCTTTCACAGGGAATTCGCTTAGTGCTTGGAGGGAAAACATATTAGACTTTCATACTAGTGTTAATTTATGCCACATTTCCTTTCTATTTATAACTGAAACATTCTAAATTGGCAACCATTAGATGCAAATATATTATAATCTAACAGAAGGCAAAATATTCAGTAAATCTGATTTAATTAAGGAAAAAAATCATTCATATATGGCTGACTAATGGTCCTGCAGTTGCAATTTGTAGAAGACAATTTGCTGAAAGAACTGCTGATGACTTGTGGAAAACTTTGAAGATTAGTACATTTAGATGTAATCCCTCTGTCGCTATGTCTCTCATTACATTCTCTTTTATTTAGGACAGTTGCCTAAATAAAAGATTTTTGTTACTTGAAAGCATTTTTGATCGCTCATTTATTTCCCACCCGTAATTATAACGCTCTCTTGGTGACATCACCATTGGTTGCAGTGACAAGAACTATAATAAATGACATGAATTAAGTATTATTGACGTCAAGTGGAAAATAAGCAGCTGGAATTGGTGAACTCTCAGAAATCCGGTTTGCATGCAAGAATCTTAAGTAAGAGAATTCAGTAGGAGAAATAGTCCATGGCCTGTCATACAAAAATAAATATCTACCTTGGCTAGTAGGAGACCACTCATGAAAGAGAACATTGGCAGGAGCAAGGTATGTCGGGATTTTATTTAGATAAATAGTGCCTCAGCATAACACCTGTAATTTAATTTTTTTCTGCCAAATTGACTTCAGTTGTAGCTGGATGTACTCTAAAATGCCCTTCAGGAGTATTCCCCCAGATTCTTCTGGCACAGCGTGAATTTCCTCCCGGCAGTGAAAGCCAGTTTACATTTATTATCGCTCACTAATTCCTTTTAGTCTGTCCTGGTAGGAATGCAGCAGGGACTGCAGGGGAAGAATATTAGTCCCGTTACTGCTTTCTTTGGTCACCAGGTTATTATATGAAAGGATGCATCACTGTCATACACCTCAGTGCATGATAGTTGAAGCCAGATCCTCTGTTGATATAATCTGCATTACGTTACTTAAATCAGTGGAGTTATACTGAGTTATAGAATCTGAGGATCTAGACTTTTATTTTTTATCTAATATAAATGTGGTACTACAGGTGCCTGTGTATATTGTTGTTGCTTCTTTGTATAACTGGAGATGGTATCCACCTTATGCATGAGCCATAACCTTTACTGACTGAGGATGGATGGATGTGTGCCATGCCATTGTCTCCACTGGGGCAAAGTACTCCCTACTGACTGTCTAGAAAACATCTGTGGTCCCTAGGCCCCATCTGCTGCTATATTGTCCCATGAGGGAGGCAGGGCTTCTGGCATCACACTGGCTTATAGGCTCTACTGGCCTGCCAGCAGAACACATGGTGTAAAATGCCTGTTACATTGACTCTGCCCCCATAACCCTGGTTATGACTTCATGTTTCCAGTGGAGGCCAAAACAGAAGAGGTCATGTACAAGGGTTTCTGCCAGCAAACCGCAAAGCTCCTGCTCCTGCCTACCTCATTTCTACTAGGCTTCGCAATCCTCTGCATTTGAGGATTTGAGGGCTGAAGGAATATGAGTGTATGTGTCTTTCCTGTCCCAGCACAATGGCTGATTTAGTGCTTGTGCAAGTCTATTGAAATATGCAGGATTCCATGGGGTGTAATTTTCGTATGCCTCTAAAGTTGCTTGTCCACAATAAATGTAGAGTGATATTTTGCTGTTGATCTCACAAGTGCTTATTCAGTGAGCAACAGGCATGCAAGGCTGTTTTTGCTGCAGAACAAGTGTAAGAGGAGGCTACATTCAGGCCTGTAGAAGAGCGAGGCTCCTCAGCCAGGCAAGCAGGCTCTCCTCCTTTGGCACCCTATTGACAGCCGCTTTAACCCTGCAACAGTCTGCTTCTTCTTGTGACTCAGCCCTCCAGATAAGCCACATTTAGTCCAATCCTTTCTGGGGTGGGCAGAGAGTGCAATAAACTAAATTCAAATAAACATAATTCTTTGTCAGAACCTGGACTTATTCCTCTGCAGGTTCTTCACCAAGACCTGCTCTTATGGAGAGCAACACCTTGCCAGACTTTCTCCATAGAAGCTCAGTTCCAAACTCAGTCATCTTTCTCACCATTGCATCAAGGTGTTTCTGCATCACATTTTCCAGTGGCCATTAGGGAAACACGGCCTTGGCCCTTCCCCTCCTCTAGGTAGTCCAGGGACCCTGTGGTGAGCTGCTAAGGTCTGCTCCCTCAGACTCCACACTGCATCCCTGGGCCTTCCCTCAGGCACTCTCCCAAGGCCACTCCTCGAGCTTGTTGTACCTCTTCATCTCCTTCATGCTGTAGCAACCAGAGAAGGGCTGCAGATTCTGCTCCTTGCTCCCTGCTTTCTCCAAGATCCTCAACACCCAGCAGCTTCCCCTCACTCTCCAGGATTCATCTTCAGTTGGGCCTGGCCCACGCTCCTGGTGAAACCAGCTACATTAACTGCTCTCTGTTAACACCTTTATTACCTGTGTGGCTTACATATATCACAACCTCCAAGAAAGGTTAAGTAATAAAGGCTTCATCTTGTGTCTATTCAAGTCATCCCAAAGCTTCAAATCCTAAATGAAGTTCCCTGCTCCAAGTGGAGGTGAATTCCAAGACTTTCATGTCTGCTCTCTTTCTCTGAAGAGTGCGAGGTGAAAAAAGGGTGGTGTCTGGGTGAAGAATAAAGGTATTTTGGTGCTTAGCTCTGTGCTTGTTAATGCTGCTGGATAGAGGTCCCTGCACGCTGTCCTACTCATCGTTTTTACCTTGTGTTTATACAGCTGGCAGTCTGCCTCTGTGCTGTGCAGGGTCAAGCCTTTTGATAATAAAATAAACGAAAAAGAATAATGAATAATAATGTAGTGACAATTGAAAACTTGCCTTAGATAAGTAAATAATTGCAGTTAGGTCCTCTCAGTGTTTGGAGACTTCAAGGTACCAAAGGATGTTGTACATTACTCAGGGAACCGTGCCTATTTATCTTAGGTAACACTCTGAGATCTTTAAGGGATCCCACTGTGCTTTGTATTCATATAGCAGGGGTCGGCAACCTTTCAGAAGTGGTGTGCCGAGTCTTCATTTGTTCACTCTAATTTAAGGTTTTGTGTGCCAGTAATACATTTTAATGTTTTTAGAAGGTCTCTTTCTATAAGTCTATAATATAGAACTAAACTATTGTTATAATATAGAACTAAACTATTGTTATATGTAGAGTAAATAAAATGTTTAAGAAGCTTCATTTAAAATTAAAATTAAATTAAAATGAAGGGCCCCCCAAATTGGTGGTCAGGACCTGGGCAGTGTGAGTGCCACTGAAAATCGGCTCACATGCCGCCTTCGGCACGTGTGCCATAGGTTGCCTACCCCTGTCATACAGCATTATGAGGGAGCTCAGTCTGTTTGACATTTTACTTCATTAGTAGGGATGCGCCCTGGATCAACGCTCCCTAAACTTTGGGGATGTTTATAATCCAAACTCAGTCATTTGAGTCTGAAAGGGATTTACTTTGGGGGTCTGATTCTTCTCTCACTTATGTAGCTTTTTTACTGGTGAGACGCCACTGAGTGCAATGGAGTTATTTTTTTGACTCACACCATTTCATATGTGAAGGAACTGGCCTTTGGTATGGCCTTGGAACTGAGGGAGAAAAGAGTTCACCTATGTATGAACAGCACGATGCTTATTGAACGCCACTATGAGCTGAGCAGTAGAGTGACTGAGCAACAGTATGAACTGCCTCAGACCACCATATTTTAAAACAAAAGTGTACATGTAGACAGTAGGCATGAGCAAGATGCTAGATCAGGCCTGCACAACATGCGGCCCGGGGGCCACATGCGGCCCGCACGGGCTCACTGTGCGGCCCGCAGAGAGTGAATAGGGGTGGGGCAAGCCAAGCGATGGGGTAGGGGGAAGCGGATGGGGGTGGGGCTTTTCGGCCCACAGCTGGGTTTTTTGCAGTAATATGGCCCTCACTGCTTTCCGAGTTGTGCAGGCTTGTGCTAGATGTTGCCCAGGTATTCTGTATTGCTGTAGGGGTCTGCATTCCTTCTAGAGACAATGTGTTAACCTTCAAAGCATCCCCAGTATTCCTAGAGTGCTGTTCACACAATAGGACAGAGATTGGTGGAGGGGTGTGTTTGTGTAGCTTTTTCTGATCGTATGAGGGCCACATACAATATGCTGTCTTTCAAAAAACATTTTAACTACTTTCTTTGATTTTTGCTTCTGTTTGGAGCCGATTATTGACATGTGTCTGTGCTAATTCTTTATCTATCAGCAGCCTTTGGCCATGAAGCTTTGTTGCCATGACTATGGTCTCTAGCAAGCAGAGACACCGTCATGCTTGAGGGCACAAATTCTTCTCTTTCTGAGAGAACTTGCAGGGTGATTGTTCCTCTACTCTGAGGCCCTCTCTTATAGGTACTGCAGACTATTCTGTTGCTTCTTTTGTTCAGTTTGCATAGGAAGTCACCACAGGAGATAGTGAGATTATATGGGTTGCACGGCTATCAGTATGTTAAAGTCACACATCTCCACAGCTCTCTTTTATCTGACCCAGTTAGCATGGTTGCTGGGCCTTCACAGCATCTGGCTGCCATGGTGGCTTAGATTAGAGTTAGCTGGCTGAAGCACATTCCAGATAATGCAGACTTGTGGGAGACGTAACGTGAAGAAATTTAGGAGGCAATATAAGCTCCTTCTATTTACTAAAGTTCACAATCTAGGGGTATTGTGTTGGAGCATTCACTGCTTCTAGACGTTCATTGCAACGGTGGCCAGAAGATTTTTTTTTTCCCCCTATTTTCCATCATGTCTTTCAGATACATACTTTTCGCTGTACCTTGACCCATCCAGATTAAACTGTCATAGGGTGCTCTCTACAGGGACACAGCTGAAAACCACTTGGAAATTTCAGCTAGTGTACAATGTGGTTTTCTGTTTACTTAATGGTGCTCCTTATACTGGAGCTCAATTAACTGCATTGATTTCATGTTCACTTCTTGATGCACGTAAAATTGTTCGGTTTCATATATAAAGACTTTTGTGCATTTGTCCTGTGCCTCTATCTTTTTTTTATACCACAATAGCTGAGATCACTTAAGGAGCCCAAGATCACAATCCCTAGATTTGTATGTTTGGCATTTGGCCCCAGGGCATTCTGTGTGGATGAACCTCACCTCCGAAGACCTCTTCACCCCTTAGTCCAACAAAATAAGCCAATTTATTGGCTTTCATGGCCCATTGCAAAGACCCTGTGTTTTAATGTACGCTTTTATTGAAAGGAAAATTGACTGGAGATAATCTTAGTTCTTGAAGTTGGGGAATACTTAGTTGAAATTATTCCATCTTAGCTTTATTTACAAAGTGTGTTTTTATATAATTTATTCATCTAGCACATTTTTATAGGTGCATTAGATACATTGAAAGAATAAATAAATAAATTGCATGACTGGTGTATAAAAAGGAAATATACTGGAAAATGCCCATGTGGATTACCTAACAGTAGCTGGTGGAGGAAGCAAGGTGTGAAATCATTTTATCAGAAATGGCCATCTGTAGTCTCACTTTAATCATTTGTACTATTAGAGTAGATAATATTACTTCATTCCCCATTGTAGGGGCTATTTCTTCAGCTGATGCAAAATGAAATGCAAGCAGTCAGCTGCAAGAATTTATTGGGTTCAGTCCTGGTATTGTCAAGCAATGACACACAGCTGCTTTAACAGTTCAGATAGTGCTCTCCTCTTTGGTTACACTGCTGTGGGTACACTATAGTCCCTGTATTAGGTTTCCGGAACTAAACACATAGCTGTATTAAATGTGTTGGCAGTGCATTCAGAGGATGTGTAACAAAGCTTATAATGTCAGTTCTGGTAGGTTGCACAAAACAAATAGGTACTTAGATACTAGGGGGACCAAATAAGTATCCAAATAGGCAATGTACGGCCACTAAGACACTCTTTTACATTTTTTTCCTCTAACAATTACTTATTAAGACACACTTGATTAAGAGTTTAATAGGGCTGCTCAGAATGTAAGTCAGGGTCTGATCCAAAACCCACTGAAATCAATGGAAAGACTGCCATGGATTTCAATAGGCTTGGATTAGGCTGTCAGTACAAAATTTGGCCACTGTGATTTGAGAAGGGAGGAAGCAGGTACTAGTGTTAGGAAAGTAGAGTGTACATACAAATCTTGTTGCTTATTTATTTTGATTAGAAACTCATGAGCGATGACACTAGTTTTTAGCACCAATCAAGCCGATATCCTCTCTCAGTGCTGTCCCAACCTGCTTTACTGATTGAGAGTCTGTTAGTTTCCCATTATAGCCAGTTGCCTCCTTGAAAAGGGCGCACTTTTATGGCGTATCTACCGCAGGGATCGGCAACCTTTGGCACACGGCCTGCCAGGGTAAGCCCCCTGGTGGGCTAGTTTGTTTACCTGATGCGTCCGCAGGTTTGGCTGATTGTGGCTCCCACTGGCCGCAGTTTGCTGCACCGCTTCAGGCTAATGGGAGCTGCAGGAAGTGGCGGCCAGCACATTCCTCGTCGCGCACTGCTTCCCTCAGTCCCCATTGGCCTGAAGCGGTGAACCAAAGTCAGTAGGAGCTGTGATCGTGGGTGTGGCAGGTAAACAAACTGGCCCAGCCCGCCAAGGGGCTTACCTTGGTAGGCTGCGTGCCAAAGGTTGCTGATCCCTGATCTACAGTTTGCACAGGTATACTTAAGCAAGGAATGCTGAGTGTGCTGCTTAGTGACTGGATCACTGGATTGTAAGGATTGTCAAACTTCCTCAGACTTGGAGTTCAGGTTCAGCTTGGATAAACATCCATGAGAACAAGTTTTTTTTATCAGATTCCAGCACTTCCATTTGACATCTTAGCTGGAAGTACCACAGGAAAAGTTACTTTTGGCTCCAGTCCCGAAAAGAAACCAGAAGTGCCAAGCACTTATCCAAATAATTCATAACTGCAGGTGCAGTTAAAGTTCAGTTCTAAACATGGAATAAGGTTAGGGTGACCAGATGTCCCATTTTTAAAGGGACAGTCCCATTTTTTTGGGACTGTAAGAATGTAAGTCAGGGTCTGATCCAAAACCCACTGAAATCAATGGAAATACTGCCATGGATTTCAATAGGTTTGGATCAGGCCGTCAGTACAAAATTCCCAAAAGTGTGTCGGCACTTAACTGCCAATGAATAATCCTGTGCTTTGAACTCTACAGCTAAAAAGTGCTAGATATTATTTTGGATAATTCTGGATATTATTTTAAAATCATTGATTAAGTTGATAGACTTATATATTCAATATTTTGTTTCCCAACTGTCTTACACAAAATGCTCTGTCTCAACTGTGATGTTTTGAGTAGAGTTGGATGGGAAAAGAAAAATATCATGAAACTTTGGCCTCATTTTTTCTAACATCATTTTTTTGCTGATATTTCAAAATTTCCAAGCATCTCATGAACTCTATAACTGGTTGGAAAATGGGGTGAAATTTTCACAAAAACTTGCAAAACAATGCCCAATTTCTTTTCAAATTGACATTAAATTCTCACCAGTTTTCACTGTGAGTAATGCCTCTTTACAGATAGGTTTAGCCTTTGTTGTGGAGCTTTCCCTAGAAAGTGGAAATCACAGGAGCTTTGTGTTCTCACATAACAACTGGATGTTTGATGTATATAGATTTGGAATGTGACTATCCCATGTGAAAAGCATGGATATGTTGCCATTTTTTAAAGCCTGCAAAGGTTTTGTTACGTGGAACAAAAAGAAATAACTCAGGGTTAGATGTAATAGACCAAGAGGTGAGGTAACTATATGTACATAAAATAGAAAATCACATATATAAGAGAAGAGAAGAGCCAACACTATAGCATGTGCTTAAAGGAGTATATCAAAAAGAAAGGAGAGCTCAAAATCAAGATGAAGTAGAATGGAGAAGAGAAAACCAGAGGAAATAGGGGAGTTGTGAGTCAGTATTAAAATCCCTGTCTTGAATAACTGTTTGCTGTCCTATCCTAATACAAATAGGTAGGGAAAGCAAAAAAATTTGATTGGCACAAGTGGATGAGAATCTATTCCATTTCTAATTTCTCTGTGAAAAATGGGATTATTTTATCTCATGCTTGATACTTTGCAGTGCAGCACAGAGCCTAACAATCCCAGATTTTTTTCTGGGGGTTGAAACAGGACAGATAATGACTGTTACTATAAGGCCACCTGAAGTAACACCTGCTTTTTAGCTCAATAGCAAAGTCTTTACCTAGAAAGCAAGCAGCCTGGCTTACCTCTTCCCTGAAATTAACTTCTTGCTGTGTATGTTTTCTGTAGCTCATTCAGAATAATATGTTATTTGTATTTGTGTTTGCTGCACAGAACTGTGCAGTAGTTGGCACTGAAGCAAAAGCACAAGTCTAGTTATGGAATTTCTCATTATCTCCCTGTGGATTTCAGCTTCTCCGAGAAGGAGGACATTACCCCTGGTATATCAGCATAATCAGGACACGTTTGTAGTATGTCATGCACTACTGCGGTTATAATCCTTGACTTAACCTGTGATGCTAGGATCTGAATCAGAATCCTTGCAGCTCTTGTAGAATCTGTTCAGCTCGTTCAAGGGCAGATTTATTTGAACAGCAGTTAATTACCTGTCTGGAGTACGTGAACTTCAGAAAAGGCCAAGGAAACTGAGCCAAACTGCACATCTGTTAAGATTCCAGCATCCTACTTCTAAGAAGCTTGTAAAATGATGCTTTTAATCTGTGGAAAATCCTAGTGGCACCTTTCCTTCTGCTAAAAGTGTGATTATTTTTCTAGAACTTAGTTAATTGATATTTGTGCCCTGTCGTATTCTTCTTCATTAATAATGATGTGGCCTGTTATACAATTTCATAGATGTAAGCAGTGTCCGGAATGAGATATATTCTGACATCTGGTGGCGAACTATGGGAATTACAGTGAGCCTTGCAAAATAAGTCTGGGGCTGATCAATTTGCATAGACACACCCACTGCGCCTAGCCTGAGCCCACAGCAGCCCACATGGCCACTTCGGCTGATGAGGGAGCCCCAGTTTCTATGTTATTGGGGCAGGAATGATAAAGTGATGTTACTGTGATTATGTGAATGAAGGACTATGGACATGTACTTGGCCCTTGTTATGATGGAGGGACTCGCCATCATCTAGGTAGCACTCACTGGGCAAGGGCCATGCGTTTTCAGAACACTGTGAGATTGAGAGAGGTGATGGACAAGCACCTATGCCTTTTGGTGAGGGTTCTGTCTGAGGGCCTCCCAGGCCTATTGCACCCTGCCTCTCTCCACTGTGGAATGTCAGAATTGAATTTTGCTTCCATTAGGAGCCTGGTTCCAGGCTGCTGAGCTGACAATTGCTTTGGGCTCACTGGTGCACCTGTACTAAGGCTCCCCTACTGTGAGCTGAAATCACTGAGCGCTGTCTTAAGTAGGGGGGACCTGGAAAAAAGTGCAGAGTGGCTGGTGCAGCAGAGCAGTCTGTGTGTCGGCTAGCGGAGTGACTGGTGCAGCAGAGCTGTCTGTC